>JAMPIV010018458.1:237500-837500 GCA_024509875.1 Oreohelix idahoensis
GTTAGTTCTTGCTGCTTAATTTCTATTTAGTTGGATGTTTTTCCTGAAGTGCTAACTGTAAAGATCTGATGTTTATTCTTTATCATTATAATATTAGCACTGACTGACTGGTCTTAGAGATTGATTAAATGGTGATGGGTGTTCCTTTAATGGTTACACTGTTGATACGCCCACACAGAGCAGAACAGTTTCTTATATCACGCGAATGTCAAAATATCAAATTCTGAAAGACTAAACATACCACTGCTTCACATGTTTCCCTATCTGCTATTTAATTTGAACAGTTCTATTAAATTCATTTCGTGTTTGTGTTCCTAGATTTCCTCGCCCAGGTTCCTTCCACTTCTGTTTTCCATAGTACCTATATATAACATACATTATCTATGCATCAACATACTCTTCATCAATCGATATAATTATCGAAACACAATGACGGTTTTTTTCTTATCAACAGAATAAGTTCAATTTTTCCCATAGTATAGGCAGGGTTATCCCCCCGCACTTGGGGACTGGTTCCTTCCCTTCCCTACCCCTTCCCCTCCGAAAAATGCCAGAAGCTTAGAAAAGTATTCACCATTTTCGATGGCTCCCTTCCGTTAGCTACGGGCGAGGATGTGGCCGTTGCCTAAAAACCGGATAATGGCTTATGATATTGAAATACTTCAGAGCGCAATTGTTATTTTGAAAGGATCCACAGTTATATTAAAGCGCCAAGGTTGAGAGCGTCTTAGATGAAGCATATTTAAGGAGGCCATTATTTATTGGACAACCGTTGCTGGGAAAAGGGATCCATTGTCCGTTTATTGTGATGCTGATGTTGGAAGCATCGTTGGAGAGGCCATTTATTATTTACATTAGAGATGGAAAGGCTAAACATCGATATCCTGGGCATCTCAGAGCACAGATGGTCGGGCCAGGGACACTTTTCGATTCCATCAGGAGGAACATTCATATACTCAGGCAAAGAGAGAGGAGGTCAGAGCGGCGTCGGCTTCTACCTGTCTAAAAGGACAGCTGCCTCCCTATTAGGATATAATCCCATAAATGACCGCATTGTCACAATCAGACTGAAAGGAAAAAGAAAGAACATCACAATTATACAAACATATGCGCCAACAGCAGCTGCTAAAGAACAGGAAATTGAAGATTTTTACAATGAACTACAAAATGCATTAGAGAAAGCAAATAAGCAAGATATTAGGATAATAATGGGAGATTTTAATGCCAAAGTTGGAAACGAAAGATTAGAACATGAAAAAAGAGTGAAAGGAAGTTATGGATTGGGCCAGAGAAATGAGAGAGGAGAACGCTTGACAACATTCTGCCTAGAAAACAACCTAGTCATCACGAATACTCTTTTTATGCAACACCCTAGAAGACTATATACATGGACGTCACCGGACGGAAAAAAGCAAGAACCAAATAGATTATATCTTAATACAACAAAGGTGGCGATCTTGTATCTCATCCATCAAGACGTTCCCAGGAGCAGACTGTGACTCCGACCATGAACTTCTTGCTGCAAACTTCAAGATCAAATTGAAAAAAAGTCGTTACAAGCGACAAAGTAATACGTTATGACACAAGCGCCATACCAGAAGAGTACAGTGTCGATATTCAGAACAAATTTGACATTCTTATGGCAGTACAGGAGGAAATGACACCAGATGAACTTGCTAATAACATCAGAGATGTATATATTACAAATGCACAGAGGTTAATTCCTAAAAAAAGTATAAAGAGACGAGAATACATCTCAGACGAAACACTGAAGTTGGTGGTAGAGAGAAGAAAAATGAAGTCCAAAAAAGATACAGAAAATCAGGAGTTGTACAAGGAATACACAAAGCAGATTAAAAAACGAGTCAGACAAGACAAACAACAATACATAAACAACACCTGCAGGAAAATAGAGGAAATGCGCGAACAGGGATTGAGTAAGAATATGTTTTCTGAAGTAAGAACATTGAAAAACAGCAACTTTAAATCATCACCCCGAGCAATAAACGACAAGAAAGGCGACACTCTAACAGAACGTAAAGATATTCTGAACAGATGGAAGGAGTACTGTCAAGAAATGTATACGGAAATAAACAAAGCGGCAGATAACAACGTCATGAATGAAGCGGAACGTGAACCAGAACCTACCATAGAGGAAGTCCGGAATGCAATCAAAGACTTAAAAAAGTGGAAAATCTCCTGGTTGTGATGAAATAACAGCTGAAATGATACAGGCAGGAGGAGAAGGCAGCGCTCGTATATACCATGCATTATGCTGCAAGATCTGGCAAAGCGGAATTTGGCCCAAGGAATGGAAACGATCAATTTACATACCCTTGCCAAAAAAAAGGGCAACCTGAAACTGTGCACAAACTACAGAACTATAGCTCTTATAAGCCATGCCAGCAAAATACTTTTACAAATCATAATGAAAAGGATGCAACAAAAGCTAGAAACAGAAATAAATGAAGTACAGGCGGGTTTTCGACCAGGTAGAGGCACTAGAGATCATATATTCAACATGAGGATCATCATAGAAAAGTGTAGAGAATTCAACGTTGACCTACATACTTGTTTCATTGATTACACCAAAGCTTTCGATTGTGTACAACATCAGCAGTTATGGGCTATTATGAAAAATATGGGATTTCCAAACCACCTTATACAACTCATCGCACTGCTGTACCAAGAACAACAGGCAGCCGTAAGAATAGAGGGGGAAACATCAGAATGGTTTGAAGTACAGAAAGGAGTAAGACAAGGCTGTACCCTTTCCCCCTTACCTGTTTAACATTTATGCCGAGAATATCATGAGAAACGTAAGAGATGACCAAGAACACACAGAGTTTGACTCATTTAACATCGGCGGGTACCAGATCCCGGAAATCAGATATGCTGACGACACAGTCAGTCCTCCTATCGACCAACCCAAAAGGACTTGAACAATTACTTCTGTCCACCAAAAAACACAGCGAGGCCCAGAATCTATACCTAAACACCAAGAAGACCAAAGTATTGACAACAGACAAAGTAAAGACCAAACCAGAAATTGAAATTGATAACGAAGAACTGGAAAGTGTCAATGAATTCGAATACTTAGGATCAATCATTAACAGCTCTGGCGACTGTGCAGTAGAAATTAAAAGAAGACTTGCAATTGCTTCACATAAGCTAATACAGATGAAAAACCTATGGCAAGGCACAAGCAAAGAAACAAAGTTACAACTGATCAGAGCATGTATATTCCCAGTAGCAACATACGGCTGCGAGACTTGGACACTCAATAAAACAGTTGCAAAAAAGATTACATCATTCGAAATGAAATGCTACAGAAGGATGTTGAGAATACCCTGGACAGAAAAAAAGACCAACAGAGAAGTACTGCACTCACTAAACGTACAGGAACATTGGCTCCTAAATACCATCGCAATAAGGAAGCTGAAATTTTTCGGTCATATAAAAAGACATAATAGTCTGGAAAAAAACAGTGATGGAAGGCATGGTCCCTGGAAAAAGGGGAAGGGGTCGACCTAGACGACGGTGGACCCAGGACATCACAGAGAGTCTGAACTTGTCTTTGGCTGATGCAGGTCGACTTGCCCAGAATCGTGATGCGTTCAGAGCAGCTGTAATGGAGACAACGTTCTGGAAAGAATACTTCACATGATGATGATGATTAGAGCGCCAAGGTTGAGAGCGTCTTTGATGAAGCATATTTGAGAGGCCATCGTTATCATTGAGAGGATCCACACATACATTAAAGCGCCAAGGTTGAGAGCGTCTTTGATGAGGCATATTTGAGGAATGTATTATTGTCAGCACGGCGAGGATAAACCGTTGCTGGGAAAAGGGATCCATTGTCCGTTTATTGTGATGCTGATGTTGGAAGCATCGTTGGAGAGGCCATTTATTATTTACATTAGAGCGCCAATGTTGAGAGCGTCTTTGATGAGGCATATTTGAGGAATTCATTATATAAGCACGGTGATGCCGACCGTTGCTGAGAGGATCCAGTATTAATATTATTATATTAGCACGGGGATGCCGACCGTTGCTGAGAGAACAGTAGTAATATTATATAGCGCTCATGATTATGAGAAGTGGAGATGTGACTGGAGTACTGTATTATTGTATTGCTATGACTTGTACTTAATTGTGATTGTGTATTCTGTGTATTTCATGAACGTGTTGTGGTGTAAATAAACGTTATTAACAGTACACCTGCCGTTACACCATTCCATGCCTCTGATGTGTGTATCTGTGGCGTGTGAATGCACCACGCACACTCACTACAACATTTAACACGGTAGGAGAACAGTAGGCGTGATTATAGTCACGCATGACCATAAATAGCCATTAAACTATTAAAAGGAGTAATCATCAGACTGAAACCACATATAGTAACAGTGGTGGTTTTCAGTTTAGAAGCTTACACCTACGCATTCGCATAAATAGCCTGGGTGGCGGAAATCTAGGTCAACAAACAGAATGAATTTAATAGCAGGATCTCGTGTGAAGCAGTGGTATGTTTAGTCTTTCAGAATTTGATATTTTGACATTCGCGTGATATAAGAAACTGTTCTGCTCTGTGTGGGCGTATGAACAGTGTAACCATTAAAGGAACACCCATCACCATTTAATCAATCTCTAAGACCAGTCAGTCAGTGCTAATATTATAATGATAAAGAATAAACATCAGATCTTTACACTAACATTATATGTTTTCCTTTGTTTTATGTATATATCATTTAAGTATTGATTGGGCATCTCTTGGAGCATCTATACTTAAAACCTTATCACCTGTTAAGTCTATATTGTGATTTATATAGTAAGTTTTTAATTCAAGCCTTTGTTGTTCATACTTTTTACAGTGGATCAGGTAGTGGTCTATGTCATTCTCTTCCTGACATTCTTGGCAGTGTGGTTCCTCTATCATAAAGTAAGCTGCACTGAGACGGAGACGCCACAGTTTTTTGTTCGATGGTATCTTTAATTCTTCTCTGACCTGGCACGTCCTAGTTGGTTCTTTCAGCAGTTTGAACGCGAGTCTGCCTTTTCTACTTTTCTTCCATGTTGTCTTCCATTCCTCGTTTAAAGTTATCTTCACTTGGCTCATTATCTCCGACCTTCCCAGTCCTGCTCTTATATTGTTTTTACTTGTTCTTCCATTCTTGGCGTTCTGGTCTGCCAACTCGTTAGCAGCAATATCTATGTGTGCTGGAGCCCACACTAGCCTCACACTACATCCTCTGTTTCCCAGTGATGTATTAATTGCTAGAATTTCTTCCTTTATGTCTGGCCGGCTACATTTACCTGGGTGTTCTAGTGCTCGTAGTGATGATAGTGAGTCTGTAAATATCGTAACCGCTTCTGGTGGGTTATCTTCGATTATTTCTAAGCTTTTAAGAATTGCTACCATCTCTGCGGTAAAAATCGAAGCCCCTTCAGTTACACTGTAGCTCTTTTTTATTCCCCATTGTGGTATTACAACTCTGGCACCTAGTTGCCCACTATCACCCTTGGATCCATCAGTGTAGACGGCCAGACTTTGTTTAATTAGTTGATCTATGAACTTTCTACTTATCATTTTGGCTTCCTTATCTTCTATGTTTTGTTTGATCTTTTCCGTAAGTGAGTAGTCTATGATCGGTGTTTTTAGTTCCCAGGGTGGTATTTTGCTTCTGTATTTATTACTATTTTCAATTGTGTTTGATAGTTCTTTGAACTGCGTTAGGTCTTCTATAGTTCTCCACCCTGTTGAATATCTATCTTTATTTAAGGGGACGTCCCATACACTTGATTGGTTTTTTAAGTTTTTGGTAAACATGGTCCAAGTTTTTTCCAGATCGCCAAATGGCACAGTCATCTGCAAATTGTGATACTGCATTCTTTATGTCATTAAATTCGTCTGCTAAATCATTTACAGCTATAGTGAAAATTGAAGGAGAAATCACTGATCACTGATGAATCCCATTCTGTTGTTCATATATTTCTGACCTATCATTATTCACATGTACAGCAAAATACCTGTCCTGTAAAAAGTTTTCTAGATACCTATAGGTTTTACCAGTAATGCCGATCTTTTTCATTTTGTAAAGAGCTCCATCTCGCCAGCATTCATCATATGCTCTGGTTGCATCTAGACAGACTGCCACTGTTTTCTCTTTCCTGTTGAACCCTAGCTTTACATCATGTTCTAATCTTACAAGCTGGTCTACTGTACTTCTGTCTGCTCTAAACCCTGACTGGTTTGGGCTATATAACTGGTTTTTTTCTAGGTAGAATTTAACTCTTTTATTCACAACAGTTTCCAGTATTTTACCTAGTTGTGATGTTAAGGAGATAGGCCTATATGAACTTACATCATGGGCTTCCTTATTGGGTTTTAGGATGGGTACTATCATAGCTACTTTCCATGCTTTTGGTATCTTTCCTAAGCTCCAGATTTTGTTATAGAGGGAAGTTATTTTGTTTATAGTTTTTTTGGGTACTTTCTTAAGGATTTCATAACTAAGTATATCATGCCCTGAGGCAGACTTAGATTTCTCATTTATTGCACTAGTTACTTCTTCCTCTGTTATATCAGCATCTAAATAGTTTGTTTCATCTATCTGATCTGATAGTTCTTTTGAAAACTGTATCCTAAGTCTTTCTCTTCTGTCATTTTCTTCCTGTCCAAGACTACTTTTTGCACTGACTTTATAGAAGTACTCAGCTAGGGCATTAGCTTTTTCTTTATCTGTTTCTGCTCTCTTTGGTTGTTTGATTGTTGGCATTATTCTTTTCTTATTGTTCCCTTTGATTGTCTTAAGCTTTTTCCATACTTCTTTAATTTGCGAGCTAGGTTTAAGGGACTGACAAAACTCCTTCCAGTTAGTTTCTTTGGCTTTTTTTTTCTATAACCAGCGGCACTCGAGCTTTTTCCGGCTCTTTCGGCCCAATGACATGTCATTGCGAGGCTGGGGGGTCAGTGGACTTTCCTTCCAACCCGGTCAGGAGCTTTGCTCCTTCCCATCCACACGGGATTTATGTGCAGGAGCCGTTCAGATTATTCAGTCAAATTTCCGGTCGTAAACATTTCTTCAAACGCCGACGGCCGGGTTTGAACCATGAACACCTGGTCGCCAGTACAACGTCGTAGCCATTACACCAGCGCGGCTCCTTTCTTTGGCTTTAAATATTATTCTGTTAGATTCATTCCTAATATGTTTGTACTCATCATAGTTTTCTTCTGTTCTGTTATTTCTATATTTTCGTAAGGCCCTTTTTCTTCTCTCATGAATTTCTGCACAGCTTTTATTCCACCAGGCAACTGGTTCTTTATTCCACTGAGTTTTTCTTTTCTTGTTAATATTATTTATTGGTTTTAGGTGCTGTGGCATATTTTTATTTGTTATATATTTTATTGCTATTTCAAGAATTTCATTGGTCAGTGTTTCTGCCCACAAGTCAGTATCATCTGTTTCCATGTCTTTATATTCCATCACCTCCAGGTCTGATTGGAAGGCTTCCCAGTTTGCTTTTTTATAGTTGAAAGTCGGTTTCTCTGGTTCTGGGTTTGGAATGACTTTTTCATGCATGGTTATTACATTGGGCAAATTCTATATCCTTTCTTATCCATTGTTTATATTAACTAGTATCCCTTTTGTTTTGTGTTAGAACTATTAGTTTGCTTCTTAGTTTGTATTGGCCCTGTCCGTTGCTTGAGGCATAAGGCCTACTCTGCGTGGTGATTCTTTAATGTAATTAAAGACTTTTTTCAATACTTGGGTTTGTGACGATTCTTCTGTTTGTTCCTCTAACATAACTCTCTCTAAGTGCTTGACAGTTTTTGTTACCCATTCTTTCCATTTAGCTTCTTGATTTTGTTTGCCACTTTCCTTTTCTATTGCTTCTCTGTCTATGTTAATCTCCTGTCTCTGATTTTCTATCCTTTTTAGTGTAATTTCATTATCCTCTTTCAGTTCAGATAGTTCAGATAGTTTAACTAGCATCATTTCATTTTCTTCTTTCAGTGCTGACAATTTAACTACATCCTGGGCATTTTGGTGTTGTATGGCTTTCATTTCTTGTAACATTGCCTCTGCACTTTTCAGTGCATTCGTATCTTCTGAGGATGTAGTTGAATCATCCGACTGGTTTTTTGGTACTGTTTTATTACTTTCTATTTGGGTCTTACTTTCTTTTGCCAACTGTGACTTAATCATTTTGACTTCCTCTTGCACACTCTTAATTTCTGTTATAACTTTAGTGCTCGTATAAGTACTGTTTTCCTTTAGATCTTTAATGACCGTTTTGAAAGGGGTTTGGGTTGTTATAGCTTCCTTCAGTGCTTTTTTGGTCTGCTGATAAACTGGGTAGCCCTGGAATCTGGCGCTGTGGTTTCCTTTGCAATTAATGCATTTTCTGTTTGCATTATCCTTTTTATAGTCAGTATCTGACTTCGCCTTTTCGCATTGCGTGAAAGGGTGTGCCCCCGCACAAAACCTACATACTGCCTTCCCTCTGCAAGTAAGGCGGCCATGGCCAAACTTCATGCAGTTGGAGCACTGCAACACTGGGGGAATGAAGGTTTCTGTGTTTTTTTGTGCTTTCCAAAATAGTATTGTTTTGGGGGGGGGGGGGGGGTCCCCACCTTCTGTTGTTATCACTATCACTGGGGTTACTATACTCCTTTTCACATTTATTCGTTCTACGTGCACCAGCTTTAAATCTGGGTTCTGTTTGGACAGATTCTTTAGCACTTCCTCACCTGACAGGGTTGGGTTTATACTTTTTACCACACTTTTTCTGGTTTCTTTTGACATCTCTATTTGGATTTTGATGTTGTGGGCCAGTTGGATCATTTTTGGTTTGTCCTGCAGTTCTTGCATTAAAGTTTTGGTTTTTTTCAGTTACATTTAGTGTAAGCATTATTCCACTGTTGTGTTTTTGTATTTTGGCAATGGCTTTTTTGTCTATTACTTTTTCCAGGATCACCATGATTTTGTCGTCCGGGAGAGATCGAAGCGTGGCTTCTGTTCCAGCTATTCGTGTTATTTTCACTTTTTGCGGTGTTTCCTTTCGGTTTGAGTCTTCTTTGTTTTCTCCTCTGGTTTCATGACTTGTTTTGTTTGTGTTTACCTGGTTGTCCTGATTATCATTTTCCCTGGGCCTATCTTTTTGTTCGCTGTGCTGGTTACTGAGCTTTCGCCTTTTTTGACTATGCTTATTGTTGTTTGTACTACTGAGCCTCCTTCCAGTTTATCCTTTATTGTTTCTATCCTGTCCTGTATTTCTGTGTCTCTGACTTCAGGGTTCGTGGTCCTGTTTTTTCCTGTCAGGTTTGGTGTTTTAGTACCTTTTCATTGGCCCACGCCATTCCTTCCCCGGACTGTTTCCTGGTTATTGGTGCTATAGGTTATTTTCCCTGTCTTTTTAGTTTGCTACTACTCTTTTTAATTTGTGCTTGGTTTTGTATGAACTTTTAAAGTTTACCCTTAATCTCGCTGCTTTAGTCTTAAGTTGTGTAAGCCTTTTTTTTAAACAATTTTATAATAATATTATTTTAAGAAACACGTTTAAACCTGTCACTAGCCTATATGAGTTTTAACTTAAATTATATTTATTAGTTAAATATTTCCCTAATACTTAGTATTAACTGTAACAATCTAATACTTACAACAAACTACAAAGGAAATCACCCCTTAATTTATGTCTATCAAGGTGGCTGCTAGATCTCATACAAGCAATTGCCACGTGTCGATTGGATCTACTCGCATTTAATTTTTTATATATTTTTTTTATTATTCTAAACGATACTTAACTAGTCACCAAATACGTTGATATTAAATGTTAAATCTAATATCCCTACTTCAATCAAACTAACAAGGAATCACCACTTATATTTAATTTGTCTATCAAGCGTATTTAACAGAATTCCTAAGTTGAATATTCTTGCTTTCTCTTTTCTTTTTTTTTAAATGTTATAATATTATTTAAGAAACACTTTTAAACCTGTCTAGTAGACCTAGTTTAAGCAGTTATATCTAGTTCGAATTTTTACCAGGTAACTTTAATATATTTGTTGTCTTTAAATTATTTTTCCTCACTACAATTCCTAAATTATACCAATATTTATAAATAGTCATCTAATACTTAACATTAACTGCAATAATCTAATCCTAACAACAAACTACAAAGGAAATCACCACTTGAATTATTTCTATCAAGATGGCTGCCAGATCTCACACAAACAATTGCCACGTGGCGCTATTTAATTTCTATTATTTTAAATTAGAATTCCTAAGTTAAATTAACACTTCTAGCTACCAATTATCTAAAACTAATTGTACTAAGCTAATACTGAAGATAGATTTTTAAAATGTCAGCTTATCTGAAAACTTGGGTAGTTCGATGAAGAATCTCCACTGTGTCTCGTCCTAAAAAGGACTATCAGGCTTGTGTAGTTTGAGGTTAGCAAAAACACGTCTTAGCGCTTCGGGAAACGGAAGTCGTATGGTGAAAATGGCGCATTTCCCAAGTTCCCTCTTCTATATATAGAGATTTTACCGACCAATCGGAGCAGGGTCCAAAAATATTTTAAGATTCTTACTCACAAGCGATTCCTAACCTGCTTGTACGAAGTGACTAATTTTATTTATTTTATATTACAGTTATTATTGGACCGATTTTAATTCTTTAAAGTGATAATTAAAAGGCCAATTTATCTCTATCGTTCTATAGGTATATTCATCAGCTATTTCCTGGCATATCAATCTAGGTAATTTTTTTTTGCAATTAAATCGGGTGCTACCTTGATGTAAGAATATCACTAAAATAAAATTTTCTCTTTAATTGACTTACTTTTATGTGGCCGGATTTGTACCTATATATTAAGTGGTCTATCAGATGTTATACTAGCTATGTATTTATTTTTATTTATCGCTATTATTAGAGAAATAAAATAACTCCTTCCCGTCAAAAACACAAATTAAGGCCCTTTCTGCTTAATCCAAAAAGTTTCTTTATAGACACTAGATAAAAGGAGCTTTCTGATTGGTTCTTATATTTGGCCCTTTTATCCTAGATTGAGGGCGGAAAATACTTGTATGACCACGTGTTGTTTATACCAGATTCAAATTACGACATATGCCATTGGCGTCCTCTACTTATGTTTTTTTTTTTTTTAACTTTGTCACTACACTTAGGACCCCTTATGAATATATTAAAGCACAAAAATAAGTAGTATAGGGCCTAAACACAAAATAGTACAGTATGAATAGTGTACACGTGTCTTTTAATCACGATATGAACACTGCCATTATACTGTTATCATAAAAACAACTATGAACTGTTTACAGTATAATCACAAAAATAATATAGTTTGAATAGTTTGAAAAGTTTTGTTATTTTAATCACAGCTAATCACAAATATAAGAGATTCAATGCGGACAACTTCAAAAAAACGGTGCACATCGAACGATTTCTATTCAAAGACTGAATGACGAAAGAAACAAGTTGGCGCGCGGTGGTCACGAAATACGACAAAACAGCGAAGCAAACGACGAAATTTAGAAACGTGGTTATAATTGAAAACCAACGAAAGAGCGAAGCGACAAAACTCGAAGCGACGAAAGACGAGGTATGCCTGTATATGGTTTCTGGTTTGTGAGTCGTGTTTATGACTTATATTACGTTTAGGAGCCGCACTGGTGTAATGGTTACCACACTGCGCTGGCGATTGGGTGATCCAGGTTCAAGCCCGCGCGAGCTCATTTGAAGAGTGTCGTCGGCCGGAACTTGGACAGGATTAATTCGAGCCATGGGCGAAAACATTTGAAGGTGTGTCGTCGACCAGGGACTGGCGGCTCCTGAGCCGACCCAGCTCTAATGGGTACCATCTGAAGACTGCGGAAAAAAAAAATTACGTTAGTGAGTTGTTAAAGTTTAGAACTGAAAGCCAGCTGTGTTCCTGTTGTAGCGACTATGTGCGGTAATGTGCGATATCTGCACGAACCGGATGTTGTTGAGTGACCAGACAAGAGCCGCACGTTTTTCCACCGCATGATACTGGATGGCAGCTCAACTAGGAAAATAAGTTCCTTATCATGTTTTCATTGTGTACATAATGATCTTGTTTGTCAGCATATGTGTTCTAGTCAAGTAATTATATATTTGGTTTATTTATACAAGGCCTTAGGTATTATTTAATCGTTGGCGACAATATATCTTCACTGTCGCAAAGTGTTTGGAGTCAGGAAGGCAAGGGAAAGTAACCCACCACGAATAAGTAGAAGACAAATTAAAATGGAAGAAATCAGGAAACAGAAGAAGCATGCCCGAAAACTGCTTCGCGCAGGTGTGTCAGTGTCTGTCCCTAGTCATAGTGTGCGGCGGAACGAACGGAATAATTTGTCTTCTCTTTGTTACTTTCACAATTGCCTCCACAGCTGGCGGAGTTGTGGATGTTAAAGTTGCTACCAAAGTGAAATGGGTTCATTTTCGATACAAGACAACAGGAGGCTGAGACACTGGAGAGTCATGACCCAAGTAGGCCCGGCCCCCCCCCCCCCCACCCCTGTTATGGTGGAGAGGATGTGTGTTCCTTTTTAGTATTCTTTAGTATTCTTGTCTAGGGTTAATATGGTGATGAACTCACACTTTGAAAATCAGCCTGGTGTAGCCGTATGACCTACCACCATCAGCATTTGTTCATGCTGGAGACTGGTTATAATGAATATAAAACTATCATTAGTTATTATAGAAAAAGCAAGCATAATTTTTGTAGCCTATTTGTGCAAAGGCTACGACGGTCTGTGTGGAAACACAAACAGAAATTGCCAGATCTGTAAAGAAAGCAACACAAACAGAAGTTCCCAAGTCGGTAAACAAACAACGCAAACACAGCTTCAACCCCAGTGCAGTAGTACCAGCCTCCAACGTACATGTCGACGACAAAATGTCCTGTGTATTGGACTCCGATAGTGGTATTGAATCAATATTCAGCGCCCCACTTCTAGACAGCGCCCCACCCTCGGAAATCACCACTGTCACGTCAAATTTCCATGAGCCTCATGAAACGACTCCTGTTGCCACGTTGGTAAAACTACCACACCCGCCAGTCATGTCACTTCCAGCTACAGTACAGAAGATTGACAGAATAGTTCAGCCTACAACAGAAGAGCTGAGAGCAGCGATAAATGAAATTCTGCGAACTGGTGATCTCAGCGTCCTCACAGTCCACATAGTTTTTGACATACTACAAGAAACATGTGCCACTGATCTATTTACCAGAATAGACGAAATTAGGAGATTAACCTACAATGCACTTGATCAGGTCGACATATACGAACAAGAAACAGACATTGATTTCCCAGACACAGCCAGTTCTATTGAAATCAGTGATGCGGATAGCACATTATTTATACCAGTCAGCTCCACTGTCAAACGCGCCTATAAAACAGAATCGGATCACTCACCTCCTCTAACCAAGATTCCTCGTATATCGCAGAACCATATCAGACGAAAGATTTTGAAGAAACGTAGGAATGTTCCAAAACCAAGCCGAGAAGTATTAGCCTCAGCTCAACTTGTCAAAAACAACAGTGTGCAAATTACTGCGCCCACTGTAAACGGTGTTAACATACTGCAAAACCAGGTCAGACGAAAAATCAAGGCGAAACATATACCTGCCTCAAAACTAACAGATGTTCCAGCCATGCAAACCCCAACCACAGTGAAACCATCACCGCAATCAAAAGATGTTAAGCCATCACCGCATTCGTCAATGTCCTCAGTGCCCCAACAATCAGCAAATGCAGTGTCGCCTACCACACCCATCACCACTGCTACCCAATATGATGCTCGCCTAACCGGTAGGGAAATCGCAATGCTGGAGATGATGGACAAATTTTCGAAGCTTTTCTGAAGTACGCTCCTCTTATCTTCATGTGCATGCCAATCCATGCACGGTCAACGCTGATGTGCACTTACTTTTTGACAATGTTCTAACTTTCCCATGTACTCTATTTTCAGTTTTTGACAGTTCAAATGACTTGCTTCCAGACTAAGATGTCAAAGCCTCACTGAGAAAGTTTTTTTTCCAGCCTTAACATACTGATGCCCAGAGAACAACCAAGACTAGCCCACGGAGGATTTTCATTAGACATATTATAGTTTTGTGAAATAAAAATGACAAAACAATTGATAAGACACGGTGTTACGAGTTTACAGGCATTATTTAGTTACAGACATTTTCTTAATGTTGAGAATGTTAATGTACAACCCCACCTTTAGCACCTGTGTCACACTATTCTGTTGTAACATTCATCTCTACTTTTGAAACTGATCATATTCCACGCTTTATTCACTAGACTTCTTGTCCTTGCAGCTCCAGAGTTCTGTAATTTCGCATCTTAGTGCATTTTCATGCAGGCACTTTACACCAGTAGTTTTTTCTTACCTCATACTAATATTTCTTTGATCTCAATTATGCTAAACTCCTTTATATCTATCACTTTGATCAATCACACTGTTCCTACTATGACATCTGTTAACAGCATATAATTCATACCCAAAACTAGTATTGCATGTTATGCTATCTTTCTCCACAGGATTATTTATTTTTCCAATGTACATTATTATTTTAGACCCAGATATATATTAGTACTGTCAAGATTTTAAACATTCTCCAAAAGAGATTCCATATCCCAACCTTGACTCTCTTTAGTAAGATTTTCTTCACTCCACTGTTACACCATCTTTAACTTACTATTTTTCCTTTCCACTATATTCAGACGACATTTTAGACTTGTGATCTTTTCCCAATCCATTCCTTGGAATCAATCATTTGTATTCCTTGATGTAATTACCTCGCCACTTATTGACAACAGATACTGCTACACTATTCATTCTGTTCTAACCTAAACTATTACTTGCAGCCCTATTGGTTAGGATTTACTATTAGGAATATTGGTAGTAGCTAGAATGTTTAGTGAATTGATTTTTATCATTCTTTCGTACTTGTGATACAAAAAGAAAAGAAAAGAAATCACAAGAAAAGAGAAAAGAAATCACAATAAAACAGAAAAGAAAAGAAAAAAAGAAAAGAAAAGAAATCACAAGAAAAGAGAAAAGAAATCACAAGAAAACAGAAAAGAAATGGAAAAGAGAAAAGAAAAAGAAATCAAAAAGAAAAGAAAAGAACTGAAAGACAAAAGACATAAAAGAAGAAAAAAATATAAAGAAAACATTTTGAATGTTTTTATAGAATGTGTTATATCTTTATATGCCACCCTCACACATTTTGATGACACTGATTGACCATTTGTTGTGCATTGCTTCACAAAGGATGATGGGCCAATGCCATATAAACATTGACTGCCCTGACATTAGCAGCTGACATAGAAGAAAAGAGAGAAAATAGTCACAACATATCAGAGGGAACAACTAGTCTTTGTTCACACCGCCTCTGCCAGTCATACCCCTGTCAGAAAAAATATCTGCACATAACAATTATGCAGAATGACATCCCAACAGTATTCTGTTGATACTGTACGAGTATATACATTTGTATGTGCTGCCCCAGATTTGAACACCCCATACTTGATACCACTGATGGCACATGAGATGAAGAAGCAACTGTTTATGTATGATGAAGATGCAATTTCCTATTAGGGTGAAACTTTATGTTGTCACAGCTGAGATTTTGTTGTAATGTTTATGCACAAAATCCCCCACATTAACATTGGAGGAGCAATAATTTTAGTCTTTCGTGGTTACGAGATAAGACAAGGATATAATGGAATATTTGATGAATACCATGGACATGGAACAAATCAGAGCAGATGATTGCTGCACATATGAGGACCATATTTGAAGTCATTATTGAAGTATTATCAGTAGACAAGAGACAAATAGATTATGATAATCCCATGGAACCACAGGTACTAAGGACACAAAATGGAGATTAAATAATGAAAAAAAAATAATAATAATGACTGAATAATTGCTACGCCCAGAGGTAAGGGAAATAGAGATACATCCGCATTTTCGGAGAAGATATCTCTTTAATTTTTGATCATTGCCTTTGTAATATGAACATGGTTGTATAACAAATGATTATTCCTTATCACGAATTACAGAATGTTGTACGATAGTTGAAATAATTTGACAATTTAATATACTCATAACATACCCAGAATTACAAAAAAAAAAAAAAAAAAAAATACATGATTGATGAAATTGGACGTACTGAGATCTGCTCACCCCGAGGATATTGGATAAAAAATAATGTTATCCCAAGGACAGACATGTCACAGACATATCATGGAGATATTATGACATAAGAAAAGAATACCTAGATTGGAAATGCAGCAAACTTTGTCAAGGACACCATGAAATAGACCCCCCGCCTCACACTTAAGATAACTGACGGACGAGATTTTTGAATTATAAATACCATAAGTCACCCATCTGGCTGTAGTCAGCGGATGTTACAGACACCACATAACTCTGACTAACCTTCGACCAGCGAAGGCAGAGTTGGTGTCGAAATTTTGCACATATGTAAAAAGACATGTTTTTGTTCATGTTGTGGTAAAGTCTAGACATTTGTGTTAATGGTTCCATAAATGATTAGTTGATACATTGTTGATAAATATTCGCAGATATAGTACATAGACAATTAATAAGGATGTATTTCCAGTACAGAATAAGAGGAATAGGAAGGATCCACATTTTAAATATTGGAGCACCATGAGCGATGAATTGGACTTATAAAGAAAATGGAAATGGTACACTGTATGCAAGGATAACCAGAAATAATATGGATAAATAGTAGTCAGAGTGCCAGGAACTTTGTCTTATGAGAATATTGTAGATTCCTCACGATAAATTGAATATTTTTTCTTCCCTTCTATTTCACATGGCTATTATACAATGTTACAAATATGTTACTTTCCTAAATTGCAGAGTAGTTATATGTCAAATAATAGCAATAGTCTAAATCAGGAAAAGCCCACATAGGTAACAATGTGCTGACAGGACGTGGATACAGTTATGAATAATTGGACATACCAGAATCATTTTGGACAGGATCACTACAAGATTTATAACTCATATAGACAATAGAAAAATATAATAAACAACATAGCACATTTTAAAAGAAAATATCGCACATTCTCTACAGTGATGAAGAATTGAAATTGCAAGCCATGATTATTAGAATAACAGGAGAAAATAACTTAACATTTTTAGAGCACTTGAAGCCTTGGGATAAAAAAAAAAATGACAGGAACAGAAATGATATTACACCCTGCGCCCGCCCCCCCCCCCCCCCCCCCCCCCCCCCCCCAACCCCCCCCCCCCCCCCCAATGACTAATAAGATGTTGTCAACATGCATTTAGTTATGATATGATATACTATTGCTCATATTTCCCAGTGTTGCCACTTGTCACAATTTTTTTCAGTGATGACCTTATAAATGTTTTGGAATATTTTTGTTGGTCAGTGTTGCCAATTTGAAAATGTGATGAAAAATGTTGTAAAATGCTGGATAGTTAAAATTTTTTTTTGAGGTTGATGTCCATCACTAAGTTTTTATATAGAAGTTGATCTCATATAGACATAGGACCCCGGTGCAGGAATTAGATTAAATTTTTTCGAAAAATTTTTAGACTTAGAACAATTTTGGACTTTAAATTTGTTTTTGAAATTTGTTTTTGGACTTAGGAAATTTTTGGGATATCTTTTTAAGATTTGATAGTATACAAATGTCTCCCTACGGGATACATTTGCAGGGCCCCGGGATCTGTATGTAGCCGCGTATACCGTGAGTTCTTAAGATACAGACTATATTAACATATAAAATTAATTCTTATAAGAAACCGAAGATTAGGAAAGACTATGACACGCATTTTAAAATCGGGGTTAAGCGTGGCTTCTAGTGTCACAGAGGCTCATGGGAACTCCCGGACCAATCAGAAGCTCAGCATGCTTTACCGGCAGGAATGTAGGACAGACGCGATTCAGTCGGGACCAAGAAACCAAAGTTAGCAGACGTTAGTCTAGCGCCGAGAGGTTTTGTTGAAAAGATCATTCTAGGATGTTTTGTGATAATGTGTTTTCAGAATACTTGTAAGTATTGAACAGTACAAAATACATTTCCCTTGGTTCATAGTGCACACAGCTATGACCACACCAGATTTAGGTTCGAAGATTTTATGAGAAAATGAAACCTAGTTTCGTGTTGAGGAAAAATGCAAAATGAAGTGGAGAACATAAAACATTTCGGACTCCTACATGATTCAGAAAGGAAAGCTCCTGCATAAAGAATTTTACTGAATAGCCTGTAGTATATTGGCAAGGAACAAATCTAAATGCACAACGTAAGAAAAACAAGGAGATAGCCATATGAGATAATGCAGATTTATTAGAAAAGGTGCAAAGGGAATTTTGCACTCCTGAAATGGTACCAAATGTTCACTACTAATTGTTAACTGATGTATATATGCCTGTATTAAAGAATTTGTGTTATTTGATCAAGTTCAGTTGTAGAAGAACAGACAATTAAAAGTTATTTCTGTCAAAACCCTACGCTGTTCAAGAATCGTATCTTTGCAGTTGGCCATCAGATGAATGAATCATTCTATCATAAGTTAATAGCTACAAGTATATCATAAACAAACAACTGCTCTAAAACATAAAAGAAACAACTTAGAGGATATATCCCCGAACCTGGGAAAACAACCTGTAAGACTGTAGAGAGCAATCCCCAACTCTAGCGGACCAACTAGTCTCAAAATCTAACACTCTCGACACAAACAGCAACCCCCAATTCCCTACCCGGCCACATTTTTAACAAATATAAAAATACCTCAGACAGCTAAGAGCAGGGTAGATCAAGGTGAAGCTAACTGTGTAAAAAGCCACGTGACAAATCGGCGGCAGTTGGCATAGAAATGTAGTGACGCAAGTAGGAACATCTACATCACGCTATGAGAAAGTGATGTTTGACCAATAATTTATCAAATAGAATAAGCTCCCAACCAATGAAACACGTAGCCAGCTCAAGCCACTACGAAATAGTCGGCAAGACATTATTAACCCGACAGTCTTGGAGAATGGTACTGTGTAGAAGGACGTGTATGACTGTCCAACTCCCAAGTTGAGGTATTCAACGAGTATGACCAAGATTCATGTATGTGTATTTAAACACACGAAAAGGTTATTCAGTTACTTATTCAAGTAAGTGGTACGATCGCCCTGTCATTTTGTATTTCAGCGTATTTTCGTAAATATGAATACATAATAGCACAAGAGAAACAAAAATGGAGGATACAATAGATATAACATGGGAGGAGGATTTTGAAACTGAAAAATTACAAGATGGTGTTGCTGTCGTTTTGACGATGTCATAAGACGTAAATTTATTTAATACTTTTTGATGATCTAAGTTTGAGAACTGTTTATTAACTCCGTGGGACAGGTTGATTTAGGGTTAGCTTCCCTTTGTTATTCATTGTAGTTGTCCTGTCTTATGGGGGGTTAGCTGTTCTCAGTTTTCTTGGGCGCGTATATAGACTTCCGTTTTGAGTCTATCTTGAGCTACAGTAAGAAAGAATGTATATTGTCAAGCCAGCTTTACTAGCATCTTACATATGAGCTATGCAAGATTTATGATGCTCGATGTTCATTATTATTTACCACACATGAAATGTCCATGATCCTTTGTGCTATTGACTGTGTCGTCTGTCAGCGTACTGTTGCGTAATAAATGTTGGAAAAGTCATCTGTATTATGCACATCTATGACTTCTACTTGTGGTGGAGTGAGTTTGGTGTAGATGAATAAGAGCCTATACGACTTCGTGTCCACGATCTGCTGTTTCCTACACACACACCTTTACTCTACTGCATCTCACTACGAGTACTACACTCATGAGAAACTACATGTATGCTATTACGTATGAGTGTCTGCATTACACCCCTGGCAGTGCCTCACGCCGTTGACCTAGATATACGCAACACTGAACTGTCCAGGTGATCAACGACACGCCCACTCAGCGACACTTCAACACGGTACAAATACCAGATTTCACACGAGCAAACAGACTTTCACATCTTATACTCAAACAGTCGGTGAAATTAGCTGGTTACAGATGGCTATCAAGAAAACTACGGAGAAAGACAACAAATATGAAATTATGATATCCAGGATTTGGTAAAACTTGATATTGGGAAAGAATTTTATGAAGCATCTTAATTTGAGGTGTAAGAAGGAAAATATATACTTCATGAAAAGGGAAAATAACTAAGATTTGTATGATGTACAAAATGCCTAATTGTTGCACATTGTTTGACACTATTTGACAAGTTTGCTGTAAAATAAAATTCATTTTAAAGGACCAGGCTGTTGAAAATTTATTGTCAGTTGGATAACGTAGATGTATTGTCAAAGTTCACACTCCTCAACCACTAATGCTCTCCATCGTACAACACCTGTAGAAGAAACGAACGAACCTCAACACTCAGACAGGGTCTAAGAAATAACCAACTCTGGTGAGCTATAAGCCAGTACTAGATCACACTTAGACATGGACTAAATAAAAATGAGAAAGAAGATTTCTATAAATAAAGTTATCTAATTAATACTGCACCCCCGCCACACTGGTACAATCTAAAGTTAGTCTTCTACACAAAGGAAGTCCTGTAAGGCCAGTTTGGACTTGAAGACAAACATTACTTTATTGACGAGCTCCATTTATATATGTATCAATCTTCAAATACGATAATGGCATAACCTAGCCAGTCTTGAATAAGTCGCTAGTCAGTCGACTACGGACGAGATGTCTTCAAACATATTGCTGCAATCTTTATTATACATTTCCATATGCATTCCTTGAGTCACAGCATTCGCTTGTCCTAATACATATATCAATTCAGCATAGACTCCATGAAGAAGGTGGACGATCTAGCTGTAATAAAGCTGTATCACTCTGTATTAAGAGTCCACATGTAAGGAGCTGGACACAATACGTCCTTTCACACTCAGTGACACATGAGAATAGGCCCCGAAATATACTCAATTCTGCAAAGTGAAACCGGCAGAGCCGTCTGCTTTATTTTACCAAACGATAATGACGTACTTCCGGAGAAACCCTAGAAACGTCTATCAACAAGCTAGTCCATAAACAAGCCTTGTCGAATACGAAAGATATGATATTTATCTCGAATGGGTATCTTTTTTTTTTAATGAGCTGAGTTTGGAAAACCTTATTGATATTTTTACATAGGTGATACCTATTCAGACACCCATCTATACTCCTAGAGTGCGACACACAGTTAGAAGTGCAATAAGACAACATGAGGATCTTCATGATCACAACAGCAAGTCATCTTGATTATGTTTGACAATATAACGCTTACTGAGGTGAATGCATACAATTATCTCCATATAACTCTGAATTATTGGTGACCTTGTTTTCTTTTTTAACTCAGAATTTTCACCCTTTCATTTTGTTATTTATTTTTTTTTTATAATTCCTATTTTTACGGGATCTTTTTAATGATTTTTTTAATGATTTTTTGGTCCGAGCGCATACAAATAATTCACTTTTCTAAATTACCGTGCTGTGTTTAGCAAATGATGAAATGTTCACACAGTGACATTCTTGGTTATTTATGATTTAATTGGAGTGTGCACACGATGATAATGAATTAACATAGTACACACACAGACATCACTCACACACAAGGTAAATGCACATAACGATCTCTTTGCTTGCCGTTCAATTAATAAGGGAGTTAACTTTAAGACAAGCGAACCAATTATTTTAGAAAACAGGTAACAATTTTATTAGAAAAGTATATTTTAGAAATTATTATTCCCAGGAAATCTTATAATTACATAAATTGAAAATATTCGTTATTTTAACAGTGTATATATCGTATTTAAAATATTTTAGTTATGAAAATTTTAATTATTTTAATCAATAAAATTACAAACTATGTGCTTGCCGCACATGTTGGTCAAGTAAAAACATGTGGTCTCTGTAACCTCTTAATGGTAATACATTATCAAAACTGACCATGTCTGCACTTGACAAAATACTGTTAAAAAAAAAATAAATACCTGTTTGCTGAATGTTTCCTGCACCACAGGTAGGGCTAAAGTTTACTGTCTCGAGTTCAATAGCCCATTGCGGTTGTTCCACAGCCAGCATGATGCCTTTTGTGTAGTTACACTGAGCCTCTTCAGTGCCCTTGTTCTTGACTGTCCCCTCAACCCCAACATTTTCAAAATATTAAAAACTGAAGAAGCCACGATCCCTCTTGCACTCACACTCAACAGCCATGACCCTTACAGTGATCCCATCGTGTCACAAGTCCGCGGGCAGATCATTATACTTGGCCAATTTGAACGAATGTTGCTCGTCCAATCTAGATTCAAATGGCACGGCCAGTTTAATCATTATAAGCTGATGCGATGATGAAGAATGCTGCACTATGTCTGGCCGTCTTTGAGATTTTCTGATACTCTCTGGATATACCCTAGTCCAGGTAGGTCTACCGTCATCTTCCAGTCATTCGCACAGTCAAGAAGAGATTTTTTAACTGCTAGTACAAAGTCAGAGAAACAGTCGTTACTGATAAACACAACGTTAAGGCTGTACAACGATTTCATTGACGTACTTGTCGTCATTTAAAAGAATGTCTTCTTACTACCAAGAGACATTTGACCTGTCAGACACTAAATTTATTGATGTATGTTGATATTTACTGTTGTGTGTAGTAAATGTTGGTAAATGTAATGAGACGCTGCTAGCTGTCAAACATCCTCACATAATAAAGCATAATCACGAAGCCTTAACACACTGGATACAACTTGACACGTTTTAACCAACCATGTTATTAGGAGCAGAAAAACAGAAAAGAGGAATTTAGCATAAGGGCAAGTAACTTTAGTAGGAAAAAAAGTAACCATGGAGACATATATATACAAACGATCCCATCAACAATGTCATAACATGGATACGTTGATTATCGGCAATTTGATATAGACCAGGGTTTCTCAGCCGAGGTTTCACAGTACCCTAGGATTCCCGAGAGAGGTCGCTAGGGGTTATGTGAGAGATTGGGAAAGAAAAAAAAAGATAAATTTTCGAGCCTGCCAATGTTAGCGCTCGCAGTGGTGGACAGTGACTGGGCAGGCTCTATTTTTATTCATATTGCTTTGGCCTATAGTTTTTGTAGCTTTACAATTCAACATCGCAATACATTTTCATATTGTAAACAGTAAAATTAAAATCAATTTACAACCTTTATTTAAATTAAATGTACCGTGCCTGCTGCAGACAAATTACATCCCATTTTGGCTTAAGCGAGTTTTAAAGAAACGTTGGCTTAAAAGTCATTTTTAATTTTAAATATGGAAGAAGCAAACCGCGCTGGTGTAATGGTTACTACATGGCACTGGCTATCAGGTGTTCAAAGTTCAGGCCCGTAGGCATTTGAAAGAGTGTCATAGACCGGGATTTTGACTGAATAACCTGACCGGCTCCTGAGATAAACCCTCTGTGGATGGGAAGGAGCAAAGCTCCTGACCGGATTGGAAGGAAAGTTCACAGGCTCTGCAGCCTCGCAATGACATGTGATAGGGCCAAAGGGCTGAAAGCCCAAGTGCCACTGGTTAAGAAAAAATAAAGGAAGAAACTACTCTTGCACATTCCATGTTTAATTAGCAACTTACAGAGTAGACATTTGTGATCAGACTTTTAGGCCCACTTGAATAGAGTTAAAAGAAATTAAGTAGGAAATTAAGAAAAAGAGAAACTGAAGTTTCTTCTACATACACTACTAACATGGCATTAGAGATTATATTCTTTGAGAAGAGTGGGTGTCGTGAAATATTCTAATCCACATATATAAATGAAAACGTAAATGTAAAGCGTAACAAATAACTTCAATAAAAGGAAAGAAGAATGGTAAAGAACAGTGCTGTCACAATGACTGTACTCGAAATCCCCCTTGTTTTCTACTTCGTCTGCAAATTGTAACGTTTCACGTTGATAGTAAAAGCCTACTGCTTCAATACCCGCTTTCTACGATAAAACATGTGCTGCATTTCTAAGAAAAACCTTGAGATACGCAAGTTGACCTAGATTTAAAATTCCATTCATGTCATTTTATACACTACGTTACCAAAAAAAACGAAAGACAGATGGACTAAAGATAGAAAGAAAGGGAGGGGCTGAAAGCCGGAACGCAGGCAATACTACCACAGTCGCGCGATACACAATTGCTGCCATCACGCGTGTAAGGCCACAAGCACTAGTTTTTTTTTTTTTCAAATCGACAGTGATAAAACGAGAGTTAGGTTTTAAAAAACTTACAAAACGCTTATTAGGAAACATGACATTCTACTGTTTTATGTCTGAAATCCTGACATTAGTATGACAGTACAGCAGACACCCTAAAGTTTGGAAGTGAGGAGGTGGCAACAGCACGACTATCCTGGAAGAAAATACATATTTTGAACGCAGCCACTTAGCTCCTTTAAATTTGTATATTTGGGTTCCTTAGGACTTGCTGACAAATAATATGTTAAACGTTACGCAAATAGTCTAGGAAATAACAAATTATAGCCAAAAGAAATAGTGAGGGATGTCAGACAACACCCAAATCAGAATCGCTCAGTGGCTGATTTTCAACACACCATTGTACGGGAAATAGGCTGACATGTTACCTCCTATTTGATTGGCGGAAAATAAATGTAAGGCTAAACACGATTAGTCGGACTATAAATACTACTTCTTTGTTGTTAGGGGAAACGTGAGTAGGAGTACATTTTTTAAAAGCTGTGTAAACATGGCATGATTGGTTAGACCCGCGAATATAGTCAATCAGAGGCGTCAGGTCACCACCACATTTGCAAATAAACTTACTACAGAACCAGTGCGTTGAGCGCCAGTGCATATTTTTCTAAATAAAAGCCTGGGACATCGGCAGATCGAAATTGTGTTATATTCAGTGCCAGTCAACGTAATTCTGTATTATTTCCATGAATTGTGGTAAGCTTGAAATATTTGATATCTTTTTAATGAAAATTGAATGTAAATTGATAATTTATGTCTGTATATATGTGTGGTTCAGTAGCGAACATGAGGTAAAGCCTATATAGTGCTCCAGCCTGAACAGAAGGTGTCGGAGGAAAGTAAAACTACATGGAATTGCCAAACAGTACACTGACACCTATATTATTGACTAGAAAGAAATAATGCTGGAATTGCAGAGGCGTAATAACCATTAGGGAGGAATATACTGGTGAAAATTGTTTCAGATGAAGATAGCAGTTGGCCTACCGCTCTGAACTCAGTGTTTGTTATGTATTGTGCTCAGTGTAGAAATAGAGTATAAATTAGTTCTGAAGTAGGAGGTACAACCTTCTTGTTTCAGGGACTGTGGTCCTAAAGTTATTGAGCAGCACCTGGTCAGAGCTTTGCTGAATCCAGAGGGGACAGCATACTCCTTGGTCCATATAGCAAACAGTGAGGTGTCTCCAGAACACAGGGGAGCAATTGAGCAGAGGAGTCTTTTCCTGCCGCCATCACGAAAGATAAGCCTATGTGGCCAGCGGAGCTCAACATTATGTAACCCCATCTTAAACTGACATTGTATAAAAATAAAAGGGGAAATTAATTGTTTTAATGAACGGAACTGAGAACATCTCCAATACTAGTTCCAACAGAAACAAACACTTGAAGTCATGATGACAAATAACAACATAGCTTGAAAAAACAAAACCAGTATTACCTCATATTACTACTACACAACTGACACACATAGGATAATATTAATAAAATATGTCACTACAAGATTCATATTGATAAATTCTGTACATATAACTTGTAATTAAAATTGATTGTGATTCCTGGTTCACTTTGTATTTGAATCAGGACACATATATATTAGTGACAGTAATTAATACATATTTATATTTGAAAATTTACCAGTGCCTCATTTAAGAATAGTCTTATAGAGTGTTAAATGTGTGTGAGTGTCACAGTATTGTCACGTGTGGTGGAATAAATTAAATTGTTTATCTGTCTGTTGTTGTTGTGACTTACACTTCATCATATACATACCCTAGACATTCAACGTAGTCATCACAATATTCCAGAATAATTCTGACTGAGGTATAAATATGTGGTAGCAAGTAAGGTCATCTGTAATACACTACCCTTATTAGATACAGATACCTTCACAGCTGATCTCAGTCAGTACACTAAGTCCCCTAAAAATATTTATAATATCCCACTTTACCACAGTGGGAACCACACAAACAACAATAGGCTAACAAGATGGTAATAAAGTCACAGATACACAGAAAAAAATCATTATCTACGCTAAAGAGCACTGTCAATTATTGGATTACTATATTTACAACTTACGTATCACGTCAGTGTTTATATTCCAAGAATTCTCCTTAGGCAGGTTGTGTGGAATGCGGACAATTTGGACACAAACTCTAAACATTAATTCACAAACATATTCAGCATAGACATCTTTACCAATGATTTAAATCATGTCAAAATCCGCCCTCCCCTGGTCTCCTAGGTAATGAGATCGGATGCCTAGCCTTCTATGACGAGGATGAACAAATAGGAAGTCACGTGTGCAAGTTGCGCTCGTTAAAAATCTCTCGGCAGATGCAAATTGTAAAGAGGATATAAGGTCAATGCCCTGGCAAAATTTAAAACTTAGAGACCTACCCACCACAAAAAATTTATAGAATGTGTTTCCTATATACACATATTGGAATTCTCTACAGTGCTACTAAGTTCGTGCACTATGCTGAGATCCTCCTTGTGTGATCTAAGGGAGGTGATCGGGACACTGATGGAGTTGTCCGTGTGCATCGAAGATAGTCCTTAAAACCACACCAAACCAATCTTGACAAGGACAAGTTTCGTCTGCGCTGACATGCGCTCTTCAATAACACTAGTCTACAAATTTTCAAAAGTTATTTGTACCAGAAATTAAATATACTATTTTTTATTGATTTTGACATGCTGATTTCAAATATCATAATGAAATTCACCAATTGGCTCTGGGTTTTTTTTTAAATGATGAATTTACTTTACAGTAATACAAATAATGTATGCTTGTTTATTTCTCTGGGGTGAACAGCTAGTCTTTCTACTTTAGCATTATAAAAATTGTGGTTACATACTCAATTAATTGATATTTCAACATAAAATGATAGAAAAAATAAAAACATTATTTAAAGTTCACATATCATGTTTTAAAAAGGCACATTTGAACCCATTCCGACATTATTCAGTCGCTGTTCGAGCTCTCTTTGCTTGCTTCTTGTAGTCAATCGATGAGGTGTCTCTTTTCACAGTCCAACAGTAATCAGCAAGCATTGAAGGGCTCCAATTGCCTTGATACCCTGTCTCCATAGCAGCAATGTCCTGGTGAAATCGTTCACCATGCTCATCACTGACCGCTCCACAGTTTGACGTAAAGAAATCCACATGAGAATCCAGAAAATAAATTTTCAAAGACATGTTGCAGCCAAGACTCTTATACTTCAGAAGGAGATTTTCTACACTTTCATTGTAATTATCAGATATGTTGTTTCCAAGAAAATTGTCCACCACTGACTTTCTTGCTAACCATGCTGCTTTTTCCTTGCCATGCAACACGCAAAGAAACTCGTCATCATGAAGAAGTTTTCGAATTTGAGAACCAACAAATACTCCCTCTCTTATTTTAGCTTCACTCAGTCTTGGAAATTTTCTGATGAGGTATTTGAAAGCTTCATCAGTTTTCTCTATTGCGTTGACAAAGTTTTTCATGACACCCAGCTTAATGTGCAAGGATGGCAACAAAATCTTGCTGGTGTCGACAAGTGCTGGGTTCTCAACGTTCTTACTGCCAGGCTGCAATGACTGCCTGATTGGCCAATGTCTTCTGAAGTAATGGTCACTTCGTGCACGGCTATCCCACTCACAGAGAAAGCAACAGTATTTGGTGTATCCACCCTGTAGTCCAAGCAAAAGAGCGACCACTTTTAAGTCACCGCAAAGTGACCAATGTAGTTTATACACTTCAAAAGCTGCTTAAGGTTTTCATACGTTTCTTTCATATGAACTGCGTGACCAACTGGAATTGACGGTATCACATTACCATTATTCAACAAAACAGGTTTAAGATTCGTCTTGGATGAATCAATGAAAAGCCCCCACTCTTCCGGTATGTAATTGATTTTGAGGGCTGCCATTAAACCAGAAATGTTGTGGCACGCAGAAAGGTCACCCTCTTTGAAAAAGAATGTAATAAGCGGCTTCTGGCGGTTCCTATACACAGAAATTGTAACATCTTCTGCTAGGAGATTCCACTGTTGCAATCTGGAACCCAAAAGCCCCGCCTTGTTCTTCTGTAAATACAGATCTCTTACAAGATCATTCAGTTCCTCTTGGGTTATTAAGTGTGGTTTAGTGGATGTAGTTTGCTCAAAATCTGAGTCGCTTGAGGTTGATGGTTCAGGACCACCAATGTCCTCTTCTTCATCAGTGGAAGCAACTGAAAATGATTCTGGCACTTTGGGAACTGGTAGGTCATCGCCATGTGGTACCGGACGTATTGCAGAGGGGATGTTTGGATATTCCAGAGTCCATTTTTTCTTCTTTGATATACCTTCCCAAATGGAGGGACCATGCAAAAGTAACAGTTGTTGAGATGATCAGTGGGCTCTCTCTAAATCACTGGGACTGCAAAAGGCATAGCTTGCCTTTTGTCAGTCAACCACAGTTTAAGACGTTCTGCACATGTATTGCAGCATATGTGTGGCACCCAGCTCTTATCTTGATCTCCTATTCTGCAGCCAAAATACAAACTGTACGCCTTCTTAATCACTTTAGTAATATTTCGTTTTTGTGATAGAAATGTCACCTCACCACATATATAACAAATTATTAGCACTGTTCACACATGTCCTAGGCATTTCTAACTACGATACTTTTGATAAGGATAAATGCACTAACTAATTGCAAAATTTTATCAGAGATAAGATATTTATACACAAAGGTGATGTAATCATAGGTAGGATGGTATCATCAACTTCTAGTTACATTTTTATTGGACATTAGAAAAAATTATGCAATCGCCCACAACAGTTGCGTCATATATATATAAATTGACCGTAATTAAATAAACTAGTAGCATATATCTTGAAAACTAGAGCCAATCAACATGTTTTAATGTCATTTTCGTTTTCAGCACACCAAAATTAGTTAAGATCAGCTATTTTCATTTCTGGTACATTTTGGTTGTTGACTAGTGTAATTTATTGACTATACCACGTGTCGCCCTAGTACTACTTTATTCCATATGCACTAAAGCTTGTTTTGAGAAAAACGCATCCAAAGTTGTTGGGGTATCAGTTGAACATGAAGGAGTTATTTCAACAAAATGACATTTTGCACGATGATCGAAACTGTTGAATCTATTTTAAATCAAAAATTAGAATGTGGAATGCATCTTCCGGTTGGACATAGAATAATGTGCCAACAGAATTATTCACTTTCTAGTTATTTTCTTAAGTCTATCTCCATATTCCTGCCTTTCAGTGACATCATTATTCCATCTCCAGTTTCCTGGTAAAGACAGCCTGTGGCGGGTAAAGAAAATATCGGTTCAGATCTATAGTATAGCTTAATTCTTACGTTCTCTTCTAAGATGTTCATTTGCTTTAAACAGTAGATAAGTATTTATACGTTCTTTACGATTACATCTCTTTACATAAAAGTGAGAGTTTAGGGGCTTTTTCCTGAAAAAAGTCGTTCTTCCTCTCACAAACATTTATATTAACAACCTTGTTCAGGCAGGCTAACAATAAGAGACAAAGGAGTCATGTTTATGTTTATATTGTTTACTGGATTAAATGAACACAATTTTGTCCTGATATTTCAGGTTAGTCATTTTGCTACACATTCACACATAATAAGAATATGAGACAAAATACTCAAGAGAAATCACAATTTAAGCAGGGTGCTCATGAAATCTCTGTATATATCTGAACAAGCTCTTCATGTTTGTGTTTTTCTCGGTTGCCATATGTCATGCTTTCAATTTTCTTAGGCTACTTCATTTGGCAAACGAATGCTCCGTGTCACGGCATTGCCTCCCCTGCTTTGCAGTAGTGGTTCAACAGTGGCCAGAACTCAAGTGTCTAGTATGGGTCTTCAAAGGTGTCTACCTTCGCACAAGATTACTCTTGGCAGAGTTGTAGATAGAAGAATAATGATGCTTCTATCTCAAGGTAGTGTTTATAAGATATTTCAGAAGTCAAGAACAATGCTGCATTGGGCAGGGCAATTGTTAACTTATATCTTATTCGCCGCCTTTTATGAAGAATTAAGCAATTATTAATTTCAGCTCGTTTAAACTCCCACCTTGATTTACTCAGTGGAATTCTTCTTGTGATAGTTGCAACCCAGGTTCATGGCTTGTGAAGTTGTACGTTTATATACTGACCCTGCTGTGCGCCCGTTCTTAATTAAACGATGATGATAGTGACCTGTCTTTGTTCTTGTGCACGCTTGTCCGTCACGTTAATTATTGGGCTTGTCATGCTAATGTGACTACTGAGTGATACTTAATGACCAGACAACTATGATGACTGCAGTAACTGATCGATTCATGGCTGACAACAAAATTCCTGTATTGTTATCAATAACATAATTACAGTTGGCCATCTCCGTGCCTGATTATAAAGGTATTAAGAATACACATGTTTTCTACGTTGACCTTTCATATAGCACGTAATTCACTGGTCAGCAATTAGTTATTAACGTTTGAGCTCAGCTGACTAGTGCAACACTGTCTACTACTCTTTACTTGATAATGGGCTGTTCTCAATATATTCAATTTGGCTTCGAAATATTAGCTGGGTCGCCACCAGTGCTGAAAACTTATTCTTAGCCACTAGAACTGATCTTTATGAACTCTGCCCTATGCGTCCGACACTGGCCCGCTGCTTCTAAACACTTGTTCTTGACTATCTGCACGTGATTAACTATTCGAAAGTTTTACCTACCAATGTTTCTTGAATGAACCGCTGGCGACATATTTTTATACAGCTCGAAGTGGACTCTACTTGTCGTGAAAACATCTTTTCTCTGTCTTCTTTTCTGAAAACTGCAGCGGTACCGACAATACAATGGTATCTGAGCTGGTCATTACATTACAGATGGTCGTTAGGGTTAGTCTACCCTAACCTGCTCACTGCTGATTACCTGAGCAAAAACGAAGAGTGAAGTCGAGTCTCTCTGTTGTTGTTGTTGTTGTTTTCGTCTACTATGTTGCTGTAATACCCTTTTCAACCTGAAAGTTGGTTATAATTGGGGTATATTATGTGTTTACTTTCTTTGGTGCTAGCCTGTTGTTAGTTCTGAAAAGGACTGGTCCTAAAAAGGACCACTAGCTGACTGTCTGGATACCTCTTCGCTGCTTGTTTGTTTATGGTGTCGTGGCGAGTTCATGGTGTTCATATCCTGCCTCCTTATCTGCCTTATTTGGTTTTGTGTGTTTTTGCCCTCCTTGTTTCTGATTCTTGTGTCTTCCTCTTCTCCTATATCTGTAATAGTGCTTTTTCTATGATTGCTGGGAGTAGTCTTTCTAGAGTTTCCTCGATGATTTCTTCTTCAGTTTGGTTGTTCGATTTAGTTTCTCGCGTGCTGTTTGATGTAATGTCCTCAATGGCTCTTCGTTCTGTCTCGATTCTTTTGAGTATTTCTGCGTTTTCTTCTTTCAGCTCTGTCTGCTTCTTGACATCTTCTTCTATTTGCTGCTGAATTCTTTTCATTTCTTCCATCATATCTTTGACGCTCTGTAGATCTATTATGTCTTCACCACTGTCAGTTGGTTCTTCGGGAGCCTGCTTGCTTCTGTTTACGACCTGTAGTTTCATTTCTTTGACTTCAGCGGTCAGCTTGTGTAACTGTCGTCTATCAATTATGCGCTGTTTTTCTGCAACATCCGTAGCCACTCTGTGTTTTGCCTCTTTGAAAGGTATGTTTTTGGACACGGCCTCCTTCAAGATGCTCTTTGTTTCCTGAAACACAGGGCAGCCTCGGTACCTTGCCCCGTGGTTTCCATGACAGTTTGCACAGGTACGGTTTGCATTAATTGATTTGTAGTTGTGGTCCTCCTTCGCCCTGGGGCAGTCGCCATATTGGTGGTTTCCCGCGCAATATCGGCAGACAGCGTCTCTCCTGCATGTTTTCTTGTTGTGTGAAAACTGTTGGCAGTTAGAGCACTGCATGACCGGAGGTATATATGGTTCTGTCCTTTTTGTTGATGTTTCGAGCATCAGTCTCTCGGGTCTTGTCGATCCTTCTACCGTAACTATCATCAAGTTGGTATCTTTCTTGGCCCAGGTTTTTAGCCTTTCGACCTGCGTGATTTTTAGATTTGCATTTTCAGCTTGAAGGCGTCTGTGGACCTCGCCTTTGGAACATCTGGTATCCACCCCTCCGATGACCAACTTCTTTGTTGTCTTGTACTTTTCCACCACCACTTTTATTTGGTGGAGCAACTGGAATTCCTTTGGCCCGGATTCCAGTTCGATCATCAGCGAGGTTGTTTTGTCTGTGTTGTTGAGCGAAAGCACGACTCCCTTTTCGTGCCTCCCTACTTTGGCGATACCTCTCCGTCCAGTTATCACCTCGAGGATGTTGATCACTTTGTTGTCGGGTAGGGCCCTGAGTGAGGCCTCACTTCCTGACGTCTGGGTGATCTTTACGATCCTCTCATGTATCGTTTCTGTGTTGTTTCTCTTTTTAGTGTTTGGTCTTTGTTTCCTTCTACAGGCTTGGTTCGAATCTTGTTCCTGTTCTTTGTTATACGGTGTCATATCTTGCGTCTGAGCCCTTGAGTTGTCAGCTGTTGTTTCCTCAGGACCAGGAATGTTAGTTTGCTTCTCAGTGGTAGGGCCCTGAGTGAGGTCTCACTTCCTGACGTCTGGGTGATCTTTACGATCCTCTCATGTATCGTTTCTGTGTTGTTTGTCTTTTTAGTGTTTGGTCTTTGTTTCCTTCTACAGGCTTGGTTCGAATCTTGTTCCTGTTCTTTGTTATACGGTGTCATATCTTGCGTCTGAGCCCTTGAGTTGTCAGCTGTTGTTTCCTCAGGACCAGGAATGGTAGCTTGCTTCTCAGTGGTTTTGATATCCAGCACGCCTGGGGCTACTTCTACTATCGCTTCTTGAAGAGCGAGCCTAAGGGACTCGTCTCCGTCTTCAATTCTTCGAAGTGTCGAGTCTCTCTCGTCAGCGCACAGACTTATATACCGCTTGTGACGTATGAACCAAGTCTCCCTATCCACTAATTATCCTTCGTTTATCTAATCTCAGTTATCTCCCTTTCCTATCACATTACCCTCCCTAACATAAAAACAGATTTGTCCTCCAGGACAAATTTTTCTCTCCCATTGATTAATACGCCTATCTCTACCCCAAAAACCTAACTGGTGCTTCCATGACCAGTATTACCATACACTAATATATAAATGTAATACACCTCATCATTCTACCCATCTAACATAATCCCTTATTCATTCATCTCCTTCTTCCCACTACATCCTCATATTGTAATTATATTATACTAACTACAAAGCCACACTATATAATCTGTGACTTCCGTATACATTGTAAGCTTCTTTCATCCACAATTTATTATACCTTTCACACACCATTTTTACTCTCAACCTCTCTGTTGCCTACTTTGTTTCAATCTTTTATGTATTATCTCATATCCAGCACTATTTATGAACCATCGTAAGTCATTCCATTATGACCCACTGAGCATTCTCATATCCAGCTCTATTTGTGAACCATCGTAAGTCATTCCATCATGACCTACTGAGCATTATCATACCCGTACTCACTGTGTTATTTACGTCTTCGGTAGCTAACACTTTTTCCGTACTGTACTGTAACTGCCTGTTACACTTAATTTACATTATATATAGCCGTTTGTGACCAATTTAAAACAGCATGATGTCACTGATTTTTCGTTACTGCTATCCCCTGGCTAAACCCTTCATCTATCTTTGGACCGAAAAAAAAATTTGTGGTCCCCTAATTCGAACTACTTGCGTTTTCCGTATCAGCTATATATTCCTAACATCTGTAATCTTCTTTCTATTTCGATTATATCACGTGAATCCGCATCCATCTGTCCTGCTATCATTTTATCCCAATTTTCCATTGTCCCTGTTCCGACTCTTTTTCTCCTATTTCTTCCTTCTCAGTTATGATGATGATATAATCCCTTTAGCTGGGAGCAGGTAGCTCTTGACAGCCCATTGCCTCTCTGAAAAGGACCACTAGTTGGTTGACTGGTTTACTCTTCGTTGCTTGTCGGTTGTGGTGTGTTCATGGTGTTCATTTCCTGCCTTCCTATCTGTCTTGTGTCGTTTTGTTAGTTTTTGCTTTCCTCGTTTCTGTTTCTCTTGTCTTCCTGCTTTGCTGTATCTGTAATAATGCTTTTTCTATAATTGCTGGTAGATGTTTTTCAAGTGTTTCTTCGATGACTTCCTCGTCTGATTGCTCGTTTGTTTTGGCCGCTCTTGTGTTTGATGTCATTTCCTCAATGGCTCTTCGCTCTGTTTCGATTCTCTTGAGGATTTTGGAGTTTTCTTCCTTCAGTTCTGTCAGCCTCTTTACATCTGCTTCTATCTGTTGCTGAATGCTTTTCATGTCTTTCATCATTTCTCTGACGTTCTGTATATCTATTACGTCTGCACCGCTGTCCTTTTCGTCTTCGGGAGCCTGCTTGCTTCTGTTTACGACCTGTAGTTTCATTTCTTTGACTTCAGCGGTCAGCTTGTGTAACTGTCGTCTATCAATTATGCGCTGTTTTTCTGCAACATCCGTAGCCACTCTGTGTTTTGCCTCTTTGAAAGGTATGTTTTTGGACACGGCCTCCTTCAAGATGCTCTTTGTTTCCTGAAACACGGGGCAGCCTCGGTACCTTGCCCCGTGGTTTCCGTGGCAGTTTGCACAGTTACGGTTTGCATTAATTGATTTGTAGTTGTGGTCCTCCTTCGCCCTGGGGCAGTCGCCATATTGGTGGTTTCCCGCGCAATATCGGCAGACAGCGTCTCTCCTGCATGTTTTCTTGGTGTGTGAAAACTGTTGGCAGTTAGAGCACTGCATGACCGGAGGTATATATGGTTCTGTCGTTTTTGTTGATGTTTCGAGCGTCAGTCTCTCGGGTCTTGTCGATCCTTCCATCGTAACTATCATCAAGTTGGTATCTTTCTTGGCCCAGGTTTTTAGCCTTTCGACCTGCGTGATTTTAAGATTTGCGTTTTCAGCTTGAAGGCGTCTGTGGACCTCGCCTTCGGAACATCTGGTATCCACCCCTCTGATGACCAGCTTCTTTGTTGTCTTATACTTTTCCACCACCACTTTTATTTGGTGGGGCAACTGGATTTCCTTTGGACCGGATTCCAGTTCGATCATCAGCGAGGTTGTTTTGTCTGTGTTGTTGAGCGAAAGCACGACTCCCTTTTCGTGCCTCCCTACTTTGGCGATACCTCTCCGTCCAGTTATTACCTCGCCTATGGCGGCCGTATCGGAGAGCACTGACGTCACAGCTTAAGACTTGGCTGAAATCCCTGGGCGAAACAGCGATTTTCTCCGATCTGTGCGTTGACTGAAACTTCTCCTTTCTCATCCACGGCTTATATAGTATCCATACTGTTCCATCTTATCTTGTTTTATACAGCCGATATATCTCTATCTTCCTATCCATGTAATTTCCCAAACTGTTATTTATTGATTTTAATATTTAGAACAGAAGTGGGTTTACAGGCTTTCAGCGTAACCGTGGGCAGCCGTAATACGCATATATCTCCGTAAATGATAACTTCCTACCGTTTCTTCTTATATACAGTTATACACAGTCCTTTCCTGAACTGAAAGGTAAAATACTTTTCTCAATGATTCCCTTATGCTTTTCTTTATCATTGCCGATTGCCCTGTCTAATCAACATTTTGCCGATACGCCGCCATTTTGAAAGCGGTCGCCTTGTGACAATCGATCGGCGAATGGTTTGTAAAACTCCATGAACCCGTTTGCAATGAATTGAAACCAATTTTGCGACACAGCCTACATTAAAGCATAGATCCACCAATACAGCTGGTTCCCTTGTAGCAGCCTACATTAAAGCATGGATCTACCAATACAGCTGGTTCCCTTGTAGCAGCCTACACTAAAGCATGGATCCACTAATACAGCTGGTTCCCTTGTAGGCAGCCTACATTAAAGCATAGATCCACCAACACAGCTGGTTCCCTTGTAGGCAGCCTACATTAAAGCAAAGATCCACCAATACAGCTGGTCCCCTTGTAGACAGCCTACACTAAAGCATGGATCCACCAATACAGCTGGTCCCCTTGTAGCAGCCTACACTCAAGCATGGATCCACCAATACAGCTGGTCCCCTTGTAGAAGCCTACAGTAAAGCATGGATCCACCAATACAGCTGGTCCCCTTGTAGGCAGCCTACATTAAAGCATGGATCCACCAATACAGCTTGTCACCTTGCAGGCAGCCTACACTAAAGCATTGATCCAATAATACAGCTGGTCCCTTTGTAGGCAGCCTACACTAAAGCATGGATCCACCAATACAGCTGGTCCCCTGGTAGGCAGCCTACACAAAAGCGTGGATCCACTAATACAGCTGCTCCCCTTGTAGGCAGCCTATACTAAATCATGGATCCACCAATAAAGCTGGTCCCCTTGTAGGCAGCCTACACTAAAGCATGGATCCACTAATACAGCTGGTCCCCTTGTAGGCAGCCTACACTAAAGCATGGATCCACTAATGCAGCTGGTCCCCTTGTAAGCAGTCTACACTAAAGCATGGATCACCCAATTCAGCTGGACCCCTTGTAGCAGCCTACATTAAAGCATAGATCCACCAATACTGCTAGTTCCCTTGTAGGCAGCTTACACTAAAGCATAGATCCACCTATACAGCTGGTCCCCTTGTAGGCAGCCTACACTAAAGCATGGATCCATCAATACAGCTGGTCCCCTTGTAGCAGCCTACATTAAAGCATAGATCCACCAATACTGCTGGTTCCCTTGTAGGCAACCTACATAAAAGCATAGATCCACCTATACAGCTGGTCCCCTTGTAGGCAGCCTACACTAAAACATGGATCAACCAATACAGCTGCTCCCCTTGTAGTTAGCCTACACTAAAGCATAGATCCACCAATACAGCTGGTTCTCTTGTAGGCAGCCTACACTAAAGCATTGATCCACCAATACAGCTGGTTCCCTTGTAGGCAGCCTACACTAAAGCATGGATCCACCAATACAGCTGGTTCCCTTATAGGCAGCCTACACTAAAACATGGATCCACCAATACAGCTGGTTCCCTTGTAGGCAGCCTACACTAAATCATGGATCCACCAATACAGCTTTTTCCCTTGTAGGCAGCCTACACTAAAGCATGGATCCACCAATACAGCTGGTTCCCTTGTAGGCAGCCTACACTAAAGCATGGATCCACCAATACAGCTGGTCCCCTTGTAGGCAACCTACACTAAATCATGTGTGGTTTCTGTAACAATTAATGGTACAAGATGAGGTTCCCAGCCACGTGTATGCATTGTTCTATATTTTTCCTCCAGGTTGTGTCTTTTCCCTTTGGTTGGTGTTATTTTTTAAGTTATTGTGCCTTTCAGTAAGTGACTCTAGCTGTCATTTCTGGTATGGTGTTGTCTATTAAACAAACGCGTATTTATGTCAATCCTACATGTGTACTTATCAAATATCTCTTAGGTTATCAGACATCTTGGCTATTCTAGCGAGCTATATCGGACCACCGTAGTTTACCATGTGGGATTTTAGTCTTTGACATCTCAGATCATATAGTATACTACAATAATTATATAGCGATGTATGAATATAGGTAGTCAGTGGGACAGCTTTTGTCTTCTGCTTTTATTGTGTCTATTGTCACAACCTTCATCCTATCTCATCCTATGTAACATTGTTCTCCAGTTATCACGTGCCGATCCCTTCTGGTCTGTGCCAACTGTCGAGGTTATCTCCTTGCCTACTTTCATGTTCAAGTCTGATCCGATCCCACTCTCCATTTGTTTGTTTTATTATTGCTGGTCACATTCTTAGTAATTAGTTATAGTTAGTTTTCTACTTGTAATTGGAGGTGAGAGTGTAACAAGGAGATAAGTGTTCCCTACGCCGACATGTGCATCCAATGAACACTTTTTGTGATACGAGAAGTAAGAGACAATGAAACTATTAATAATTTAAGGAAATTAAAGTGCGCAGATGTCGACCATTACTAAATACACCACAGTGACTAACAAACGTGACAATTTAAAAACAATTGCTCTAGACAAGAAGAGAAGAATAAATAAGACAACATAAATACAAGACTAATGACTTACTTAGTCGTTCCTCTTCTATCGTAAGCCTTAGAGTTTTGGAAGAGATTGCAATCTTATCCTATCGTCTGTCTTCCTCCTGGTCTGGGTCCATTCTACTCCTCCGTCCTTCAAAGATTGTCTTATGTTGTCCTCCCAGGGATCTGGGTCGTCCTGGAGGTCTGGATCCCTTGCTCTTAGTTTCCCATGCTTTTCGTGTTAGCCAATCTTCTCCCACTCTGCAGACATAGCCAAGCTATACTAATGATACTGGTTATAACAAACACAAAAACAAATGAGAATACCACTACGAAAATAAACATTATGAGTTGCATGGAGAAAATGTTATGAATTATCCACAAAAAATTGACCACGTGACTGGTATGACAGATTATACAAGTAACATGACTTGTCCCATAGCACCTGGTCTTAATGGCTGGGCACACTTTAGCATGGACAAATCTGCTTCTACATTTCCAACGAGGAAAAACAATTTGTCGTTGTAGATAGCTTTAGAGTTTTCAACAGCAAAACACAAAATAACTCCTCACGCAAATTGAAATGAAAAAAAAAAAAAAAATTTGTAATTGTAGGAACATTTGGTACCTTTAGGATCGAAAAGGTGGCCTCGTTCGAACAGAACTATAACGAACAGGATAGATGAAATGTGATAATTCTTTCACCTTTGCTTCCAGGAGGAAACAAGGTATGTTTAGGTGTAGATGACAGTGAAAGGCATGCAGTATTTGCTAAGATAAATTGAATGCCAGTGTGTCAACACGTGAATAGATAAGACTGTTTGTCACTTCTGCTAAGCCTAGCAAATCGTCGGATGAACGGAATGTAGAAGGACATATTTGGAAAGAAAGCTGCAAGTCGTCTGAATGTCGTAGATTTTTGATAGGTATTTAAGATCAATTTTTAGGTCCCGTCTGAAAAGAAATGACAAAGGTGATGATTCAGTGCGAGATAAGGTAAACAGATAGATTTTTCACTAGTGAGTTAGTGAAGGCAGAGCCTGTCCCTGGATTTGAGAAGGTACTCTAGTGCAGCCTATCTCTGCAACAAACAAATGTGTTGATCGGACAGTATATTTTCTATATATATATATTATATATATATATATATATATATATATATATATATATATATATAGATATATATATATATATATATATATATATTTTAACCACTCACATACACACACACAGATAAGTGTAGACAATTTTGACGCACAAACGTGAAAAAAACTATATTAATGGGTAGGGATATTGGGACGAGCTGACCTACACCGATAAAAAAAATAAAACTTCACAACATTTAGTACCAAGTGTAGAACATAAAAAAAATCATAGGTTACAGAAATAATTAAGAAAATAGGCCCATAAGTACTATCCCCCAACACGTTGTTGACACAAAATCCCACAAGAAAAAGTTAATTAACCCCCAAAAGTTCTAAAGAATTAGCACTATGGTATAGAATTTGGCTGTAAAGAACAGTGTTTCTACGTTACTCTATTCTGAAATGAACAGTACCGGTATTTGAAAAAAAAAATACAAAAAAGGAAAGGCATAAACAAAAATAAGTTTAATGGTTATACAATATATGAATCATTCATTCCTTCTTCCGCTCGCTCTGACAGACAAGTGGCCACCTTTCAATCGTGCTTACCTAATTTGTTGATTAAAAAATCTGGAACAGAACTCCACAGATCCAGTGTTGGTTTTATTTGACAAAACAAGCTCCAGTTTTCCCAAAGGTACTGATTTAATCCTCTAATTTGGGGAAAAACGCTTGCTTTGTTACTATTTGATTGAATCTGTTCGTTTCACCTTGTCGTAGATTTTTTGATAGGAGAATTAAGACTTGGGTTGGTCCCTTCTGAATAGGTTGGAATGAGTGATAGTCGCAGTGTGAGATAGTAAAAGAAATAGATTCCACGAGTGAGAGGATAGAATGTGATATAGAGGCTGTCTCTGAAAGCGAAAAAAAATTCTTCTCCCTCTCACATATCTTCTACGACAACTTTACAGCGTCAGACAGTCTACACACAGATATATCTATTACCTATATTTCTATCTACTCACGGGCACGCACATACACGTGACGACAGTTAAACACACAGACGTGGGAATCTATAACAAAAAATATATATATATATTTGAACGAGCTGACCAACGCACTGATTTAGTTTAAGAGAGATTTTATTATTATCATCAAAAAAAATCTTCTCACAACACCAAAAATTTCATCAAGGAAAAAACCATATACAAATAGTCATAAAATTAAAGAAAATGCTGCACGGATAATAGCCCGTTAGAATCTTACTCTAGGTTTAGCCCACAGCCCCGTTAAGAGAACAGATGATGGCCCAAAGAGTTATAGATACATAGGGTTTAGTCTAAGAGGTTTCTTTCTTTCTCGTAAATGTATGAACAGAGTTGGATAATCTGATTTAGCCTAAGAAAAAGAAACTCTAGCATTAGTAACAAATTCTGCAGATTAAAAAAATAAGACAGCAAATGGGTGACAATAATACAACGGTAAAATAACACTCAGACCTGCGTACACTCTTATTCATTCAGCCATGGCCATGTGCTCACATTTATACTTACAGCTTTGCTCGCTGTCTCTGGGAACATAATAAATTCTAGGACCTTCACACAGACCCCTAAATGCAGTTCTCGACCAAGAAATCCCCAGTTCCAACAAGACGTACTGAATTTCTCTGTCTCAGGGAACGATTCCTTGGGTGTTCTTATTTTTCGGATGTCTGTTAAGTCACATAAAAATTTGTCCAGGCACGAAAGTGAGCAGAGCACAATGTCATTAGCTTTGGTTTCTAGAATTTAAGGAATGTCAGATCGGTGTCTACTTTCAGGATGGTACTATATTTGGTCACCACAATACTAGTCAAAAACTCTGTCGGAATGTTAATGTTATTCTTGTAACTATTCTCGCCGCCAGGCAGCATGTACATTTAAATTTGTGGAGCAATATGAACTGGCTCAAAAGCCCAATATATATTTCTAGTCTTTAGAAACCGTTAGTGGGAGTCGTATTACTGTCTCTCTCTGATGGCATATGCACTGTCAGACCAGTGTTACTTGAAAAAAAAACCCACGTGGTTAAAGATAGGAAATGTCTATGCTTCTCACAAATATGTCTCTTTACTAAACGCTGGCCAGTTGGGATCACCCCAATAATCACTGAATGAAGAAAAACAACATATAATATAATATACAGAATATGTACTCGTTATAACTTTACATTTAAAACGGCAAGCCTACAACTTGACTTATTATTTAAAACTTCCCGTGAAGTAAGTTATATAAAAATCGATCATCAGGAATTAGGAATATCTGCGTATTCCGTCAATATTCACTGATGTCGCATCTAGCATTTATCAGTTAGTTTAGAAAAAAATACTCGACTGGGTAGTTAGCAGTTAACTAAATTCATTATAGTTACATGTTTGTTACGCTAGAAATATAATTTATTCTGCTTTCCACTGTATGCGACACTAGAAAATATTACAGACTTATAAATTAGTCGCACTGCACCAAATCTAGCTAGTGAAATAACACTTTAACCACTTCACAAAATACTAGATAATAATATATGATATCTCACCACAGCACTACGGTAACACCACGACTAGGATAATTCACTAGATAGGTAGTTAGAAGCTCGTCACAAATCTGACGAGAACTATGAAATTCGCTATACAAGCTTCATTCGCTAAGCACGCGTGTTCCGTCTACTGAATATGTTGAAGACTGAAATGAAATCAGATTTCAGCTCCTGGGTGGATATTTGAAAACAGGGGCAAACAATCCCACATTTTCTCAAACTCCGAAATCATCTCCCCTTTTACATGTAAAACACCTACGTCAGCTTAACGCGGGTCGTAACTGCCATCAGTGACCGAGAGCGCGCGTGAGTTGCAACTCTCAGACAGCCGTCTCCAGTGCGGAGCGATTTTTCACGCTAAACCGGAGCTATTCTGACGACGACTCTGAACTGACACTTATACTACTTCGCACCTCACGCTGACCGGGGCCCACAATGAGCCGTGTCAGCTGAGATTTCCAGACAAATGTCTGAAACTGCGACTATAAGGAGTAAATATTCGCTCCTACTTAAGCGTTCGGCCGATGCAACTCGTTGTTGACCGGTGAAAAATGCAGACGGATGTCGGCTCTCTCCTAGCATTCTCATACGTTTACGTCGAGAATCTAACTCAGGAGTGTCGTGTCATCTGAAGGTGCAGACCCAAGTCGGCTCGATGTCTGAGATGGACTGCAACTTAATCGCACTTCTCGTCTGACTGACATCTATGTAATAGAATCACTATTGCGATTCTTCTTTTTTTTTTTGAGAAAAGAAACAGTTAACGTTAAGGAATAGTATGAAAATATATTTCGCAAACGAATGGATGCAAAATATACTAGAAAAGGAAATAAAAAGAGATAACAAAATTAAAGAATTCGGGTGAAAGAATAGGAAGACGCTATAGGCAATTTAATGATCAAAACCTACGTGACACACCTCAATTTGCCCAGAAAGGTAAATATTCACGCTTTATAGTGTTCACAGTGTCATTAGACTGAATTGTTTCAATATTTAACGGAATGTCAGGTATATAAATCTGTTCAGGATAAATCTTCGACACAACACACGTAGTGGGTAGTCGAGAAATGTTAGTGTTTGTTATTTTTTGCCACTGCGGGCTGGCTGTATATATTTATAAATGGAGAAAAGGAAATCTGGAGATATATATATATATATATGAATATATATATATATATATATATATATATATATATATATATATATATATATATATATATATATATATATATATATATATATATATATATATATATATATTTCCAGTTACACGTTATTTTTAATGTCTTTGTATTGCGTCTGTTAGACCTAGACTGAGACTCCTTTTTTTCTCTCAGATTTATATGGAAGCCACTGGTAGGATTTTGGGTATGTGACCCAGCACGCAAACACATAAATTAGAACAACTCCAATCGAAAATACTAAGAAAAATGGTCTAGAAATCGAAGCTAGCTGTTCTGAAAAATCTGTAGGTACTGAATAAACTGTGTTTAAAGGATACGGTATATATATATTAAAATAATAGAAAATCGACGGTTCTTGTTACATATAACACCTTCGCCCAGATTTTGGAGATTTCTTCGCTTGAATTGTGAATCAGAGGAAAAATTGACACTATTGCTGCTTGCAGACTCTGGCAACGAGCGAACGGTCCTTTGATCTGGCGACGCCCACCGCATCTGATTACGTTCCGAACAAACGGTAGGGGAGATAAACGTGATTATCTGTCCTTTTTTTCAGATTAATTCCCCCTCATAAAATACTAACAAAAGTACGTCCTATAGACTAAACGCTCTAGATTTCTCTTCATAAGCTTATCTCCCCTGAGCAAAAAGTACGACTTTTTGAATAGTCGCCCCTTTTCTCTACCAATCTACCATCCCGTGCCCTCTCTACGCGCTCCGTCTACCTGTAAGACAGTAGAGAAAGAAAAAAAATAAGGCGTGGCAACAATTAAGAAAGAGACAGATAACTAAGTGTAGGAGGGTTTTTACGTTAACCGGACGTGCATAACTAATAAAGAAGCAGGTGGAAGAAAATGTAGATGTATGAAATCTATTTTCATAATTCTCTGTCACACTGAGCAAAACGAAATATGGATGAACATGATAGCTTGTATATAAAACGAGAACGACCAAGTGTCACAGGTTCTCTGTTCTTAAGGCTGTTTATCAAATATTTTATCCACAAGTGTCTAATGAAGTATAAAGCAGAAGTTAATTTCATGCAGAATCAGCGCCCCAGGCTTTTTTGTCAATTTGATGTTACATTTTTTTGACTGCAAGCTATAAACACCTTGAAAAATTATGTGTGGCTTTTTAGTGCATTAAAAGCCTGTGTTTAAATTTTTTTTTTAATTTTTTTTTTGGCTCTAAACTGATGCGGGGAATGAAAACTCGTACATTTTAATAACTGCCTGTGATGATTTTGTTTTGTATGTTTGAAAATTTCAGCCCTCTATCCTAGTTTTTTAGTATAATAATTTTTTTTTTTAAATGTATCAGAAAACATTTAAACGAATTAGTTATACCCCTTGATTCTATGCTTCATTCGCTAAGCACGCGTGTTCCGTCTACTGAATATGTTGAAGACTGAAATGAAATCAGATTTCAGCTCCTGGGTGGATATTTGAAAACAGGGGCAAACAATCCCACATTTTCTTAAACTCCGAAACAGTTTTATTCTTGGTACAGTTTCTGAAAGAATCTCCACTTTTCATTTGTAGACTCCATTTTGTTTTCGTTGCATCGTATTATAATAAGAACTGGTCGTTCGCTTCCATTTCACAACTTTGTTTCTCACTAACACTACTACTTTTGGAATATTTTAGTTGAATTATTTACTCTTACATTCCACAACTTTGTTTCTCACTAACACTACTACTTTTGGAATATTTTAGTTGAATTATTTACTCTTACATTCCACAACTTTGTTTCTCACTAACACTACTACTTTAGGAATATTTTAGTTGAATCATTTACTCTTACATTCCACAACTTTGTTTCTCACTAACACTACTACTTTTGGAATATTTTAGTTGAATTATTTACTCTTACATTCCACAACTTTGTTTCTCACTAACACTACTACTTTAGGAATATTTCACTTGAATTATTTACAGTGTGTCCCAAAAGTCTTGATTCATAGAGAATTCGGCTGCTACTTGTCTATGTCAGGATCCCTGTCTTGTGTACATGAACAATCTTTGTGCGTTAATCTGCTGCAAATGTCGAATCCATATTGGCACAGACAACAATTATTACATAAGTTAGAAAGGCGAATAAATTTAGATAAGGCAAATTGACTATATTTCCAGACGTTTGGCCCATCCTATATTTCCAGACGTTTGGCCCATCCTATATTTCCAGACGTTTGGCCCATCCTATAGTTATTGACTAAATATTATGTGTAACCATGTGAGATGCTTCTCGTATCCCCATGTGGTAGGCACACCATAGGCTGGGAGCACCTGCTCTACAGGACTTAAAATCTCATCATTCCTGTACGTTAGTCTATGCTATTAATTTTTACGTCTATTTATTAAATTAACTGTGGCTTTGTGGCGTGGAGTTTGTAGAGCTAGGTAGACCATTCCTCCAGTTCCAGAGAAACAAATAATCTGCTTGTATGCAGCCATGTCACCGTAATTAATATGGGCTACTTTCTAAATCATGTAAGTCGAGAATCAACTTATACAATTCAGAACAACACTGTACCTTAGATTCAATGAATTTATTAGCTGACGCGTTAAACTTCTCTTGGTGTTTGGAGGACCACCAGTAAATTACACAAGTTACAAAATAATGTGGTCGTGCATAAACAAAAACTTCATTACGAATGTGTTTATTTGTAGCCGCTGTTTCTCTTCCTTTGTCACATTTGTTGTCTGCGCTTATTTACAATAACACTGGTCGTTCAAAGCCGAGTGGAACAGTCCCAGTTACTGTGGTTTGGTCACGTCTGCAGTATTGGAGAAGAACGGCTGCCACGACACATATTGGAAGACAATAGCCAGGGATCCAGATCTCCATGACGACACATAGTTTGCTGGGAGGACAACATTAGACAATCCCTGAAGGACCGAGGACTGGACTGGAAGCAGCTTACATGATAACATGGCCCTCTCTCTGGCTAACCTCTACACCCTAAGGTGGAAAAGGTTTGTGTCGTTTGGTTTTAAGGACCATCTTAACTGCGCATGGACAACTCCATCAGTGCTCCAATCTCCTCCCTTAGATCTCAAGGAGGATATCAGCAAAGTGCACGAACTCCAAAGCACAGGCGAGAAACCCAAATGTGTGTATTTAGAAATCATACATTCTATAAATATTTTTTTTATCGGATAGATTTTCCTAATTTTGAAAATTCTGCTAGGGCAAGGGCCATAAAGCCTACTCTTTACAATTTCCAATTGCCAGGAACTTTTTAACGTGTGCAACTTGCACTCGGAACCTACTATTTGTTCTTCCTTTTCCGAGACGGCTAGGCATCCAATCACACTACACAGGGGATCATTGAGAGTATGACATGATTAGGACCCAGTGGTTCTGAAAAAAAATCCATCATAAATATTCCTTAGGCTGCGAACCGAACCCAATACCTTTATAATTAGAGGAGGACGCCATACTTCTTAGTCACTTCGGCCCCCAGGGTAGAAGAGAAAATACTAAATAAGAAAATGTGTTTAAAAGATTGTCCATGTGATATCAGTAGTTCTCTCAGACACTGGGACTTCACCATTTTCTGCAGAAATTCTATTTCTGTAATTGTCAGTACTATACTGATCCTAAAGCCAATATAAATCTCACGCTACACGCAGGACTAGCTAGAAGATATCACCAGCGCTTGCTTTAGTGGTTTACGAATATACTAGTTTCGTCTGTCGAGGTTGTCAGCCACACACGTACTGTCACGGCGCGATTTTGCTGTGCAGCTGCTGTACGAAAATCAGACTGGCAACATTGAGGTTGGCAACATTTGGATAACTAAACCGGCAAGTCATATGACTAGGGAAGCGGGAAATATTAGGTGCCAAGGGAGTCCGTCAGTTTCTAACCAGCGTCCGTGTGAGGACGGATATATTTTTTCCTTGCCAGCATTTCTGCTGTGAAGTTTATGCCATGGACTGATTGTTATAAGTACTTGCCATATTTTCGAATGGAGTGGAGTATGACGTATAATTCTAGATTTGTATAGTATCTTGTGGGCATTTTCTACAGACCGTAGAGTTATAGATTGTCAACGAGTGGAGTGTACCATTGTCACCATTTTTGCCGTTCATTGTGAGCGATAGTCATTTTATTGTTCGTTCAGTAAGTCATATTGGAGTGTATGATATTGATAAATTGAGCTATTATTGTGGCAAGTTATATTGGCAATATTATGTTGTATTTCATACGTTTGTTGGCCGTGTGAGGCCTGATTGTGTGTGCATATTTATTTAAGGAAAATTCCTGTAGAAGGTGTTGATTTTCTTATGTCAGCCATTGTGGTGTGGTCGTATTCCTAGTTAGCGAGCTTATTACCATTTTTATTATTATTATTCTAGATCTACATTACAGTGGTGCAGCACAGTGGAGTGTCATCCACAATAAGTGCGTTTTAACACACACACACGCATATATATATATATAACCACTTAACAAGAAAACAAGTCAAATTTACATTTGTAAATCAATAGTTATACTTACCACAAAGTTTTCGAAATACACAATCTCCGCACACAGGTTAGACTGGACACGAACAATTTACGTTATCTGCTCTCGAACCATTTGATCTGGAAATTTTGAATCCCTTTTATAACTAGTGAATCTACGAAACACTTGGTCTGGGAAACTTTCTCTTATGACGGGTGATCCAATTATTTTGGGTTCCAGTCGTTGTATTTTAAGTCCTGGTCCCTTGGGTTTTTCAGTCTCTGTAATTATAAAGGCGGGCTTACTTTTTAAGGTTTCAAGTTTCCAAAACAATGTCACTTATAAGTATGGAATTCAAGGTCCGATCCTTTTCTTTCTGGCTTTTTCGGAGTTGCACGTTTGAAGTACGAAGCTGTCTGTTATGTGTCTCTGAGTTTGCTAGATTATATTTTCCACTTCTCAGTTCAAATCACAGGTTGTACTTCCGCAGATATTTCCAATGAAATTCAATGTTTATTCCGGCTCTTACTTTAATCCAATCGTAAGCGTTTTAGCACTGATGTGGGATGGGTTGTTTTAATTCATAATCTCCCCCGCGTGTTTAAAATATTACATTTTATATTCCAGCACGTGACCTCTTTATAATAAGATGTAATATTTCCGGTGACATCGTGTGCACTCTCACAAACAAATTTGTGAACTATTTTGATGGCCAGATGCTACCTTCAAATACTGAATCACCAGACAGATTGCCTGCAATAGATGGTCCCGTGAAACTATTATTATCGCCCGTGTTTTCGTGACTTCTCCCGACAGTCAAACAAAAGCGGTCGCCGGCCGCTCAGACAAACAATACTGGCTTCCTATTCATCCTCGTACGAGACCATATTGTGTCTAACGAGGATCGTCTCCTATCAAATGGGGCAGACGACTCATAGCGATAAACGTATTACCGCTGACCGGTGATAATGACCGGGTATTGTTACGATAATTCTACAGTTCACCTGGCGTTACGTAAACCCGTCTACGTGTAAACAGATAAAGGTAGTCCACATAGCAGATACTTCCGTAGGGGAGTTAAGTGTTAGAGACTTCACTCTACTGATCCAGCATAGAGAGTAACAAGAGTTAAAAGGCATGATGTATGCCAAATAAAACCGATTGGTGAGAAAATGAAGAAAAAGAAATGGTACTGCCGTAAATCTGAAGGTGTGAGAGAGAACCCAAAAGTGCATGTTCAGACGTTCTGTGACATTTATCTACACAATGAAAGTAGAACATTTTTGGAAATTTTAGCATTAATAAAAAGATTGTTTATAAATTTAATAAGTTTACAAAAGTATGGATCAAATGACGACGTTCACACGCAACATTCATAGCTATGTTTAAACATTACACTATATACACACTCAAACTAGTTTCTTTAGAGTTTTTTAATGCAAATTTATCAATGATGTCTGTAACTGTCTTTTTCTCTTGTTGAGGTGATCACTGGCCCAAGACAGTATACTTGTTGTTAGATGTGTAGTGCGAGCGTATGATGAACTGAGTGTGGGTGCCAATGAAGGCGCGAATGTGTTTAGGCTCGTATATATGAAGACCCTGCAACCCATACTCTCACATGCAGTAGTCAAGGATGCTTGGACACTGCAGGCATGTTTCAAGACATTTATTGACGAGAACACACATAGTATCAACAGGAACAGTCAGTGTAACAAGGTCATGCTGACCGGAAATCGATAGGTATACATTTGGCATTCAAAAGGTAAACATCAGAGTAGACGTGCATGGTCAATAGCAAAGTTCTTCAATAATGACAGTTCGTAGCGTCGCCCTTGGCATCTCTGACTAAACGCGTCAGATGCCTTAGTCACTTTGACACCTAGGTGCAACTTGGCATTCCCCGCCAATTGCACATTATCAGGCTGTAGTATAATAGCCGAAAGCACAGGCCTCGTTCTGACGTCGGCTGTGTACTTCTGTTAAATAGGTTATCATCAATCCTGCAGTAATGCTTATTGTAGACATAAATCCCGCCAATCTGCGGTTCCCACAATATATCTTCGTCACTGGATTTCTGGACAATATAAAGACTAACAGTCTTGGATGGCTACCTCGAGCACAAATATATAAGTTCTGAAATATATAGGATCGGTGAGCTGCAGTTCACACTAAGTAATCCTTTTACATGTTCTGCCACCGAAAAGCGTAATAATGCATAAAGGTCGGTATTACCTGAAAAATGAATCCTCAGAACATAACAAGGAATTCTGTCGTCATCCCGACGCACAGAGATTCACTGGGGAAAACTGCCATAGCAGTTACTTCGAAGATTCTCCCCGAAAAACAATGGACTCTTGGTCCCTTCAGAAAAACAGGACCTTTCCGGCTTGCCGGAAGTATATCTCTCCCCCGCTTAAAAAACCTTCCCATAGGCCTACGCCCGAACTGTCAACCTTTAACCCTAAAGGTCAAAACACAATGAATGAATAAACAAGGGAAGACAACCCCTAATCAACCTGACATCGCAGGTAAAGACACAATTATACTTATGATAAAACATAGGCAAATAACTTGACAGATGACTCCGTCGAAAATGACAGCAACATTACTACCACCCCCCTGTAAAAAAAAATGAAATTTTTTTTTTTAATATGTCCATGAGCAAGATAGCACCAGTATCACTTCTGTGCTCATGCAAAAACTGAACCTAATATCAGGTACAATAGACGCATAAATAAGGCGTCTGAAGAGAATACAAATCATTTCTCAACATAGGAGAAAATATTTCCTTTAAGCCAAACAAACTAAGGGATACCATTCAAGAAACCTAAGTTGCTGGCAATACCAATCATATATCAAACATTACTAAATAATATAATCATAGCAATATACAAATGTCAATGCTATTTTAGCAACATATCACTGATGGATGGACAAAATGAAATTTGTTAAATTATCTAAACATCATCCAAATACATTTGTATCACAACATATTATGATATTAAGGACAGACCTAAGTCTGAAAGTATATCAGGAAAAACTAGGACACAAGATTTAACTGGAATCATGTGGGCATCTAGACAATATGTCCGCCATCACATTATCCGAACCACGGATAGCTCGCACCGTGAAATGGAAAGGCTGAAGAGCAATAGCATAACGAGTAGATCTCGAGCTCTTCAAATCCTTACTTTGCATAGCCGTAAGAGCTTTTTGGTCGGTTTCCATAAAGAAATGCGCGCCCAGAAGGAACCTTTGTAGCTTAAGAATGGACCAAACCATAGCCAATAATTCCCGGTCTAAAACCGAGTAATTCCTTTCTGCCGCATTTAGCTTCCTAGAAATATACATTACAGGATGCAGAGTTCCTGAATATTCCTGCATTAGTGCCGCTCCAATCCCAGTGGAAGAGGCATCACTACGAAGGACAAAAGTCTTATCAATCGTTGGTAGTCTTAAGATAGGATGAGATGAGAACAAATTCTTAACCTGATCCAATGAAGATTGGCATTCTTGGGACCAACGCACCATATTAGGAGAACCTTTTTTCAATAACGTTGAAAGTGGTGCCATAATGGAGGACAGATTCTCAATGAATCTTCCATAGAATTGTATCAATCCCAAGAGACTACGCACTTGCTTTTTCGTCTTCGGAACCGAGATATTTAATATCTTTGAAATGTTTTGGTCCTCTGTCTTCAACAGACCATGACCAACTCGATGACCTAGGAAGGAAATTTCACTAAACCCAACAAAAGCTTTAGAGGGTTTAGCAGTCAAACTATACTCACGTAGAGTAGATAGCAATTCCTTTAGACCCAAATAGTGTTCTTCCCAAGTATCGCTGAAAAGACAGATGTCGTCTAAATATGCAATGACATCTGCACGATCTGATAGAATCCGTCGCATCATGCGCACGAAAGTCGCTGGGGCGTTCATAAGCCCGAAAGGCATAAAATTCCATTGAAACAGACCCCTAGGTGTCGAAAAAGCAGTGAGAGGTTTGGCGTGTTCCGTCAGTGGGACTTGCCAATAACCTTTCGACAAGTCTAGTTTAGTAAAGAATTTAGCTTTAGAAAGTCTAATAAGTAGATCATCTAATAACGGCATAGGTTCAGCATCGAACTTCGTAACTTGATTTAATTTGCGATAGTCAACGCAAAGACGTATGTTATTGTCTTTCTTTCGAACAATAACTATCGACGAAGAATAAGCTGAAGTGGATGGTTCAATTATTTGTAGTTGAATCATTTCATCCAATTCTTTCTCGACTTGTGCTTGAAAATGAATAGGTATTGGGTATGGTCTTACTCTGATCGGATTACGATCAGTAAGTATGATGTCATGTTCTATGACATCTGTGTGTCCAGGAATGTCGGTAAGGACATCCTGATATGATTGTAACGTAGAGGATACTTGACGCTGTTCCTCAAAAGACAAGTTGGAAGAGATTGTAACGTCTCTCCACGATTCCGTTGAAGTAAGTGGAATCGCAGGAAGAGGTAAGTTCACGTCAGAAAAAATAGTTTCCTCATCCTGTATAACGGACAGGGATGAGATGTGACCATGTTGGACTGGAGAGTCGTCCGTCGCCTGGAAAATAGGCTGCAAATAGTCTGGACGTTCAATAAACTCTGTTAGCATATTTATATGGAAGGTTTTATGCCTTCCATCCACATCGACAATATAGTCGACATCGGAGATTTTTGAGACTATAGTGTATGGAACTTTCCATGAAATGAGAAGTCTATTCTCTCTTGAGGGCAGTAAGACATATGCTTTGTCTCCAGGACAAAGTTGACGTAGGCGTCTTTTCTTATTAGCAAATCGCCTAGCTTTTTCTTTCGCAAATTCGGAAGATGAAGTTGCTAACCTGCACGATTCGATAATCTTTTCTCTAAGAGCTATGACATATTCATATGACGATTGTGTATCATCGTCAATATTATCGGAAGTTATCAAATCGTGTAACAAGGACATCGGGCCACGCGGTTGCGCGCCAAAGACAAGTTCGAAAGGAGAAAACCCTGTATGCTCGTTGGGAACCTCTCTATAGGCAAAGAGGACTGCAGGTAAAACCCTGTCCCAATCTTCAGGATGATCCTCCGTTATCTTGCCAAGTAAGTTCTTTAGTGTCCTGTTAAGACGTTCTACCAATCCATTGGACATTGGATGATAAATACTACTGAGAGACCTTTTAATGTCTAGCGTAGCCATTACCTGAGACATAACGTCCGAAATTAACTGAGTGCCGTGATCCGACAGTATTTCTCCGGGGAATCCCAGACGAGAAAATACGAGCCAAAGAGCATCAGCGATATCGACAGTTGATATGCTCTTCAGAGGAATAGCCTCTGGCCAACGCGTGCACATGTCCACGCAAGTGAGGATAAATTGGTGTCCTCTGGCTGACTTAATTTTGAACGGACCAATGATGTCTATAGCCATTTTCTGAAACGGCCGAATCGGAATATCTGCAGCCTGAATAGGAGCAGCATGTCTCGGACCTCTAGACTTGACCTCTTGACAAATTTTGCAAGATCGGCAATAAATTCGGATGTCTTTATTCACGAATGGCCAAAAGAAGGACGCAAGGACTCTAGTTTTAGTTCTGGAAAAACCCATGTGTCCAGCACACTGAGAATCGTGTGCATGCCGAAGAATTAAGGCTCTCATACACTTAGGCACAAGAATTTGCGAGTGCATAGACTTGTCCGAGTGTTGTACCATTCGTACCAATATACCATTCTTCATAGTGATATACGATTTGTGATTCGTATTTTGATTGGGATCCCCTTTCTTTGCAAGAAGGAAGAATTTCTTCTTGACGTTTAACAAACGAGTCATGGGAAATCACCAAGTGCTCGTCTTGGCTATCAACTTCATTACTATTATCAGATGAAGTTGGGGGATTAAGAGCTTGAGCTCTTGTCACCACTGCATTGACCGTTTGAATGTTTTTTTTCTTCCCAACTAGAAATTTGTTGCGGGGTGCATTCCTTAACCCCATGAATACGACCGATTATAAGATCCGCAATAGGATTAGGAAGAAGACATGCATGGACCTCTCCTGTGAAGAAAGGAGTGTCAATCCTAATAATAGCAGTAGGATAGCTTTCCATAGTACCACCAAATGTAACACATTTGATTGTTTTTCCAGTGGCACAGCAAGGATCTATCAGAGACTCCCTAACCCCGACGGTAGTACATCCCGAATCGAAAAGTACTGAGACTAGCCTATCATTTATTAGACCTTTATGTAAGATGAGAGATCATCTCCCATCATGCGCAACTGTAGCAGGTAGAGCAGGAAGAGGGTGACCACAACTTAGCGTAGATACAGTCGATGAGTCGAACAATGTTAAGCATTGGGGCATTCAGTTGCTCTCCCAAAATCGAAAGCACAACCAGTGATAGCCCTAGAGTTACCACTATCATTTACTGTATTACAGGCTCCATCAAACTCTTGTTGTGCAGAGTTTGCCTGTTGGAAAGGTCTTTTTTTGTTAAACCTAGGTCTGCCTCGATTATCATTTCCCCTGTAATTATTTCGACTATCATTTCCCCTGTAATTGTTATCATACTGCCTATTGTAATCATCATTCCGGTTTGAATCCCGGTTTCTAAATTCACCATCGTCATAATCTTGACGTCGAGAATGATTACCTCGAAAATTTGAATAGTTATTATTTGGATAGCCTTTGCGAAAGTGTCTCAAATTATTACCACTAAAATTACGAGAACTACCATCTTGTCTCCAATTCATAGACGAAGAACCATCATGTGTTGGATTACTCCGCTTCTGAGTGTAATTTTGATTACTTCCCCTATTCCAATTTTGTTGAGCACCCTGAAATTTTTTTTTTGAAATTAGGGCCATATGGTGTTGCCGAAGCAGCTGGCAACCCTTCTTTCACTTTAGAATTGCTAACTGTAGCATGGGGATGTGCTGTGGCGTACTGACAACAGTATTCCTCCATATCTTTTAAGTTTTTAGGCTTACGCTCATGAAGGAATGCAAGAAAAGAATCATTAACAGATGACAAAACCTTATCTCGCAATAATAAGTCCATTAGACCTTCATATGTTTTCTCAGTCTGAGACAACTCAACCCATCGAGTAAATGTACGACATATCTTTGTAACAAAATCAGAGAAATCTACTCCATTTTCTGGCAACATTGTCCTAAAACGAAGACGATAGTCTTCTTCTTTTAGTTGGTATTTTTTTAGCAATGCTGCCCTGACAACATCATAATTAGTCCTCTCATGTTCGACTATTGTCATAATAGTAGTCACTGTGTCACCTGTAAAAAATGGCATCAGTTGTTCAACATATTTTTCCTTTTTTTATGTTATGCGTATCGCACAAAAATTGGAATCTATCTAGATAATCTGCTACGTCATCCTTTAAAGGATTGAAATGAGGTAATTTAATCCTACTAACAAACTCCTTTGTCGTACTCGAAGTTGTTTGCTGAGCACCCGTACTCGCCAATTTCAATTTCTCTAACTCCAAAGTTGCGAGTCTTTCATCAAGTTCCATCTTCTGTTTTCTTTCCTCATGTTCCATTTTTCTAATTTCAGCCTCAGCTTTCCTCTCCTCTGCAGCAGCTTGAGCTTTCCTCTCCTCTGCAGCAGCTTGAGCTTTCCTCTCCTCTGCAGCAGCTTGAGCTTTCCTCTCCTCTGCAGCAGCTTGAGCTTTCCTCTCCTCTGCAGCAGCTTGAGCTTTCCTCTCCTCTGCAGCAGCTTCTTTGTCTAATCTTTTTTGTTCAGCTTCAAATCTCCTTTCCTCCACCTGCATCTGCAATTTCTTTTGTTCAGCAGCAACATCAGCTTCTCTGTCTAGTCTTTTTTGTTCAGCAGCTGCTTCTCTTTCTAATCTTTTCTCTTCAGCCAGAGCTTTTTTTTCTTCTGCAGCAGCTTTTCTCTCTTCAGCAGCTAATGCTTTGTCATACTGAGCAACAGCCCATTGTTCTAACTGTTGACCAGTCTTATCAAGGGCTCTCCCTTGTGTAATAAAGTACTCTAATGTAGACATCTTGTCTACTGAGATTAGTAACTTGCAGAAGTAAATAACTTAAATTATCTCACTTTAATGGGGGACAAGTCTGAAATGCTAGACTTGTATACTCACTTCACTTTATTTCACTCTCTTAGTCTTAGACAAAGACTTTGTATGGTCCTTTTGTTTATAATGTAACCCAAAAAATCACTTGAGTACCTGTGGAAAAAAAAATCCCTTATATCCCACTCACTATGGGCACAAGTCTTTTTTATAAAGAACTTGAATATGTATTTCACCTTGTCTCAATCTTTGTAGATAACAAGTCTTTTATCAAAGAACTTGTATAAATATCTTATATAATAATATTTTATTAACAAACTCTATATGAAGAGTCTACTTTATCAATAATACCAATACCTGACCAAGTATATGTATGTAGACTGTGCATGACAGTAATGTAGTACAAAAAAAAAAAAAAATACAAAGACAAAGATACAAAACAATACAAATGGCAACACTGTTTTAACCAAAAATGTGTAGAGAAATACACAAAAGAAAGGAGAGACCTACAGAATACAAACAAAACAAATCGAAAATCAAAACTGAAAACAGACAAAATATTACAAAAACAACGTTAAGTACAGTTACATCACAGCTAACATCAATAGCGACCAATTGTCACTAGCAAATTTTCAAATTAAGAAAATTTGCACCTACAGAACGCTTACAGTAAGCCTCGATTAAGTGGCATATTTACTGTAAGACCCACCAACCGAAAACCCGCTGAAAAATACACAAAAACAGTAGAAGTAACATAAACATATAGCAATCAATTTCAATGTGTTGCAGAACAAGTTCAGTCACAGCTGAAACTAAAATAAATTTCTTGCTCCTTGCGAACACAGAAACAAAATGTCAAACGCGCACTGAACGTCAAATCCACTGTAGCATAAAGTGGTATTCACGAACCAAAGTTACTATGACCTTCTCGAATTAGGACTTGCACATTGAATGTTTACAATTTCCACGTACTGTTTACAAACACTTGACCTCGAACAATGTCGCTTGAATGCTCGGACATAGAAAAGTCTGTTGTTGACTGAAACGTGTAACAACCAGCAGTACTGTTCACAATAGGAACCCGCCTTCTATGCAGTTATGGTCCACGTAGCAAATGCCTAGATGTTAACTTCAGTACTTGTCTTGTCGTGGTTTATGTAGCATTATAATATAAATGCCCGCACTGTTTATCTAGGTCAACCGTTGATGACCTATTTCTGTCCTGTTGTAGCCAAAACTTGCAAGTGTAGAATTAGCGCTGTGTGTTACGGCTGTCCCGTGTGTAGCTTAGCCCCACAGATCAGAAGTGTAATGTGTACTTGTCCTTCTTGTAAATTTCTGGACAAAACTGGAGACATCATACATGTAACAGCCAACCAGGAATGTAAATTTCTGGATCCATTAATGTCAACAATAATGTCAAATGCTCGCTCTGTTCTTTTTAAACCCACAGATCTGGTCCATCAGAAATGTAAGTTTCTAGGCCACATTGGCGACAAGAAATGTATCTTAAGAGCCCACGTAACTGGTCCACCAGAAATTTAACTGTCTTTTTCTCTTGTTGAGGTGATCACTGGCCCAAGACAGTATACTTGTTGTTAGATGTGTAGTGCGAGCGTATGATGAACTGAGTGTGGGTGCGAATGAAGGCGCGAATGTGTTTAGGCTCGTATATATGAAGACCCTGCAACCCATACTCTCACATGCAGTAGTCAAGGATGCTTGGACACTGCAGGCATGTTTCAAGACATTTATTGACGAGAACACACATAGTATCAACAGGAACAGTCAGTGTAACAAGGTCATGCTGACCGGAAATCGATAGGTATACATTTGGCATTCAAAAGGTAAACATCAGAGTAGACGTGCATGGTCAATAGCAAAGTTCTTCAATAATGACAGTTCGTAGCGTCGCCCTTGGCATCTCTGACTAAACGCGTCAGATGCCTTAGTCACTTTGACACCTAGGTGCAACTTGGCATTCCCCGCCTATTGCACATTATCAGGCTGTAGTATAATAGCCGAAAGCACAGGCCTCGTTCTGACGTCGGCTGTGTACTTCTGTTAAATAGGTTATCATCAATCCTGCAGTAATGCTTATTGTAGACATAAATCCCGCCAATCTGCGGTTCCCACAATATATCTTCGTCACTGGATTTCTGGACAATATAAAGACTAACAGTCTTGGATGGCTACCTCGAGCACAAATATATAAGTTCTGAAATATATAGGATCGGTGAGCTGCAGTTCACACTAAGTAATCCTTTTACATGTTCTGCCACCGAAAAGCGTAATAATGCATAAAGGTCGGTATTACCTGGAAAATGAATCCTCAGAACATAACAAGGAATTCTGTCGTCATCCCGACGCACAGAGATTCAATGGGGAAAACTGCCATAGCAGTTACTTCGAAGATTTTCCCCGAAAAACAATGGACTCTTGGTCCCTTCAGAAAAACAGGACCTTTCCGGCTTGCCGGAAGTATATCTCTCCCCCGCTTAAAAAACCTTCCCATAGGCCTACGCCCGAACTGTCAACCTTTAACCCTAAAGGTCAAAACACAATGAATGAATAAACAAGGGAAGACAACCCCTAATCAACCTGACATCGCAGGTAAAGACACAATTATACTTATGATAAAACATAGGCAAATAACTTGACAGATGACTCCGTCGAAAATGACAGCAACAATGTCATTAAAATCAGTAAGTCGCAGTTTATCATTTTCTATGCAGAGAATGCTAAGATCAGACAACCGATCTTGGGACATTGTTGGCCGCATATCATTCTTAATCCTTGTTAGTCTAGAAAATGATCTTTCACCATTACAATTAGTAATCATTAAACAACAGGAACAATCTGAAAATTGTTTCCACATTTGGAAAAGCTGTCTGAACTTTTCCATTGAATATTCTTCTCTTCTTTGATCATTGAATATTAATTGATACATTATCCTGGTGGCAGAATTTCGTTTTCTTTTTCCGGGTGAGCTTGTTTGTGGTACAGGTGGAAGTGCAAGTGTTCATCGACTAGACTGAGGTCAACATCCTATGGATGCTCTTGCATCAAAATCTCGACACCATTATGAATTTGTTCCTTGGTTGCTTGCAGGTTCACCAAAAATAAAAAAATTGCCAGCTACACTCCTACACACTGTAGCTTTTCTGTCTAGATTGGCTTCTAGAGCATCCATGTCATAAATAAATGAATTTATTCTAAAACTGCCTCTTGGAGAAAGTTTGTCTAAAGCTTCTGACACTGTCCCATCATTACTATGTTTTTTCTCGTACTCTCTAGATTAATTTTTGCTTGCTGTTTAATTTCGTCCAAATTAGCCGGAGTGTTTAATGCGAACTGCAATAGTGAACTGTAAATCTGTGGACATGTGCTCAATGAAATTTGTGAACTTTGGAGGACCTTGGTAACTTTATGAAATTGGTCTAGCTAATGTGTCCAAATGAGAAGTAAGAAAATGAATTCAAATTCTTCCATTTTTTGTAGAAGATTTTCAGCCTGTCGTCTAGTGTCAGTTTCATCACCGTACATATGACTGATGGCTTCAACAATGTTAGCATAACTTTCGCTAATCGCTGTAGCAGCTTTTGCGTGAGCCTCCCATCTTGTGTCTGATGACTGCTTAGGAACCTTTTAACTCTAGAGACAAGATACTTCTTTAGCACTGACCCTCTTTTTGTAGAAGCTGAGAGAAAACAATAAAACTCATTTATTGTACCAAACAAATTCACTGCATTCAGACACGTGTCAACTGCGGTTCGTCCAACCAGATTTAGGGAATGTCCAGCGCATGGAATAAACTTTGCAAAACTGTTCCTTTCCAGAATTTTTTGTTAACTCCGTTTTACTTTCTAGCCATGTTAGCTGCATTATAATATGATTGTCCTCTACATTTACTGAAATCAATTTCAAGTTCACTGAAGTAGTTCAGTATCCACCCAGCCATACTTGTACTTTCTCTGAAGTAATCTTTCTGTGATGGGGCCGGAAAGACACCCGGCTTCCCCTTCACGTAAAGATGCCCCGGCTTCCCCCTTCACGTAAAGGCATATTTATCGCCCAGATATTTTCGATGTGCGCGCAACCCACGTGACTGTCAGCCCACGTGACGGCGCGAGCAAGCATTGCTGAGATGTGAAAAGTCTTCAAGAAAATATATTACTTAGGCCATAATAAAGCATAAAAATAGTTGTGGTGTAGAGTTTTGTGTTATAATTGATAGTTATGGGCCATACTTGTGTGGTTTAGTGCCTAATAGAGCAAATATAGCGAGTGTTATTTACGTGGCGCAAATTAATACGCAAAGCGCGCAGTAAATTGAGTGATTAGCCTAGGGCATATAAAAGAGATAGCAAGCGGCGAACGGTCCTATTTTGCATAAAATATCTTGGCGATAAATATGCCTTTACGTGAAGGGGGAAGCCGGGGCATCTTTACGTGAATGGGAAGCCGGTTGTCTTTCCGGCCCCACGTGAAGGGGGAAGCCGGGTGTTTTTCCGGCCCCATCACATTTAAAGAAATTTAAAGAAGGCAAAAAAAGTATTAAACTTCGTTCAAAAATTATCTTATATCTTTCGTAATAATGGACCACGTGACTGATGTACCTAATATTATACGTGACCTGACTTGACATGTTCCATATTATTTGATCACCACAGACGATAAGCGCGTGCCTTGTAGCCGCAACGTTTACATTTTGAGTGTTAGTCTGTTTAATTCCGTCACAATTAGACGTGGCCATTAATCGCTTTTGTTAATTTATTTATGGTTCTATTTAACCTGTTTTCTATTATGTGACTGGGGCCATAATAACGCCCATGTGTTTTCGCTGTGCGAGCACCCATCGGCATAATCCAGTTACCAGTGCGAGGCCGCGCGAGCCTGGTTCACTGACAAGATGCGAAGCGCGCTCAGAAACTTTCCTGGCCAAGACACCTCTATTAAGAGAGCGACCGGCAAGCTACAGGGACATTACAAACACATAACTTATATTTCAGACCTAAAGGTCATTTATATTTGGACATGCGCCCTAATATAACCGGCTAGTTTGAACGGGACGCGCCTCGCCAAAACGAAGCAAAATTTTATTTAAAAAAAAATCTAGAGATATTTTATTCGCAACGGCGGCTCCAGCAAGAAGAAGCAAAACGACTGTGGGTAAAAAGTGAACATAGAAATTGGAACAGGTTAGCAATTAGGCACTGGCTGGATGTTTGTTTGGTTGTTTAGTGTTTGTACGTTAGTTTGCTTTGTGAGTGTGGGTCACTGAGAAGGTCGTATGAATAAATACAGCCCCTGCCTTAAAAACAAGAGTTTTAATTGTTTATGGGTCTGGTGCGAGTGTGCAAGAAAGTGATCACATATTACAACAACTTTATTCCTCGTCTACCCTATCACAATTATTTAGTACTGTGCTGTGAAGAAACATATTTGGTTTGATATGTGGTCATTTTACATGTCAGCTACGTCCCTTTACTGTTGTGATGCTGTCTTCAGGATCAAATGAACAGTAATGTCAGAGAAGGTGACGGTGCTAGCTAAACCTCGACAGGCATAAGCCTTTATCCATCCATTGATACGATGTTTGAACTGCCATAGGTTGTCTTGCTCTAATAATTCATGTTGAACAGGGATGTACTGAAAAGGGATTGCCGTAGACCCATAATGTCTGCCAAGTTTGAAATACAGAATGTTCAAGAGATTAATACGAACACTTTTGGTATATGACGGAACATTATCTTCTGAAAGTATGATTATTGGTAAACTATTAAGATCGAGTAAAGAGACGAAGCTACCATATAAAATGACCACATATCAAAATCACATAGGCAACCAAATATGTTTTTTTCACAACATAGCACTAATTAATATAATGCAGGTCAAATAGAAACAGAAATAAATTGACAAAACAGATTACTTGTCTACTTGTGACGGAATGAAATAGACTAACACTCAAAATGGAAAAGTAGCGACTACAAGGCACGCGTTCACCGTCTGTGATGATCAAGAGTTATCGGACAAGTCAAGTCATGTCACGTGTAATATTAAATACATCAGATTTCCATTTATCAGACCGGACTTGGTGGGACAATCTTGAAGGACTTACATATCCCAGGAAAACCATTTTAATAAGGAAAGCTGAGGAAACTGGAACACACGGAGTCATAGAGGGAATTATCTTACAAAAGTAACGTCCCCGAAGAACACGGGAAGAGGCCAAATCAAGAGTCTTAACTTAATTCATCTGAGCATAAAGTCTGTGAGCCAAAATTGGCGTAAGTTGTCATTTTATATTCTACATTTTTCATTACTAACATGTGAACTAAAATGTATATACTACTGTGATAAAATTACATTGATACATCGATAAAATTATTATTTATAAGTATAAAAGTCAAAATAATATAAGTAGAAACAATAATAGTATAGTTTTAACGCGTCGTCTTTCCCCCGCCAGTCAACGCATTGATTATAGCAAGACAGAACGTAGTGTATAAGAGTACTATGACCTTGGATTTATAGATAACAATTTTGACAGTATTAGCCTTGTTTCGGACTAAAAAGAGCAGAGAGGCAAATGTATATTTAGACTGAGGACACAAGTGGTTGAAACACGCCAAATTGTAGGAAACGCGGGCAAATATTGTTGGCGGCAGATGGAAAAGAAAGCCACAACACTAAAATTTGTTAGTGCATTGAGTATGTAGTGGAACTGTATAACCACACACGCCGTACTCTGTCTGAAAATTGATACATTTTATGACGTCACCAACTTGTTGTTGCTGCAATTTGAACGACGCGCGAAAGAGGAGGAATGGCGTAATTTATATGATAGTGGAAATTGAAACTAACACTGGAAAATATGGACTTCCTAATTAATAGATTTAGGATCATAAAAGTTAGTTAGTTTGAGAGCTTATCTTCTCTTGATAAATAATATGCTTTAAAATAGAAAATCCGACAGACTATAAGAAAGATATGGACAAAAGACGGTATTTGTTATGACAGACAGACCAACACATGCTCGTCTTTACTTTCACTAACGTTGATTTTTTGACGCGTCCTTGAAAAAGGCAGAAAAAGGGTACATGTATTCTATTGGAGGAGGGGTGGACAAGGGGAGAGAAATTAGGGGATGGCGTAACAATAAATATATTTTAGCAGTAGAAATCTAAGAATGAGTGAGGAGAAAACTTGTTATGTCCAAAAATCAAGTCTGTTTTTTTCTTTTATTTTCAAATTCAAAAGTGGTCGTTCGCTCATTGGCCAACGCCTTTTATAATATTGAAACATTCAAAGTATCGACGCTATTTGTTATAAAACTGTTCCTTGAACAGGACGTTTGAAATTCTGTGAAGTGTGACTTGCCTTAGTAAATAAATATATAACTAAAACAATAATAGGCAGCACAGTCCAGTCGGCAGTGCATCTGAAGTCTGCTAATCAACGTTCCTACGTGTATTTATTGAATTTGTGGTAAGGCAGAAATTATTCATATATATTTTATTTAAAAATGTGAGTGAGAGATACTGCCATATGAAAATTATTGCGACTGTAAGTAATGAGGTCTCTAGCTGATATATGCAGGGCCTAGAGGTAGATTTATGCTATAACACATTGCCAGGTTTGTAAAAATGCACATGTTTGTGAAATAAAAATGTTTTCTTAGGTGGCCAGATGGACACAGCGCACCTATCCTATTGTATGGAAGAAAATAAAGATTAATATTATTATTGCAGATGTAGGGCCGCCTTGAGGGGAGAGACATGTGAACAACACTGGTACACTTTGTAATGGATGTGCTGCGTTGGTTAATTAGATATGACCCAGATCTTTATTTCTTATGTATTATAATTTTTAGAAATAACAGTTTAAGTATGATATCAACAAGGAGACATTATTTCATTGTTACAGAGTTTTTATCTGGCACTAGCCCGGTGCCAGATGTCATTGAAAAGCAGTTGAGAAGTCTTTTCATTTCCAGTAGTGACAGGGGTCTACAGAGTCCACCCTGTTACTTTTGGGCCAGTGTCAAAGTGATCTTTGTACAGCAAGAATACGGACAGTTCAAGTTGTGCCAGATAAGTATAATATCTGGCACCCGACTTTTCATCAGCATCAAAGACTAGTGCACCCTTGTGTAACATAATAAACATATTCCCCGAAGAATTAAACATTAAAAGTTGTGTATTAAAGAACTGGGGATGATTAAAGAATCCCAAACAGCCATCCAGTGTTAGAAACCAGTAATATTAGAAAGTTAGTAACACTATTAGTATATTTTAACAGTATATGTTTGGACAAACTGTCCCTTGGGGTTGAAAAGTTGCTTTTATGTATATACCTTGAGTTCTTTTAATTTGGAAAGTCCTGACCAGAAGAATACTAGGTTCAGGACCAATAAAATTGTATAGAAAAAATTTACACATCAAAATTTAACCCAGGTGTTAATTCATTTGATCATAGACATTAATATTTGTTTATATGTGTGTGTGTGTTAGTGTTAAAGTGCCATCACACCACACTTGCATAACCCTAGACATTAAACGTAGCTATCATACATACTAGTCAAGAATAGGTCTGACTGAGGTCATAAGGTGGTAGCAGAAAGGTACCCTGATAACTCAACCTAAAATTTGTTATAATCAGGGACCTTCACAGCTGACCTCATTCAGTACAATAGAAATAAAGAACAACAACATTGCATACCATCAAAATCCACCACAATTACCATGTGAATATTAATGTGTGAAATTTGCTAGTGGATGTCCAAGTCATTTGAGGCTGGCAACCTCAGCGTAAAGAATGATGATTTCATGAACCACTACTGCAAGGGCTGGCAACTGCTTTTTTCGCTAATTTCTTAAATAGAACTAAAAACATCGGTAGTCCCAAGTTCCATAGGGAGCAGGGAGGGGAAGATGAAAGAAATGATGTACATTATAAGTATAATAATTACAGTTTCAAACCAGTGTAAATGTCTGTGTAAACCATGTTCACTTTAAAATTAATGAAAATTTCACGTCAGTGTAAATGTAAATGAAAACATATTCAATTTATATTGTGAACACTTTTCAGAAAGTGGAGATGTAAATGTAAACATATTCTATCTATACTATTAACCATTTCATTTAAATGTAAAACAAAGATAAAGCTATTCAATTTAAATGTAAAGAAAGTTTTCGCTCGATGGATTAAGTTTAATTCTCTTCGAAAGTAAATTCTCAGAAAGATGGGATGGTGGAATAAGTGAAAGAGGACATATAAGTTTGTGTCGGGAAACGCAATACTCAGGAGAGCGTTTCGTTTCTATTATTTTACCATAGTTGTTGGTGGTGGTACCAGTGAGGGTACTAATCTCTGGAACAAAGTGAGGATAGATGTCGACTAACGTAGAAACGCGGGACCAGCTTGGCAGTTACTCCTTGATCGTACTTGAAACGTGCTGCACCTTTAATCTTGTCTAGAGACGTGAGACCTCCAGTAACTTTTCTGCAAAGAACCCATTAGCGGGAGCAAAAACTACTATCGGCTGCTAAGTGAAACCTATTAGCTGCCAGAGTGAACTTTAAAAAAAAAAAACCTACTATCATTCAATGATAAACATTTTCTTTTAAACTATTTACATTTTCTAAACCCTTGTTAAAACTAAATGATTATTAAATATGCTATTTGTAATTATACGAATGTAACTTCGATTGCATCATTTTAAATGTACTGCATGTTTGTCTCAGTCAATTTACTAAGCACACTCTAAACAGAGTTATACCATAATAATAAGAATTACACTGAGTAAATCAGGGTGGGGGTTTAACGAGCTGAAACTAATAATTGCTTAATTCTTCAAAAAAGTTGTCGGCAGATCCTAAAATTAGCATTGTTTTCGCTTTTCTGAATATCTTGTGAAAACTATTTTGAGATAGAAGTGTCATTAACCTTCTATTTACAAATCTGCCGAAAGTTATCTTGTGCTTAGGTAGACACCTTTGAAGACCTACTTCATGTGTTCTTGAGTTTTGGCCACGGTTGGACCACTACTGCAAAGCAGGGAAGGCAACCCGTTACAACTGTGCTTGTGCATTTGATCTCACATAACGCTGAAAGTTGGCCTTGGTCACAAGGGGAATCTGGTAATGTAGATTTAAGACTGTTACTTCTACCAGAAAGTAACTGCTGAAATCTGTACAAGTCGTGCGAATTATATATATTTGCTAGAGTGTTAATTGCTTTCCACATAACTTTACTGTTTGTTTTGTTCTGAACTAAAAGTTTAAAGTGTGTTTTCTTTTCTTTACGAATTAAATATTGTGTCTGTATGTGTTAAAGTCCTTATGTTTTTTTTAGCTCGATCTCGCTGCATCATGGCTTCTAGCACTTCATGTCTGATCGAAGGAGATTTGATCTGTCGTTTCACACGAACTTTTGTAATTGATGCCTGGTTATCAAACACAAATTGAAAGATACGTGTCCAGTGAGCGATGGCATCATTGGGATCAGAAAACTGGCAAAGGTTGGCAAAAGATGTAGCTCACAAATCATGTAGAAATAGTTCATGGTTTACATTTTTGAAACTTCTAAATTTAATACTTATATGTTTATTTCTGTGCGCTTTATATTTATTCTTTGACCACGTGCAACACATTCTTTAGTGGTTACTCATTGTGATAAAAGGAACAGAGCATTCCATAATGTTTTCTGCGCAGGTGACGTAGATGTAATCAGTTGTTGTGGATAATTGTTTTGTTACTCTGGTAGGCTGGCTGACTATTTGTTTTACATTGTATGATAGTATGATGTTTCTCCACGTTTGGCCTCCGTTGTGCATGTCGATGTTGAAATAGCCCAGAAGAATAATTTCTTTGGCAGTGGTAAATACTTTATCCAACATAGTGGTGAAATCTTCATATTAGATGGTTCCTACACTGGCATTTCGATAAAGATACCCGACTAGAAATTGTCCCTGACTTGGTATTTTTATTTCTAACCAAATGCACTAGTTCTCTGCTGTATCTAAATCACTTCTGCGGTGATAACCAATAGAAGTGGAAATATATACTACTAAACATGTTTCTAGCTTTCTTCTTGAGTCTCGCCGAATAGTTTTAAAGCCATTTAGTGCAATATCGTCATCTGATATTTTGTCATTTAAACGACTTTCGGAACGTCCAAAACACATGAAAATTTTGATTCAGAATTTGTTTAAGCTCAGGAAGTTTGCTCAGTTGATGGTAAATGTTCAGATGGCCCAGCCGTAGACCATCCCTAGTTAGCCATTGTTTCTGATTTGTATGCATTTTATTTTGAAGAAAGGTTTAAAAATATCAATAACAAAAGCATGTTTTCACGAAAATGACAAATATTTAAACTAATTAACTTTACCAAGTAAGTGAAAGTTAAAAATTTTAATATTTAACGTTCGAACCACTTGGCTTAGACAATACTAACAATTAAAATTAACTGAAATTGTCCGGAGAGTATGAAAATAGTCACGCAAATACAGGCACGCACAGTTTCACACCACAACACTCAAAATCTAACAACGTAATTAAAGGAACACAGAGAAGATACGAATTTAAAATAATCAAAAATTAAACAAGTAAAAATATTTTAAAGGAATGTAGCCAGTGAAATAAGAGTGTTCCAATAAAGTACCAAAGTACGTATTACCTTAGGCATTACAGTAATCAACTAAATTGCAGGGGAGAGACGGCTTAGGTCGCAGGGATTAAGTCAGTGAAAAGAGGGAGCGACATGCTACCCTATAGTCTGTCTTTGGCTTGGCTTCAGTCCGGTACTCTGACCTGCAGAGATTGTCTGATGCTGTCGTCCAAGTGAACTGTGGGTCGTCCTTGAGGTCTGACTCTATGGCTCTTGGCTTCGCATATTTGTCGTGGTAGCCGGTCTTCCTCCATTCTGCTGACATGAACAAACCATTGTTAATAAACTGTAATCATCATTCAAAACTTACAATTTTATAACTAATTGTTATGCTATTTCTCTTAAATTCAATATGTTTGTATGTCTTACTGCGTAAAGAGAACTTTTATACTTTTGTTTTAGCTTTCTCTCTATCGGTAGGGTAAAACATAAACATAACTATTGCACGGGAAACAAGCAGTTTAAAATAAAAACTGACTTTTTGTGTGGAGAATGTCTGCCATAAATAGACTAGGTAAATGATATGACTAATCATACCATAATAAACTGTATCATTATTTTGGTCACACTTTACATCTTGTAAGTCGAGGACCTAAGTATCCATATAAGAACAACGAAACATCTTTAATTAAATTAAAACATCAAATATTTAGTTGCTCAAAAGAACATAGCTTACACAAAGTAGGAAACAATGTCCTTATACATAGAAACAGAAGTCGAGATTAGCTTCTATTTTATTTGTAACTACTCATTCTCTCCCTGTGTAATATGTATGTAGGCTCGCATCTGTAAGAAGGCTGATTGTGTACACGTGTGTCTATGATATGGTCAAACTGTATGATCATATGACTGGTGAAGAGCGTGTTATAGCACAGATAACGCATAATGACGATCAAGAGGTTTCATTCATGGACTGATATTAACTATTGCCGTATAGAGTGTAATAATTATATATATATTATTAAGTTTGTTTTAAGCATCAAGCGTACAATTTATACTTACTTACTTACTTAGTCGTTCCCCTTCTACCGTGAGGCGTAGACTACAATTTATAAATTACTGTAATTATGTTTAAAGAATAAATAAGCAAACCTACAGCACTTACTTTATGTTAACTTAATTTCAAAGAAGTAATAAAGTTTATAAAAATTTTAATTGAGAAACATTAAAGTTTATTCTATTAAGTATGAGACTTATTAAAAAATTGTATTTATTTTTTCTACACTATTAGTTTCTTTGCAAAAAGTTATCTCCCGTATCTAAGTTTAAAGGTAATACATTAAAAAGCTGTTATCCAATACCATAATTCCTGCCGTAAGTACGTCGATTTTTTTTTTTTTTTTTTTTTTTCCTTAACCAGCGGCACTTGGGCTTTCAGCCCTTCGGCCCAATGACATGTCATTGCGAGGCTGAGGAACCTGAGGACTTTCCTTCCAACCCGGTCAGGAGCTTCGCTCCTTCCCATCCACAGAGGGTTTATCACAGGAGCCGTTCAGGCTATTCAGTCAAATTTCCGGCCGTAAACATTTCTTCAAACGCCGACGCCCGGGTTTGAACCATGAACACCTGGTCGCCAGTACAACGCCGAAGCCATTACACCAGCGCGGCTCCCTAAGTACGTCGATCGGTCGGTCACATTATGCACACCGTCATTTGCGAACTTTTCTATTTTCGAGAGAGTGCATTATCTTTCAACCACAGCTAAGGGGTGCAACTGTGATTGAAAGTTAGACAATAATTGTATTGTTTCTCTAATATGTACTCTAATATGCATTCCTGCAATTATTAGAGCTATAAAGAAGAACCAAGAAATGTTTACAAATCAGAAACGTGGTAAAAATAGAAGAAAAAAAACAACCATATTAATAAAAAAGACCGGGGCGGGTTGAAAATAAAATTAACAGTCCATTTGTCACACAGGCATGCTAACTGAATCATAAAGGGTCATGGGAATGTGACAGATATTGGTGACGAAGTGTGTGGGAGATTGTTAATAGATCCCCCCAGGTACTATGATGATAAAATTAGTATTGTCTCATCTAACAATGGGTCGGTCTGAGCAGACGTCACGTGTGATGGACAGGACTCAAGCTGATAAAACATGTTGGCAACAGTCTCATCTAACAATGGGTCGGTCTGAGCAGAGGTCACGTGTTGGCAACAGTTTTTGTTCTAGAATCCCCGGGGTAAGAGAGATAAAGGGAAACCAAAGAATAAAAGTGTGGACAGACGTGAGGGGAGGGGGGGGGGGGGGGTGATGAAGACATGGAAATACATTGTGCTGATGGCACGTGACAGGAAGAACTGATATAATCTTGCTGAACACCTATGCTCCTTGGGAAGTTAACGACGACGATAGGTAAGTACTTATGTCTGCGTGAAAGACAAGATGAACATTTATTCCATTTAGAAACACGTAGAAATCACGTCCAATTTAAAAATAAGAATCTACAACTCAAATCTCAAGGTAGTTCTTATACATGGCTCTGAAACGTGGCGAGCAATAAAAATAACAGCCAAGAAATTACAGACTTTCATCTGTTGGTGTATGCGCATAATGAAAGTGTTGCACCGCTCCTATTCTGCTGATATGCGCTGGAATTGGGTGTGCTTTTGGCTATGCTGACTAAGGAACCAAACACCATTCAGGTTCACGGCACGTCGACTGCACATGTGACAGGTAGTTGAAATAAACTCCCTGTGTCAGTCTGAGACGTCTTATATTGTGTACGTAACACACGGTTAGTGAGTGATTCCGCATATACAATGACACATCAGCTACTGGGTAACAAATCTACTGTCACCATCTCACAAACAACACAACGTTTTGTACAACAAGGATAAACTCCACGTGACATCATCCGCAGTCGAACAACTATCAATTACATATCCGCACAGACGTCGGCAGAACATCATAGCAGGAAGCAATACAACAAACAACCTGCTCGTCTGAGAACCAACATTCGTCTGCCTCGTTCAACTCACACACTAGTCTCTTTGATCAGTGACCACTTCACAACTCAACACACTAGTCTCTCTCAACCAGTGACCACTTCACAACTCACACACTAGTCTCTCTTTTCTAGTGACCATTTCACAAATCACACACTAGTCTCTTCTCTTTCAACCAGTGACCACTTCACAACTCACATACTAGTCTCTCTCAGCCAGAGACCATTTTATAATTCACATACTAGTCTCTCTCCACCAGTGACCACTTTATAACTCGCACACTAGTCTCTCTAAACCAGTGACCACTTCTCAGTTCTTCTTCTTCTTCGTTCGCCCTCAAACCTCTACATTAATGTCTCTAATAAAAGCAGTACTCAGGTTAAGGTACCTGACATCTCTAAACATTTTTTTTCATCTACAGAAGTTGGCTGTTAACATTTGCCTACTCCGTTCATTGTTGTAAGTTGGGCAGGACTTGAGCAGATGTTCGGCTGTCATGGGCTGTCAATTCACTCGTACCTTTTGTCCAAGAAATATATAACTCACAACGTTGTTTTCACTAATAACAGGCTGACTGATGACAGGACATACACTTTGATACCACAATAAAACCATTCTACAGTTGCTGGGAGCTCTCAGTCAACACACAACTACTCACATTGTGACGAGAGGTTAGGTTATTTAAGTGATATACATGATATACAGGTGTATCAGGTGATACAAGGATAGAATGCCAGTCAAGAGGTCTGGTCTTACAAGCAATACCCGTCTTAGAAATAAGCACTGGTGTATAGACTTCATAGAAATAGTCAGATTGTGAAAATCGCTAGTCCAGATGGTAAGAGGTAGTATCAGGATTTAAGGCGTCTCCTAACTACAACTATCCTATGATAAATGTAATGCTAGGAGATAAATCAAATGAACGAGAACTTTAAACACAATGGTAAAAAGTAAACAAGTCCTCATGTACAATTAATAAATCATTTAACATTTATATTTATTTTCTTTTTCTGCTGTTTGGAAAAGAGTAAGGAAACTATTTACACACTCTATTCATAAAAGTAATAATATCTATTATCTACAGTAATTGTAGGAATATTCTTTCCTCTTAGAAAAAAACAGTGTTAACAAAAGTCACTCTGCAACTTTATCAATAGTACTGTCCTATTAAATTCAGGATCTGGAATACTGTTCTCTTGGCTGGTAAAGTTAATGAAGACGTGATCCCACTGTTACTAATATTACTGTTATTTTAGTCTTTTTACATTAACACAAGATTGTCATCGTCTGACTTAATAGTGTAATAGAAGTGATAGCTTTTGTTTCATATAGTGATTCTGTCAGTTCCTGTATAGAACATGTATCTTTGATTCCTGGATAATGATGACACCGAACTGTCACTGGAGTTTATCAGTCTTGGCAGACCCAACAGTAGAGTACTAAGAATCAGCTGTGGTTCACTCGTTGGTTCCTTCACTTGTGTGGGATTGCCACTGATACAGGGGCTTTTGATAGGTGACATTATGGATCGAATGATCGAATGAACCTGTAACAACGTATTAATCTTGGCTAGTATCTGGCTAGATTTGTAAGTACTAGCACAAATGTCAGACTAGTCGGTCATCAGATGTCGAGGTTATAAAGTCATAGTAAGCAAGGACATCATTTCAGTAAATGTAGTACTAACTTAAAATTTCCATTAGTTATATGTACTAACAATCTACTTGTTTTATCCAATCCTGTACATCCTCAAATACTTTACAGCTTGATCCTGAATAATAATTACAAGTCTTATAGTTTTCCTGAATATGCTCGATCCTTCTCATCATTCACTGATTTAAATACAATGATTCAAGTCCTTGCATCCACGCACAAATAGTATACATCAGATAATAACCAGTAATAAATGAAATATATACTTCTTCTTCTTCTTTCGTTCGCTTGAAATATATTGTCTATATCTGCAATGTTGTTTCTTGTATAAACTTCACTGTCTTTTGTAGTTCATACAGAGGTCCATATAGTTTTGCTTCCAGTGTTGTTTCTCTGGGCCAGTGGGTTTGCCTCAATATATCATATTCGGGGCAATCTTGAAGTACGTGCTCCGCAGTCTGGGGTGCCTGTCCACATGTACACATGGCTGAATTGCCAATCTTGAATTTTGTATACATGTGGCTGCGGAGGCAGTTGTGTCCTGTTCTGAGGCGCAGAATGACTATTTGTTCTGATCTGTTCATAGCTTGGTAGTCATCCTGCGTTGGTGTTGGTGGCTTTCTGATAGATTTGATCATCTTTTTCTTCTGATGGTACGTAACTAGTACATCCGGTTGCTCGTCTGCAGCACCTTCTTTAGCCAGTCCGTCTGCTCTCTCGTTTCCTGGTATTCCACAATGAGACGGTATCCACTGCATGGCGACCCTGCGCTGGTTGCACAGTTCAGAAAGTAAGGCTTGTATACCTGGCAATTTTCTGGACTGAAGTGCTTGGAGTGCTGATCTTGCATCTGTCAGGAATACTACAGGCTGTGGACCGAGATTGGTGTTCAGTAGTTTCTCAGTTGCCACCTTGATTGCCTGGACTTCTGCATCATAGTTTTTACAGAATTTCCCCGTTGGTACTCTGACCGCATCCCTAGTGTTGTTTGGGTATTCTATGTACACTCCTGCTCCTCCATTCTTTACTGCATTCTGTGCTGACCCATCCGTGTATACTCGGACCCAGAGGTCCTGTGGGTATTCATCATCCAGGAAACTGAGAGTGACTGTCCTACGTTGCACGCTGTTCTGTTCATCCCTGTCGAATATTCCTTTCACTTTCGTGTGGATGTGTACTGGTAGTCCATGCTCCTCTCTCCAAGGGGTTTGTTCTGGCACAGACTTTAGGGGGCTGTTAACTTCAGGCAGGTCTGACGTTTGTCTACGAAATCGTTTGGCCTGGTGGATAAAGCTGCTTCTTTTCAGTCGCCCCATTGCTAGGTTTTGGAATCTGTCCTTCATTGGATGGCTCGGCATACAGAGGAACTTTTCTGCCTGTGTTAGCACTTTTGTGTCTCTGCGTTCTCTCAGTGCTTGTATCCTCCCCATTTTCTCCATCTCCACTATAGGCGTCGATTTCATTGCCCCCGTGATGACCCTAAGCGCCTGGTTTTGCACCTTATCTAGCTCTTGTAATGTGGTGTTTGATGCTGGACACCTTGCAGCTGACCCATATTCCAGGTGTGGTCGTATGCCCTGCTGGTAAACTTTACTAAGTATTTTCCCGCTGGCTCCCCATGTGGTTCCACTTAGTTTTCTCAGGATGGCTAGCTTCCTCCTGGCCTTTGTTGCTGCCTTGTTGATGTGCTGCTTCCACGTCAGCTTATCATCGAATGTAACTCCGAGATAGGTGGGTTGTTTATCTTCTCTCAGGAGCTCTTCGTTTATCTTGATGACACCAGCTTTTTGTTTGGGAGAGAGGGTGAAGAGCGTAGTGCTGCACTTGTCTGTGTTGATGCTGACACACCATCTATTTGCCCACGAGGTTAAAGCATCTATAGCTCTTTGTAGCAGTTTGGTGGCCACTGTTGCATGCTCATCTGTGCACCATATTACCAGGTCATCAGCGTACATTGCCACTTTCATTCCATGCGGTAGTTCAGCAACCAGGTCGTTGATGTAGACTAGGAAAAGTGTGGGGGACAGAACCCCTCCCTGAGGGACGCCATGACGCAGTAGAATTTTCTTACTCTTGAGGCCATCTAGTTGTACTCGGGCTCTTCTGTTAGGCAAGTATGCTTTCACCCATTTGTACATCTTACCATTCACTCTACAATTTCTCAGTTTCTTCAGAAGCCCTTCTTTCCAAACCTTGTCAAATGCTTTCCTTAGATCTATCCATGCTGCTAGTACCAGTTTCTTATCTTGGAACGCATCCTCAATCTCTTGGGAAAGGTAAGTTGCCTAATCTTCGGTGGAATAACACTGCCTAAAGCCCGCCTGCTGTGGTTATTATTATTCCTTTGGCCATCGACCGACTAAGCAGTCAACGGCCACAACACCTTGCGGCGTCATAGGGCAACAAGAAATTGTCCGTTGTTCCGTCACACCTAAAGGCGTATATTGGTACAACAGACTTTTAATTGTTGTTTTTGTGATCAATGTGACAGGCAAGCGGTAGATCAATCCCCTGTGCCCCGAACTTGCCCTCATGTGTACTCTACGTTTGCCGCTATAAAACCATTTCGCCATGCCTCCCAGACGTCCGTCCAGCCAAAATCCATTCGGGACCGAAGGTCCCGGAAAAGAGCAATCTGGCACAGGCACAGCACCACCTCGCTGCCTCCACTGTGCTGGGAGGACCCGGTAACCGGGACCACACACAGCCTTGGAAGGACAAAGATCGCCGGAAGGGAACACGAAAAACGAAACGCTTGCCCCCCACTTGCCCTCCAATAGATCCTCGTTAAAGGGTTTAAAGTGTACTCATTCCAATTACGGGGCCTCGAAAGAGTCCCGTATTGTTATTTTTCGTCACTACCTCCCCGTGCCGGGAGTGGGTAAGTTGCGCGCCTGCTGCCTTCCTTGGATGTGGTAGCCGTTTCTCATGCTCCCTCTCCGGAATCGAACCCTGTTGCTTCTCTGGGCTAACTTCGATGTTGTTGTCTTTAGCAAAGGAGTCTGCAAAGTGATCAGCTGCCTGTTTTCCCATGAGGATGTTTCCATCTTTGTACAGAGCAATCCTTGAGTTTCTCCCTGTACCTTCATCGTTAAGTTGCTTTACCAGCTTCCACAGTTTCCTCGAATCTCTTTCAAGGACTCTGTTTTCTCCTTCCAGCTTCTTCGCCTGGCCTGCAACTTGGCCCTTTGAAATTTGGCCTTAGCTTGCTGGTAGTTATTGTGGTGTTCTTGGCATGGACTGGTCTCTGCCTGCTTTCGAGATGTTTCCACGTCGTTGTGCAGCTGCTCTAGTTCACTATTCCAATATGGTTTGTAGTGCTTACGAGCCCCTCTAGGTATTGTTTCACGAGCAGCCTGTAATATGCATCTGCTGAATTCATCGACTAGCTTATTGATGTCTTTGTCTACAGTCAGATCTCTAGCCAGTATACTAGTACGGTGCTGGTACATTGTCCAGTCTGCCTTCTGTAGTTCCACCTAGAGAGAGTGCTGCTCTCCTTGACAAGTTCATTTTCCACAATTAGGAAGACTGGCCGGTGGTCGCTGCCTCCAAGTTGTTTCCCTACAACGCGTGTGGTGTTCCATTCCAGGCCGGGGGAGTGGAATGCCAGGTCTGGTGTAGAGGTTGTGTGCCATGACCTCGAGTAGAAGGTTGGTGAGTCGATTGGCTGGTTAATCAGGATAAGCCCATTGTCATCCTGCCAGTTTTCAAGCTCCTCACCTCTCCTGTCCATGTGATCATAGCCCCAGCTCTGTGAGTGGCTGTTGAAGTCTCCGCATACAATCAGTCTTTCTTTTTCTGGGATTGTATCGCTCGGACAGTAGTAGTTGAGCAGGTGGAATTCTGAACTTTCTGTCCTGAGATGAAGCATCTGGTATTCCGCCCCCTCCATATATGTTTCAAGCTGACATGCACTGATGTTATTCCTCACGAGTGTCAGTATTCCACCCTTTCGCCTGTCTATTCGGTCAGATCGGTAGCACTGGTAGCCTCTGATTTTGAAGGCTATGTCTTTGTTGAGGTGGGTTTCTTGCAAGCAACATACATTTACTTGCTTTTCATTCAAGATGTTTTCGAGCTCTAATTTTTTGCTGTAGCCGTCTTTTTTACTATTGACGCCTTCAGCATTCCAGTGCATTATTTTAAATGGTCTTTTCTTTGCTTGGCCAGTAGCTCTATTCTCATGCCTCCTGGCTCCACGGGGCAATTGAGAAGGACCCCCAGTAGTAGGGGTTGGGCCCTTCCGAGGCAGAAGGCCCGGCACTGCGCCTGCCTGGGTGTCCGTCACAGGGCGAGTGCCATAACGTTTTGCAGATATAGGCATACTTCCCATAGCGCATGTGCGTGGCATCCTGATTGCTGTGGTGCGCCTCTTGGCTGGTTGCCTCCGTCTTCAGCACCTTGACTTGCTAGGGCAGACTGTGGTCTTGCTCGAGTGTAGGAGGGCCTGGCCAGTCTTGGTTTTTCAGCCGCTGATGGCTGTACTTGAGCCCCATCTCCACGTCAAGGAGCTGGCCTCGATGGGGTGAAATATATATATAATAGTTTTCATAATTCAGCTTACCCTCAAACTTCAGAAATCAACACTGGACATTAATAGCTTGGTAGACCTGCACACATCTGCAGAAGGCAAATTCGTGGTGGCAAGCTCTGTCGGGCGCCCAGTCTGTTTCAAAACTTTTTTGCGGTGTCCCTGTTTAAATTGCGCTCCTCCCTTTTTATTGGGCAATGCGTTTCTCTCGGAGAGCATGAAGTCACATGCGTGTTTGGTCTGCTCAGTTTTGAAGCAAAATGAATGAAAGTTTGACTTCTGTACAAACTGGTCCACCGCTTCCTTCGTCGTTCTAGTCTTCTGTTCATTCGATAATGTCCATTCAAGTCTCGCTAGAACCGGACAGTACAGAGCTACTAATCCATCTAACTTTCTTATTCGTCCGACCATTAAACATTTTCACTCATCGCTCGAAAGTGTGTACTGTTCCTATCAACTCACAATTCTATGCATTCAACTTTCGATATCTTCTGTTCCAATACAATTCCATCCATAATGCATATATGTGAACATAGAGGTAATCTTCCAGAATCTAAACATTTAGGTCTTTCTGTATTTTGAGTCTCCTCGTGGTTATACCATCCGTCTAAAGTTAGAAATTAAAGCACATTTCACTATTACTGCAGTGGCAATGTTTGTTATGCCATGTGACCCTCTCGCTCCCTTTGCCATGTCACGAGATAGTATAGTGACACAATCAAATTTAGTAATTGATTCCACAACAGAATTGGAAACAAATTTTGCCACATCCCCTGTTTTTTTTTTAAGCTTGACGATGCACGCAAATATTTCATTCTCAGGTTGATGCACGTAAATATTATACTCTCAGATTGTATTGTCAGGTTAATGCACGTAAATATTATATTTTCAGATTGTTGCACGTAAATGATGTATTCTCATTTTGATGCACGGAAACATTGTATTCTCACGTTGATGCAAGTAAATATTGTATTCTCATGTTCAAACACTTAAGATCAGGAGCTAACGTGAAATGTTATTGACACGAAATAATTAAGGGTTTTAAATGCACAGGCATAATTTAAAACAATAATATTCAGGTGTAATAAAGAATTTTAATGCCCTGTGTTACTGGTTGTCACGGAAATGGACGCCTGTATTGTTACATTTCAATTTTAGTTATGAGCACCAAATCTGACAAAGCCAAACTTTACTCTTGTAAAGATTCAAAACTTGTAAACATTTCAAGTCATGAGAATACATTTATGTGGAAACCACTACAGATGTCCGTCTCGCAGTTAGTGTCATACCTGGGTGCGAATAGTGACATAGTGAATGACATGAAGGGAACGAAGTAGGCATACAAAGACCTAGAGCTGATGACACAATACAGGAAGACATGGTGTAAGTTTGTTGTAGGCCTATCTTCTTCTTTGATCCTTAGCCACCGACCGTCAAAGCAGTCAGTGGCCATCACGCCTAGTGGCGTCTTGTAGGGCAACAACAAATTTATTCTACTTTGCTAGGTCGGTGGCCATCCTTCGTACATTGTCCCAACTTTGGTTCATTCTTTGCATCTCAGCCTCCACAGTCCTCCGCCAAGTTGTTTTTAGTCGGCCTCTCTTTCGTTTTCCTTCAGGGGTCAAAAGCATAGCTGTTCTTGTGATGGCATCGGGATCTTTTCTGGGGACATGGCCAACCCAGCTCCAGCGTCTGCCAGCTATGATCGTATGCATGTCCTCTTGCTTGCTCCGAGTAAGCAGATCTTGGTTGGTGATTGTATTCGGCCAAAAGATTCGGTGAATTTTTCTTAGGCATGTTGTGTGAAAAGAGGACAATTTCGACATTTCCTTCTCTGTAACTCTCCAGTTTTCCGCACCACAGAGAAGCACAGAAAGCACATGTAAAGATGTCTCTCTTACTACAGTCTCTTGTAATGGATATAGTGGCCACCGCTGTAAAGAAGTTATTTCTTACTACACCTGTAGTACACCACTGTAAAGTTCTGTTGTTTGCGACTCCACTGTAAAGAATCGAGTGTGGTGTATAGAACCTCACTGTACAGTATGATGGCTGGTAGTACTGTTGTATTCAAAGAGGTGCTGTCACCGTGAAGACAGACACAGGTCAACTCGACCTACACAGGGTAGTGTAAACATTGAAGTGAGAGTACATTGTACGCGAATGGTAGAATGGTTCTGAAGAGTTGACAACTTGGTAATAATATATTCATACTCTCACATGTAGAAGTCAAGGATTACTGGAACTACTGTGTTCTTTTTATAATATTTAATGAGACGCACACTGGAACAGTACGTGTATGATTACAGGAACACATGACGACATAAACAGCATGGTGTTGATCAATGGTGTATCATCTTAAGTTAGCATACATGCTGGATAACCTCATACTGGAAGATTTGTAGACAAGCATTCAGAGTTCTATAGTTAATCCACATCTATATATCTATATATCAGGTTGTACTGACAGATCACGTCAGTTTATACATAATGTTCATAGTGGCTCTTGTACAGAATCTCTCTTAGCATGAGTGTAGCTTGTACTCTAGCGTAGATTCTTTCAAATAGCATTCAGCCCATATCTTCGGAGTAAATGCTAAATCTCCCATAATAGATCTTTCTTTCATAACTGTGATCTCTGGATCATTATCGGGTAGTAAGGGACAACCCTGTTCTCTGATGAATGATTGACAATAATTCGGATTCCAAGATGGCTTCCTTGGTCCTTAACATCGCTCACACAACGGTGAGATGACAAAACTTCTAGAAAGATTCACTTCATAAGGATATCAAAGTTTCCACCAATATCAGCATTATCTGCTCTCATAATTGCTGTGTAGAAACATTCTTAGTGCTGCTAAACGATATGTCGTTCTGACATCTGAACATAAGTAGATTCATGTAGGCCTAAACATAACCCATCGTAAGCCTAGGAACGAAGTCAGTAAAAGTACGTTTACCTTGGCCAAGAATCAATAGCAAGCACAAAAACACTTTTCTGGCGTAATAGAAACAATACTGGGGAACACATAGACTAAAACAGTCCTAGAAGATACAATCTTCTTCCCCATGATAACTTGAGATCACAAAACTTTGGACCGCCCGACATTGGCGTCCCGCCAGACTCCATAACCGAAGAACACACTCTCTTATCTTCATCCGCTCAGAGTGTAAGAACAAATAATCCAGCCCAGACACACAAAGATAACAGGATATAAGACGGAATCGTCTCAAACAGACAAACAGTAAACCTAGATTCGGACTTTCAATATTCCTGCAAAACCTTAAGCGAGAACAATCTGTTTCCAGCTATAATATAAAATCTAGATTCCTCCGCTTGTTCAATCCACGGAAACAAAACAGGAACCGATCACTCAAAGAATAAAATACACATTTACTATTCTGAGTTATTCCCCTTTCTTAAAAGTTGTAAGTTCATAAATAAATATCCTTTTATCAAACAGATAGTTACATTTTCATTTGTAATCGTATCAACTGTAATCTGTGCGACATATAAAAAATATGTACGCAACAGACTACCGCAACCCCCGGGGAAAAAAAATGAAATTTTTTTTTTGTCTCTGAGAGCCACATAAAATCGCCCCCCCCCCCCAACGCACATATGATGCGCAGATGAGAAGTATCAAGAATTTATAAAGCCAGATTAAGGCAAAGAATGAGAATATATATCTCAACATCTCAGAGAAAGTAATTCTCTAAGTGTAAACATTTCCAGAGAGTTGCCACCAATGCCTACTATCATATTGGCAATGACACAATGTATACAATAATTTCAATAATCATTTCATATTAGGTATCATAAGTTCACGATTGGCAAAAGAAACATCATCAAAGAATTAGCAGTGAATCAAAATAAGTGAACCGCTAATTATTTATACAATCACCAAATCATATATTACAAATGTGTACACATTTTGATATAGAAGAAAAAGAATAACAGATGTAAAGTTATACATGTTAGGAAAGTCCAATATTTAACAGTTAAGTGGCATCATGTGGGCATCTCGACAGAATGTCCGCCATCACATTTTCTGAACCACGGATAGCTCGTACCGAAAAATGAAAGGTTGAAGAGCAATCGCGTATCGAGTTGATCTCGAGCTCTTCAAGTTCTTACTTTGGATAGCAGTAAGAGCTTTCTGGTCAGTTTCCACTATGAAATGTGCACCAAGAAGGAATCTTTGAAGTTAGAGAATTGACCAAACCATCCCCAATAATTCCCGGTCTAAAACCGAGTAATTCCTTTCTGCAGCATTAAGTTTTCTGGATATGTACATTACAGGATGCAGAGTTCCAGAGTACTCTTGCATTAGTGCCGCTCCAATCCCAGTGGATGAAGCGTCACTACGAAGAACAAATGTCTTATCTGTAGTAGGTAACACTAAAATAGGTGGTGTTGAAAACATAGTTTTGATCTTATCTAGTGATAATTGGCATTCCTGAGACCAGTGAACCATATTAGGCGACCCTTTCTTTAGTAGTGTCGAAAGAGGTGCCATGATAGAGGACAGATTCGGAATGAATCGTCCATAAAATTGTATGAGACCTAAAAGACTTCGCACTTGCTTTTTAGTCTTAGGGATAGAGATGTTAAGTATTTTAGTGATATTATGGTCCTCTGTCTTCAGGAAACCATGACCTACTCGATGGCCTAGGAAAGCAATTTCGCTAAAACCAATGCAAGCTTTCGATGGTTTTGCTGTCAGGTTATGCTCGCGTAGAGTTGATAACAATTCAACTAACCCTGAATAGTGATCTTCCCAAGTATCGCTAAAAAGACAGATGTCGTCTAGATAAGCAATGACATCTGACCGATACGATAGGATTCGACGCATCATGCGTACGAATGTAGCTGGTGCGTTCATAAGGCCGAAAGGCATAAAATTCCATTGGAAAAGGCCTCTAGGAGTAGAAAAAGCGGTAAGAGGTTTGGCGCGTTCGGATAATGGAACTTGCCAATATCCTTTAGACAAATCAAGTTTAGTGAAAAAATGAGATTTAGAAAGTCGAGTAAGTAGCTCTTCTAGTAAAGGCATAGGTTCAGCATCAAACTTTGTCACTTGATTCAATTTGCGATAGTCAACGCAAAGACGTATGTTATTGTCTTTTTTTCGAACAATAACCATCGGCGAAGAATATGCAGAAGTGGATGGTTCGATTATTTGTAAATCTATCATTTCATCCAACTCCTTTTCACCTGTGTTTGGAAATGTATAGGGAGTGGGTAAGGTTCTTAACTAATAATTGGAGTATGTTCAGTTAGAACAATGTCATGCTCAATGACATGAGTTTGTCCAGGGATGTCAGTGAGGACATCCTGAAATGTTTGTAACATAGACGAAACTTGTCGCTGTTCTCCTAGAGACAAATCAGGAGAAACAGTAACGTCTTTCCATGATTCACTAGAATGAAGTGGGATCATTGGAAGCGGAAGATTAACATCCGAAAAACTTGTTTCCTCATCCTGTATAACGGACAGTGGTGAGTACTTACCATGTTGAACTGGATAATCGTCCGTTGCCTGGAGAATAGGCTGTAAATGGTCATGACGTGCATGGAATTCCGTAAGCATATTGATGTGGAAGGTTTTATGCTTCCCGTTAATATCGACGATGTAGTCAACATCTGAAATTTTCGATATTATATCGTACGGACCTTTCCAACTAATAAGGAGTCTATTTTCACGACAAGGTAGCAAAACAAATGCTTTGTCACCAGGACAAAGTTGTAGTAAAGTTCTCTTCTTATTAGCAAATTGTCTTGCCTTCTGCTTAGCAAATTCAGAAGAGGACGTTGCCAATTTGCATGCTTCGATAATCTTTTGTCTCAGCGTGATGACATATTCGTAAGAGGATTTTGTGTCATCGTCAATATTGTCCGCTGTTATGAGATCATGAAGCAAAGACATAGGGCCGCGCGGTCGCGCGCCAAAGACAAGTTCAAAAGGAGAAAATCCTTATGTTCATTGGGGACCTCCCTGTAAGCGAAGAGGGCCGCGGGTAGAACCCTGTCCCAATCTTGAGGATGATCCTCAGTTATCTTTCCTAATAAGTTATTAAGTGTTCTATTTAGTCGCTCGACCATCCCATTGGACATAGGATGATAGATGCTACTCAAAGATCTCTCTATCTGTAGAGTAGACATTACTTGAGACATGGTATCCGATATTAGTTGGGTGCCATGATCTGATAATATTTCTCCGGGGAATCCCAGGCGTGAAAATATAAGCCAAAGAGCATCTGCAATGTCAGCAGTAGTAATGCTCTTCAGAGGGATAGCCTCTAGCCAACGTGTGCACATGTCCACACACGTTAAGATAAATTGATGTCCTCTAGCAGATTTGATCTTAAATGGACCAATGATGTCTATCGCCATTTTCTGGAATGGACGAATAGGAATATCTGCAGCCTGAATAGGCGCAGCATGACGAGGACCTTTGGATTTGACTTCTTGACATACTTTACAGGATCGACAATAGATCCGTATGTCCTTGTTCACAAAAGGCCAAAAGAAAGCCGGAAGAACTCTTGACTTTGTACGGGAAAAACCCATGTGACCAGCACACTGGGAGTCGTGTGCATGTTGTAAAATTTTAACTCTCAAATTCTTGGGTACAAGAATCTGAGAATGACTTGACTTAGTGGAGTCTTGCACCATACGTACAAGTACGCCATTCTTCATTGTAATCCAAGATTTACAATTTGAATCTTTATTCGGATCACCTTTCATTACAAGAGTGAAGAATTTCTTAAGAGTCGGATCTTCTTCTTGTTGTTTTATAAACGAGTCACGAGAAATTACCAAGGGATCATCTTGGTTATGCACTTCATTATCTTCAACAGATGAAGTTTCAGGCATATTGAGAGCTTGAGCTCTTGTGACTACAACATTAGCAGTTTGCATATTTTGCTTTTCCCAAACGGAAATTTGTTGCGAAGTGCATTCTTTTACTCCGTGAATGCGACCGATGATAAGATCAGCGATCGGATTCGGCAAAAGACATGCGTGTACATCTCCTGTGAAGAAAGGAGTAGCAATCCTAATGATAGCGGTAGAGTATTTCTCTATGGTGCCGCCAAATGTTACGCATTTGACTACTTTGCCTGTAGAATGAGAAGGATCTATGAGTGACTGCCTAACCCCAATAGTTGTGCATCCAGAATCAACAAGTACTGAGACTGGATTGTCATTTACTAAACCTTTGTGTAAGACAAGAGAACCTCTCCCATCATGCGCGATTGACGCAGGAAGAGCGGGAAGAGGATGGCCACAGCTTAAAGTAGACACTGTGGTTGGCTCAAATAATGTTTTGCATTGGGGGCACTGAGATGCTCTCCCAAAATCAAAAGCGGCACATGCCATATTATTAGAGTCATCATTATCTTTATTTTGTTTATAGGATTCGTGGGACTCTTGCTGAGCAGAGTTCGCCTGGTAATGAGATTTATGTTTTTTGTATTGTGCTCTACCTCTGTTATTATTGCCTTTGCAATTATCCTTGTTTCCACTGTTATAACCCCTACTTGGGTTTGAGTCATAGTTCCTTTGGTTACTATTATCATATTCATTATAATGAGTATCTCTGTAATTATGATCTTGTTGTCTCCATGAGGGAAAACTTGGATAATTTCTATAATGACTTCCTTTGCGAAAGTTTCTATAATTATGACCACCTCTGAATCGAGGGCTGTCGGCTCGTCTCCAGGTATTCGAAGAAGAACCCTGAAATGATTGGTTACCTTGGTTCTGATAACCGTTATGGCTACCTTTTTTATTAAACCTATTTTGAGGTTCTTGGAATCTGCGTGAGTGATTAGGATTGTATGGTGTTGCTGAAGCAACTGGCATACCTTCCCTAACCTTAGTATTGCTAATAGCTACGTCTGGATGTGCAGTGACGTATTGGGTACAATACTGTTCCATTTCTTTTAGTGTCTTGGGTTTACGCTCATGTAAGAATTCAAGGAATGGTTTATTTATACTTGACATAATCTTATCTCTGAGTATCAAGTCCATAAGGGCTTCATATGTCTTTTCTGTTTTGGACAACTCAATCCAACGATCAAATGTAAGACGTGTCCTTGCAATGAATTCTGAGAATTCTACACCTGCCTCAGGAACCATTGTCTTAAACAAATTCCGGTAACCTTCCTCAGACAACTGGTACTTCTTTAATAAGGCTGCCCTAATAACATCATAATTATCCTTGTCAGCCTCTTCAACCAAACTTAAACTAGTCAGAGAATCACCTTTCAAATTTTCTGACAACTGGTTAGCATATTGTGATTTGTCCACATTATGGGCTCGACAAGAGCGTTCAAATCTATTTAACCAGAATGTTATGTCATCACTGGAAGGATTGAACGCTGGTACCTTGACCTTGTAAGTAAAGGGTTTACCATTACCACCAGATGCTTGATTAACATTACTTATGTTTGTTAATTTTAACTTTTCTAACTCAAATGCTAAAAGTTCTTTTTGGTGTTCATGTTCTCTCATTGCCTTTTTCTCTTCAGCAGCCGCAGCAGCTTCATCTTTTCTTTTTTCTTTTTCCATTTCCATCTGGAATCTTTTTTCTTCAGTCTGTATCTGCAATTTCTTTTGTTCAAATTCTCTTTCTAATCTTTTCTCTTCAGCCAGAGCTTTTCTCTCTTCTGCAGCAGCTTTTCTCTCTTCAGCAGCTAATGCTTTGTCATATTGAGCAACTGCCCATTGTTCTAAGTCTGTACCAGTCTTATCAAGGGATCTCCCTTGTGCAATAAAGTATTCTAATGTAGACATGATGTCTGACAATGATACTACTCACTTGAAACAATAATAATAAAATATATTTCAAGGTAATATAGCAAAAAGTTCTTAATCACTGTATTAATCAGCACACAATCACAATGTCTGTGTGAGACAAGCCTTATCAAGGTCTTGTATATTTCTTTGAAAAATAACAATTATAAATTGCTGCAACACTCTATAACATAAGTGCAATGCACAAGAAATAGTGTCTTATCTAATCAACATTAATCATCAGTTGATTCTTTCACATAAATCCATATGATCAACTATATTTTAAATAGTGTATGTCGATCAAGAACATAAAAAACAATTATACAAGACAACGTGAAAACATTTGCGGAAATCAAATAAATCAAATGGAAAAAATAATAAAAAATAAACCGCAAGAGGATAACAAATACAAATAACGCCACAGTATATAAATATAAATGTTGTATGAAACTGAAAGATAGCAAAGGGTAGACCAACAAATTACAAACAAATCAAAACAAAACTAAAGAATGTGAAGAAACTTCCGAAAACAACACTGACCATATCGTCACAACTAACAAACAAAAAAATAGCAACAGCAGTCGCTTTGCAGATTCCAGTATCGGAAATTTGCTCACCCTATAGAAAACGCTCACAATAGACGACCTCTATCACGTGGTATGATCTAAGGGAGACTCCGCCCAACCGAAACAACAACCCGCAGAATACAAACAAATATCACATATAAACATGTAAACATAAATGTACATATAGCATAAATATTTATAATATAATGTAATGTAATGTAATGTGTTGCAGATAGAATGTGTTGCGAAGAAGGCACAGTTATACGCAATAATGCTACAGTACTATGGTACTTTATTAAATAACCAAATCTGGCCTAAATCATAAAAGTTCAACACAAACTATGGCAGTGCAGGAGAATCCACTGTTTACAGTTCCTCAGAATCACAAGTAAGACTTCTCGCTTCAGTTGCACTGTACATTTTGCAAACACTGTCAAATATATGTTCCAACTCTGATATGTAATGCTGTCTGTTCAAAACAAACTTGCTGTGTAACGCTGTCTGTTCTATGGCAAATGTCCATCAACAAAAAATGTCAACAAACGCTGACCTAGTTACTGTATACCTCGATAGGACAGGTCGCGCTGACATCGACTGTAAAGTTGTGTTGCTGGTGTTTACGTGTGTCGTAACAGGCCCCAAGGAATGGTCTGGTCTCAGTAGCTGACTTCTCAAATATGTCCACTGTGCAGGTTGACCCAGGAAGCTGGCACACCACTGTAAAGATGTCTCTCTTACTACAGTCTCTTGTAATGGATATAGTGGCCACCGCTGTAAAGAAGTTATTTCTTACTACACCTGTAGTACACCACTGTAAAGTTCTGTTGTTTGCGACTCCACTGTAAAGAATCGAGTGTGGTGTATAGAACCTCACTGTACAGTATGATGGCTGGTAGTACTGTTGTATTCAAAGAGGTGCTGTCACCGTGAAGACAGACACAGGTCAACTCGACCTACACAGGGTAGTGTAAACATTGAAGTGAGAGTACATTGTACGCGAATGGTAGAATGGTTCTGAAGAGTTGACAACTTGGTAATAATATATTCATACTCTCACATGTAGAAGTCAAGGATTACTGGAACTACTGTGTTCTTTTTATAATATTTAATGAGACGCAAACTGGAACAGTACGTGTATGGTTACAGGAACACATGACGACATAAACAGCATGGTGTTGATCAATGGTGTATCACCTTAAGTTAGCATACATGCTGGATAACCTCATACTGGAAGATTTGTAGACAAGCATTCAGAGTTCTATAGTTAATCCACATCTATATATCTATATATCAGGTTGTACTGACAGATCACGTCAGTTTATACATAATGTTCATAGTGGCTCTTGTACAGAATCTCTCTTAACATGAGTGTAGCTTGTACTCTAGCGTAGATTCTTTCAAATAGCATTCAGCCCATATCTTCGGAGTAAATGCTAAATCTCCCATAATAGATCTTTCTTTCATAACTGTGATCTCTGGATCATTATCGGGTAGTAAGGGACAACCCTGTTCTCTGATGAATGATTGACAATAATTCGGATTCCAAGATGGCTTCCTTGGTCCTTAACATCGCTCACACAACGGTGAGATGACAAAACTTCTAGAAAGATTCACTTCATAAGGATATCAAAGTTTCCACCAATATCAGCATTATCTGCTCTCATAATTGCTGTGTAGAAACATTCTTAGTGCTGCTAAACGATATGTCGTTCTGACATCTGAACATAAGTAGATTCATGTAGGCCTAAACATAACCCATCGTAAGCCTAGGAACGAAGTCAGTAAAAGTACGTTTACCTTGGCCAAGAATCAATAGCAAGCACAAAAACACTTTTCTGGCGTAATAGAAACAATACTGGGGAACACATAGACTAAAACAGTCCTAGAAGATACAATCTTCTTCCCCATGATAACTTGAGATCACAAAACTTTGGACCGCCCGACATTGGCGTCCCGCCAGACTCCATAACCGAAGAACACACTCTATTATCTTCATCCGCTCAGAGTGTAAGAACAAATAATCCAGCCCAGACACACAAAGATAACATGATATAAGACGGAATCGTCTCAAACAGACAAACAGTAAACCTAGATTCGGACTTTCAATATTCCTGCAAAACCTTAAGCGAGAACAATCTGTTTCCAGCTATAATATAAAATCTAGATTCCTCCGCTTGTTCAATCCACGGAAACAAAACAGGAACCGATCACTCAAAGAATAAAATACACATTTACTATTCTGAGTTATTCCCCTTTCTTAAAAGTTGTAAGTTCATAAATAAATATCCTTTTATCAAACAGATAGTTACATTTTCATTTGTAATCGTATCAACTGTAATTTGTGTGACATATAAAAAATATGTACGCAACAGCACACAGCTCTGATATAATTTTTTGCTTGTGCTGTATTGAGAGGACTTCCAGATGTTGTTTAGGCTAAAAAAGGCTGTTCTTGCTTCGTTCATTCTGTTCTTGATGTCTTTGCTTGCCCCTCCGTCTGGTGTTACTATGCTTCCTAGGTATGTGAAGGTGTCTGTCTGTACCAGTTGCTGATTCCTTACTGTTATGGGCTTAGGGTTGGTCACATTGAGCGTTATGTCCTCTGACTTCTTAAATTGATGTTCAAGCCCACCTGCTGGCTATACTTATTAAGTCTATCCGTTTTTTTTTCTGGATGTGTTGATGTGAATGTGTTAGTAGTGCAATGTCATCTGCATATTCCAGATCTTCCAATGAAGAAAATGTAGTCCATCTTATTCCTCTTGGACGGCCCTCTGTTGTCTGGCGCATCACCCAGTCTATGACTGTTAAAAATAGAGTGGTTGATAAGGGACATCCCTGTCGAACTCTTGTCTTCACCTCAAAGGTTAGGTTGCTCTGCCCTGTGACGGACGGCTGTAGCTGACCTGAATTATTAAGATGACAGGGTATTTCCCTCTCTATAACATTAGAACCCCGGAACATTTGTTGTAACTTTTCATCAGCCTGGAACGTTGCACCTGGGCTAATTAAGCATGCCGCATTTCCACGAGGATTCTACACGTTGGATCATTAATATGTGAACTGCTACCTTCTGTGCATTTTGAGATCGCATGGCCTTTGATGGGAGGTAAAATCACGCCCACGACCATCTCTGAGAACGATTTATAGCAATCTTTTCCTTAAACGCCGGCCCAAAGTGGACGTGGCCAGAGACTCACCCCGGTTTCTAGAGCAATTAACAGCAGTTCATTTTCCTTACCTTGATGTCACCCCGCCTAGTGGGAGTTGCCATAGCTTCTCGGGGAAACCGGTCCCATCAAAGCCAGGCTGGTCTTCAGAATCAACGTAGAAGCGGTATACGATCTGAGGAATCAGGGAACTCCCAGCCAACAAAGTTAGTTTCTCGCAGAGATTTCGCACCCTCATGCGAGCAGCCTGAGACGAACGGAGATCGGAAGCCAGGGGGGCATCGCGATTAACACAACGGCGTTGAACCTCGATTTTTCTCAAGATTGTTACCGTCATTTTTGTCGGTTCCAGAAGATGTAAATCTATTTTATATTTTTGATAATCGAAGGTACAGAACTGTATGTTAACTCCCTAACACAGGGTGATTAGGGGTTACCTTCCCTGTGTTTATTCTTTCTTAAGACGGGATAGTTAACTGTTCTCAAATCTGTTCTGTCTACGCATGCGCTAGCTTTTAGCGCGAACCAAGCAGACTTCCGTCTGTGAGTTATGAGCTGGTTTCTGCCGGACGAAGATGTCCGTTGTTCTTCTTCTGTATTATCTGGGGAAAAGATAGTCTTGTCATATTAGTGATTTCCCCAGAGTTATTCAGTTCGTCTGGAATGACGACAGGTGTTATTTGTGTTTGTTTGGAATTCTGTCAAAGGTAAAATTATTTTATTATTACGCAAAGTTTGCAGAACATTTAGTATGAAGCTGTGAGTAGCGCTCACAGTTCTTGTGATCCAGAGTCCATTATGTGTGCTTGACGCAGCCAGTGAGGTCTATTCGTTAAAGTACTTTATAGAAGCACAATAACCATATTTTGTTATGAAACCCGCAGGATGGCGGTACGTTTCAGCATGAAAGATAATACATGCCTATGGAAAGATGTACAGTTGTTTATCAACCATTATAAAGCCCGTCATTACGGCCTATAACTTTGAGCAGAAGAAGAAGTACCTGAAAGGTGAAGCCAGATGAAGTCTTGACTTTATTATCAAGTTCACAGACTTCCATATTAAGCAACTATATTTGTTTAAGGACTACCTGACGCGTTCAGTCAGGGGGGCCCTGAGCTACAGTAGGAAAAGAATGGGTTGTCAAGCCAGCGTTATTAGCATCATACCTACGAGCTATACGGAACTGATGATGTTCGATGTTCCTAATTATTACCACCTATGAACAGTTGTTAAAGGACAGATCATTGTCGATAACATCCTTATAGATGAGTGGTTCAAGCTCTATAATACCAGATGTTTTGCCAGTCATATCCAATATACATGATGTTTCTCGATTCTCGTCCATTTGACTGTACCTGTTGATGTCACTGTGTCACGTAATTAAATGGTTGAAAGTTCCAGCAGTTTTCTACAATTACTAACTACTGCATGTGAGTGAGTGGGTGCCTTGTTTACATATCAAAGATCCTATACGCATTCGTGTCTCTACACACCCACCTCACTTGTCAACCACACAATCTTCGAGTACCTTACATGCAAGAAATGTCTGATGTTCGAATGTCAACATGACACCCTTTCAGCGCCTCAACGCCTGGTGAGCTATTCATGCATAACAAAGCTGCTTGGCCCAGGTCGGACGGACAACAACAGTACACAGCAAGGAGATTGTTACGTTCCTACATATCATACGTAAATCCCACCTTAACATTTGTGGTCACATAAAAAAGGACATTACATTTGTGGTGGCCGTAAATATACGGTAACATTTGTGGTAGGCCAGAGCAGTTGGTCTAAAGCTGTTCATTGGACTGATGAGAACATTATTTGATGATGAACTACACATTGGAAACTGGACAAGATCAGTTATACTGTTCAACACATAACAGCAACACACCTTCAACAGTTTTAAACTCGTTGATGACCTTCATTGTGAACGATCACGACTCGTTTTTTATATTGAAGTTCAGCTGTTGTGACAATTCTCATCACTGTAATTGTCAACGGTGGAGCTTCTTCGCATTGCTGTATATTGTCAAACATCATTGTTGACTAAGGCCAGGATTATATCTAAGATAAGTGGCGGTTTATTGTTTCGGAAACTTTGTACCATTATATTATGAATAACTGAGCCTTCTTTCAACACACTTTATTAATGCATTCTTTGTTCACATGTTCTTTGTTTACATGCTATGTTAGTGTGTGTTTTGCGGGCTGGTTGGACAGGTGACTCCGTTAGAAGATACCACGTAACAGAGGTTCTATTGAGAGCATTTTCTATAGGGACTGCGCATATTTACCACAGCGGGAATTGCGAGTGACACGTGTTGCTACTTTTCATTTTTTTTTCTTAGCTGTGACGAGATGTGTTAGTGTCGTTTTCGTTATTTTTTTTCCATTCTTTGATTTTCGATTTGCTTTGTTTGTATCTGTACGCCTCTCCTTCCTTTCATTTATTTGCATACACCCATTTGTTTATAATAGTGTTGTGATTTGTTTGATTTTCGCAGTTATTGTAATTTTTTACAACATTCGATTTAGTTAAGCTTTATTTATCATTTGACTTCTGCATACGTTTTCGGTTGTTATTTATTATTGTCTTTGTATTGTTTTCGTCTACTTGTTCATCATACACAGTCTATATATATATTTGTCATGGACTATTATTGTTGATATGATGCACTTTTCAGATAGAGGTTTTTTATGATCATATTATTATAAAGGAACAAGGTGATCATACAAGTTTTGATTAAAAGACTGTCTCCCACGGAGATTGGGATAAAATAAAGTGAAGTGAGTATACAAGTCTAGGATTACAGACTTGTCTCCCATTGAGGTTAGGATAAGGTAATTTATTTAATTTTTCAGGTGTAATCTCATATTATAAGGCAGGATGTCTACATTAGATGTCTTTATTGAGCAAGGGAAATCCCTTGGCAAAACTGGTGATAAATTGGAAGAGTTTGCACTTGCTTAATATGTCAAGGCACAGAAGGCTGAAGAGAAAAGGATACAAATGCAGCTGGATAGAGAAGCTGAAGATAGAAGAATACAGCAACAAAGAGAAGCTGCTGCTGAAGAGAGGAAATTTCAAGCTGCTGCTGAAGAAAGAAAACTTCAAGCTGCTGCTGAAGCTGAGAATACAAGATTAGACAGAGAAGCTGCTGCTGAAGAGAGAAAAGGGGTCGCTACGAAGAGTCGTATCATCTCATCCAACACTTCAGGGGTACCGATGTTATGAGAGGGTTCTCACCATCATCCTAACACATTCAGGACGGATGAGTTCGTCTGTCACAATCGTCCCCTCTTTTGAGACATGAAAACCTCTTTTCATGTTTGATTTATGACGACGAAGCTGCCCTGAACGGTAGCTTTAGGATGATTGGTATCTTCAACTTCCTCCTCTTCCTCCGTAGTAGAGTTTCTACTCAGGAAATCAGCCCCGACATTCTGTCTTCCCGGAATGTATTCCACTTTGAAAGAATAAACGCTTAAAAGAAGAGCCCAACGCATGATCCTTGCGTTAAATTCTTTATTGGCACCAAGAAATGCTAACAGAGCGTGGTCTGTTTGCACTGTGAAAGATGTACCATAGAGAAACTCATGATGGCGTCTGATACCGTTAATCAGAGCGAGGCATTCTCTTTCCACTACGCTGTAGTTCCGTTCAGCTTTATTTAATTTCCGACTGCCATAGGAAACTGGAAATAGCATGTTCAGGTCACTGTCCTCGGCTTGAAGCAGTGTTGACCCGATGCCCTGACCTGACGCGTCGACCCGTAATACAAAAAGTTTCTTGAGATCAGGCAACCTCAAAATGGGGTATACAGACAAATGTCCTTTCAAAGTGATGTATGCGTGTTCGCACTTTTGATCCCACGTGACCTTATCCGGACACCCTTTCTTAGTGAGGTCAGTCAGAGGTGCTGTCAGTCCGTTGAAGTTGTGGATGTATTTCTGATAATATGCACATAGTGATATGAAGGAACGTACGTCTTTCTTCGTTCGGAGTCTTTTTGTTGTCACTATTTTCTCCACGTTCTTCTTAATAGGCCAACTGCATCCGTGAGAAATAGTATGCCCCAGGAAGTCTAACTGTTCAAACCCGATGAGACATTTGCTAGGTCTAGCTGTGAGACCAGTTTCCTGTAGTCTCCTGAGGAGCATAACAACCATAGCAATATGTTCTTCGTAGGTTTCCGATGCAATTAATATGTCATCCATAAAATTATGGATATGGGGACTTTGCAAAGGTTCTAGAAGCTTCCTCATCATCCTGGTGAACACTCCTGGTTCGTTATGCAAACCGAATGGCATCACATTAAATGTGTAATGTCCTTCACTGGTGTTGAAAGCTAACAAGGGTTTAATTTCCTCCTTGACTGGTATTTGATAGTAACCTTTACTGAGGTCAATCTTGGAGAAAATCTTTGCCTTGCTAAGCTTGGTGAACAACTCAGAAACAGTTTGGAGAGGTTCGGGCTGGAACTCCGTTACAGCGTTTAGCAGCCGGTAATCTATACACAGCCGAACTTCCTTATTGGACTTCTGCAACAGCACTACACTGGAACTGTAAGGAGATGTAGACTCACTGATAATTCCTGCCTGACGCAGCTTGTCTATTTCTCCGCAAAGTGCATCAGCTTTAGCGTACGGGATGGGGTAAACTCTGGTTCGAACAGGGGTCTCGTTTGTTAATTTCATATAAAATTCGATGAGATTTGTTCGACCAGGTACATCCGTTAAGACTGAACTGTACTGTTTTAGTAGCGCCCTGGTTTCTGTTTGTTGTTCTGGTGAGAGATTGTCGCCGAACTTGACATCTTTAAAGGATTCTGTGGGTTGCAATGGATACTCCATGCAACCATCATCATCTTCCTCGTCTTCCGTTGCTATGGCGACAGCCAGGAGATGCTCGGAGGATGGCACCGGTCTTTCCAAATATTTCTTAAGCAGATTTATGTGGAAGACCTTCTCCTTTCCTTTGATGGAGATCTTGTAATTGGTACGTGAGATCTTTTTAAGGACGGTAAACGGCCCTTGCCATCCGATGCGAAGTTTATTGCTTCCGGTTGGAAGTAGCAACAAAACTTTCTCCCCTGGTTGTAGTTTTCTCTCTTTTGCAGCTTTGTTGTATCTTTTAGTATGTTTAGCGCGGGCTTTCTTAAGGTTGGTTGTAGCTAGATCCCATCCTAGCTTTAGCCTTTCCTTGAGCTCAGATACATACTTGCTTGCAGAGACGACTGTCTCGTCAGCCTCTTGGTCTGTCAGGGACCGAAGTAAGGCTTCTAGTGGCCCCTTAATAGGTCTGCCAAATAAAAGTGTAGCTGGCGCGAATCCCGTAGACGCTTGGGGAACCTCTCGGTAGGCGAATAAGGCAGCCGATATATATAGGTCCCAGTCTTCCGGTTTCTCCTGACCCAGCTTACGCAACATGGTGGTGAGGGTGCCGTTAAAACGTTCCACGAGCCCATTTCCGACCGGATGGTAGGGACTTGTGTGGATACGTTTGGCCCTCAAGATCTTAAAGATCTCCTCCATTAACAGGCTACGGAATTGGGATCCATTGTCCGTCAAAACTTGTTGAGGGAATCCCAACCGTGTAAAAATTTGCACGAGGGCTTCTGCGACATGCTTGGAATTTATGAATGGTAGCGGTACAGCTTCGGCCGACATTGTGCAAGTGTTGACTAAGGTCAGGATGAACCTGTTCCTTCTTTTGGTCATTTCCAGGGGTCCAATGATGTCGACAGCAACCCGTTCAAATGGAGTCCCTACTATTGGCATTTGCCCCATGGGTACTGGGGGTGTCAAGTGCTTGGGTGCTACCCGTTGGCACTGGGCGCAGGATTTCACATACCTGATAATGTCAGAGTTCATTCCTGGCCACCAATAGTGGGTTTTTATTCGTTGAAAAGTGGCGTTTTGTCCCATATGTACGCTAAAGGGAAGAGAGTGCCCCATTTCTAAGATCTGGCTTCTGTACTGCGTCGGTACTAGGAGCTGGTTATTCCCCGTGTCCGGGTTGCCCGTTCTACGATACAATACGCCGTCCTTAGAAAAGATGTCTCCGTTGTGTCTGGGGTCCTTAGCCATGGGCAATTTTCTAAAGCAGGGCTCCAGAGTAGGGTCCTTTTGTTGCGCCTCCTTTAGTTCATTCGGCAACAAATTTGGCGCAGGCTCCCTCTCCTTCTTGGCTTGCCCTCTTGTGGTTACCGCTGCCACAATCGGCTCCTTTGGTCTCCCAATAAACACATATCTACATCCCAGGATAACTGGGTAGATAGGATCATCCATAATGGCCGCTTTAATAACTCCTCTGACAAAGACAAAGTGTATTTCTACCAGTGCGATAGGAAGCGTCCTGGGTGCATCACTCCTGAAAACTCCACTAAGTTTGACGGTTTCCTCTGTCTCCTGACCTGGTTTGACTAGGTGCCTAGCGACAATACAACTAAAGCTTAGTCCAGTGTCAAAGAGACAAGTAGTTGAGGTACCATTTAAAATTACAGTTCCTCGAGTTGAGGGTTGGTCCCCCTCAGGTTGAGAATCACTGACATTGACTCTACCTTTCGAGGCTGTATGCAAACATCCGACGCGGTTTGGACCGGTTAGTTTGCCCTGATCAGACGTTCCTGGTGTAGGGGTCTTTCCTTTTCCTTGACCTTGGTGGCCGCGCTGCCACGTAGGCTTGGTGGGTTGATCAGAATTGTTGCTGGGGGGGTATCGGGTTTTGTAGAATTTCGATTTTTCCTGGGAAGGTCTCTGGGTATTATTTTCTCGTTGGTTATAATTTTTAGAGGAATTAGAGGAATAGGATGACTGCTCTAGATTTTGTTTACGAGATGGCTCATCTGTGGGTTTACGTTTAGTGCTGGGAAGTTCGGCCATTGCATTGGTATAGCGTTCTGCCTTATTGAGTATGTCCTCAAGCCTGACTGCGCCCTGTTCTGCCAAAAATCTACGAGTTTCGTTTGACAAAGTTGACTTTATCTGTTCCACAAGAACAAGTTCAAGTAGTCCCTCATATGTAAGAGGTAGGTCAGATAATTCAATGCACTTTGTCAAATAGGCCGTGAGACGTGAAGAGAACTGTGGGAATGTTTCCATGCTCTCTTTTCGGCTGTTTCTGAATATTTGCAGAAATTTTCGCGCGGTCATCTCAAACCGTTCTAGCAAGGCTTTCTTCAGCATGTCGTAATCATGTTGGTTGGTTCCCAGCTTTGTATATACGTCATAAGCAGTACTTTTTAATGACGTTGAGAGTTTAAGTGCCCAACGGAAACTCTCTAACCCATACAGATTTGCGAGCCTCTCGAATTTTTCTAGATAGCTGTCAATTTTCTCATTGGGACTAGGAAAAGACTCTAAAGCAAAAGACATCGCAGTTAATTGGGCACATTGAGTGCTGGAGAGGTCCATTGACTGAGACTGGGGCGAAGACGGCTCTCCGTTATTCGAAGTAGATGCGCCCCGACTCTCTAAAGCCTTAAGCGCCAGTTCATGCTGTCTTTCCCTCTCTCTCTCTCTCCTTGCGAGCTTCCATATCTGCCTCAATTTTCTTCTGCTCCAATTGACGATCGTCCGCTTCTTTCTTCCTAGCTTCTGCTCTTTGTTTCTCTTCCTTCCTCTCTGCTTCTGCTCTTTGTTGCTCCGCGTCATATATTTCCAATTCCTGGATGATAAACAGATTCGCAGCTTCTGTGTCTAGTCCTGCCTCTTTCGCTTCCAGCCTCAGGATGGATCTCATCTTTATCCTCTCTGCCATTGTCAAAGAATAAGATGTAATATGACTAGAGAATAGTACGAAAGAACAAGAAGGGGAAAAACTCAAAGCCGCTACGAGAAAAAAAACACAAAGTATAAATTTACTTGTGTTACCTCCTATTTGAAATGTGCAAACTTATTGCTGCTATTATCTGGCAATTAATGCTCTAAACGCAAGCGACTAATGCCACTAAAATGGTAAGTTACACTAGAAAAGAATCTACTTTTACTAGCAGTAGAGAAAAATTTATATTAAAACAATTTAAAAGGAAAAAAAAAATTTCCTAAAATGTTTAATTCTCTGACAACAAACTCCGTCCCAGAAGTCAATTATTGAGATGAGACGTTGTTAAATTCATTAAAAAATCAGAAAAATCCGTCTTTAGCTAAGCTCAACTCTTTTTAACTTCAAAAAAAAACCTTTAGTGACTGTAAAACCAATCACGCAATCCCAGCAAATCTTATAAAGAAAAAATTTAATTATCTCCGCCAGAGGATAATTTAGCTAACCAAATTTATTATTATCCGTACTTTCTACTGCTGTGGAAAGAAAACAACCTGTAAATATGCTGTGTGGACGACCCAATTACTAAAAGGCGTTGTCTAGGGGCGTAATTAATTATTTTTTTATTTCCCTAAATCACAAAGACAGATCACTCACACTCTATCTAGTTAGTACCAGACTTACTTCAGACTCAAAATATCTTTATCCCGGCAAGCCAGCCAAATATTGTCGTAAATTTATTTTGAGAGAAAGAGTCTTAGAAAATAGTAGTCCGGTTTAGAGTGTAGAATAATGGTGAAAAAAACTCAGTGATAGAAAAGGTAGAGATTAAATAGTTGCTTCACAGAGTGCTGGAGGAGAGTAAAGACAGACTTATTTACGACAAATCGTTTCTCTCAAAATAAATTTACGACATATATACAGGGCCGTAGATACGATTTAAACTAAGTTTAAGTACAGAATACAAAGGGGATCTGATCCGCTAATAAATTTTCTATTGTTATTCACAACAAAAAGCTCGTGTAAAAAGCAAGAATTATCGATGACAAACAAATACACCCAAAAAAATGCATTGCAACGAAATTATTCAAGCCACCACAATGATAGCAAAAATAATATTAGGCTTAATCTACCCTGATTGAACTCCAGCTGTTATTGGGAAGAAGTTTAAGCTAATCCTTCAGCAGGAACCCTGAAATAAACAAATTCCTACACCACCAAATGACCCTTCTGATTTATCCTTGTGAGCGATAGAGCCAGTTTATGCACTAGTGTCCCACAGTTCTTAAAATGCACCAATTCTCTGTGCACAATTCCCCGACAAAATTAATAACCCTTCTCCTTTGGCACTTCTTGTTAAATATTCCGCTTGAAATTGGCGGATCGCTAACAGTGAAGATGACTACCCTCTCCCTTCCCTAAACTGCTGCAAATCCGTAGAACCAACTCCACCATAACTCCACCACTGGAAAGAAATCTTGGGCCTAAGGCTAGACCTCTACCAGACAAGGTGCTGTAGATCTAAGATAAAACGCCGAGGTAATCAATGCTTGCACTTCATATTTAATGAGACGTTAAAAGTAATCCCTCCACTGGTACAAAGGCCCGTCACTCTTGGGAAGGCGCGAGCAGATATATAGAAGGTCTTTGCAGATAACGCCTGTGGAGCAGGGCGCTTCACTTGCGTTGTGAGTAGGCGTTCACAGTGGTTCTCAGCAAGGGGAAATTAACCGAATGGATCCGTAATAAGGAGTCGGACTGAAGAACAATAAATGCAGTACGTTGAGGACTACCCCGATGCGCAGGGGTCGCTGGTTTATCCGGCCTTATAGGAAGGTAGGAAGGTAACTCCAGGGTGATGGCTCAGAACTATTGTCGGAGGTGACCAGGTGTTGCTGTAATAAACATAGTCAAAAAGCACGTATAATCTATTCAAAATCAAGATCAATCATCATTAAGGCAAAGCAACAATGGAAAACATTTAACATCTAGTTAACATTTAACAACTTACAATTCCTAGAACCCGCTATAATGGCTTACTCTGAATAGTTATAAAACCCAAGAAAAATAATACTAACAGGGTAATTAAGAACGCTTACCGAGACTTGCGGAGAATAGTCCTCACTAATTACGAGTAGTTGGCAAACTGCACAGGGGTCTCTACCGCTGACGACAGGAATTGTCTTTTTTAGGACTGAAGCATTTAGAAGCAGAAGAGAATCAATTAGATAGTAGGAATAGGCCCCAGGTGTTCGAACACTTGGGTTAACATCTACGTAGAGAATGCCGAAAACAGTAGTAAGAATTACCCATAGAATTCTCCTAGCGACAAGCTACAAAAGAATTAGCGTAACAAAGTAAAGATTGTTACGCATTGAGAGTCCCAGAATTTCCCTGGCATAAAAGCACAGAGAAGTCTAGGTGACGCCATCTCAACAGCGGAGGTGTCTTCGGACAAGTCGGTCCTTCTCCCGGACTGCCACGTAACATGGCGGAACTCCAGGAACAGTTTCCCGTGTTTTGTAAAAAAAAAACAAGGAAGAAACCACCATTATATGGCGTAATCCGTTCTACCCGTGCACACAAGAAAGGCAAGAGCGTCACTGGTGCCAAAGACCAGGGCAATTTTTGCCGCTCAACCTCCAAACTGAACACTGACTTCTGCCTCGTGGTCTAAAGAACTCTAAGCAGAGAAAGAGAGAAATGCCACCTACCGCTGCGACGATTTATTGAAGCGTCAATTATCTCCTACCAACATTGAGATAAACAGGGAAGAGAACCTATCGGATAAAAGAACAGGCCAGGTACCCCCCTTTATATCTACAGAAGAACGAAAAGAAGTGAAATAGGCGTGCCAAAATCAGAAAGAAATAGGAGGGATGGTAGCTCCTTCCAAGTGCCCACAATTTATAACCCAATGTGTCACATCCTTCTCGCTGGTCTCCATCTGGTGTTGGTACTCAAGTAGAAGAACAACACAATGTGTCAACTACTGCAATCGAACTAGGTGTAGCATTGGGTGTAGCATTGCAGCTCAACATTTCTGGACTTTGTGAAAGATAAGTCACAAACCAAAAAACGATGTCACAATATTATACAGAAGAATCGTGTGATGAACTTTAACTATACATAGTCAGTGAACAGATAACAGGAACACAGTGACTTTTGTTGTGAAATCAAATTTAATAAGTGAATATTATATATATATATATATATATATATATATATATATATATATATATATATATATATATATATATATATAGCTAATTTTTCAAGAAGAGATAAAGTAATTACTAAATAAACTGATTAATTTTAACTTCTGTTGTGAATGTATTTCCATCTGTTCATTATTGTGAATGTGGGTAAGTGGGGATACACTAAAATTGAGCATAGAGTAGTCGTAGCGGGTAGACTATGTAGGCTCTTGATCTGCAATTTACCATCTGGAGAAGTGTACTTAATCATCTGACTATAACCTGTGCCATACATACACTAGTGCTCATTTCTGAGACTGGGGTATTTATTCTCGTCAAGTATTCTTTGACCTAATCTACTTTGATCTCATCACTAAATTCCCATCCCGTCACAGATACGAGAAGTAAGACACAATGAAACTATAAATAACTGACGGGAATTACAGTGCACAGATGTCACAATACTAAACACAACATAATGATTAACAACCGTGACACATTTGAAATAAAAAATTGCTCTAGACAAGAAGAAAATAATTAGTGAGAATGGTTATAACGAACACAACAACAAATGAGAATATCACTACGACAATAAAAATTATGAGTTGTATGGAGAAAATGTAAGGAATCCTCCATAATAAAATGACCATGTGACTGGTATAACTGATTATACAAGTAACTGTACTTGTCCCACAACACCTGGTCATTAAGACACCACCGACCAGAGCTGGACAAACTTTAGTATGGACAAATCTGCTTCTACTGTTCCAACAAGTTGTGGTCCACCAACTACAATTTGTCATTGTAGCTAGCTTTACAGTTTTTCAACAGTCAAAAACAAAATAACTCATCATGCAAATTGAAATGGGGAAAAAATGGCCACAGACACGTTTGTCTGGGATAATTTGTAACATTACGTGACAGGAAGACTTGAAATAATTTTGTTGAAGGTCTATGCTCCTTGTGGATCTAAAGGGCCTTTCTTTGATCCTTAGCCGCAGTCAGTGGCCATCACGCCTAGTGGCGTCTTGTAGGGCAACAACAAATTTATTCCACTTCGCTCGGTCAGTGGCCATCCTTTGTACAGTGCCCCAACTCCGGTTCATTCTTTGCATCTCAGCCTCCACAGTCCTCCGCCAGGTTGTTTTTGGTCAGCCTCTCTTTCGTTTTCCTTCAGGGGTCCATAGCATAGCTGTTATTGTGATGGCATCGGGGTCTCTTCTGAGGACATGGCCAACCCAGCTCCAGCGTCTGCCAGCTATGACTTCAGTAGTGTCAGAGCACATAAATGTTCACAATTCTATTATATTCATCATGTGTAACAATGTTTTAAACAGTTGATATACGCAGAAAATGTTGATTATTTATCAATAAACAGATTCACTAAATTTAGTAACGTATTTGTTGTTGTTGTTTTTTGTTTTGTTTTTTTTTTTACTTTAACGATGCTTGAAAATACGTAATGTGAAAAAACTATTTCATTATATGAGGTATTTATTTATTAGTAAAATTGTTTCCCTTGGCACAAAGCACTACACTTATACCAGTGGAGAAAAAGTGAGACATTTAAAAACTGTACTAGTATTTCGTCATTAGTAGGTAAGTATCTCAATTACGTATCTAAAAAGGCGTTTATCTATTAGAGCAGTGGCCGTGGGCACATTTTCTGGGTTGTTTTATAATACGTCGGCGTCTGTGGCCTAATGGATATGAACGCAGTTTCATAATCCAGATATACCAGGTTCGAAACCTGCTGCAGGCGGTTTGGTAGCAGATCGCTTTGTGTGAATTTTTAACAATGGTATAAGCGCCGTACCGTTCAGAAAGCAAAAGCAAACTACTGAACGTAAAAATTGCTTAGAAAAATCACAAACAGCCAATAAAAGCTGGGGTTGATTGCCACGTCTTGTAAAGGATAAGCAACTAACTTTTTTTTTTTGTGTATTACAGTATGTTCAAGAGATTGATGAAGTGTGCTTTTTAGCACTGACAAAACTGTATGGTGTTCATTGTTATTAGGTTGATCGTAGTAAAGTGGCATCAAGATGTTTCATAATACAAAAAGTTTAGAACTACAATCTAGTCATAATGTGTATTTAAAAATTAAATTATTTATAAAATACTAGTAGAAAACGTTAAATATTAGAACAACCACGATATTTACTAACATCCAATAACGTAATATTTTTATGATTATATAATTTTGTTGAGCTAGTTAAAAAAAAATATTTACTTTGGCACTGCTCATTAACAAACCAGTATGGACAATGCCGAGATAGCTATATTTACCTGTCAGTAGAAAAACAGTTTTAATAGCCACGGACTGTCACAGAAAGACAAGATCACTGTCGCGAGTTACTTACTTACTTAGTCGTTAATTAATTAAATAATTAATTGATGATGAATATATACTTTAAGATTGTCTGGGTACTTCCTATTGTTATTGTTAGTGCATCATCTCAAACGTTCATCCCTGCTAGTCTTACATTTGATGCCAAAGTCCAGCAACCTTAGCCTTGTTGATTTATCGATTGAAGTTTCGTTCTCTTGCATTAATCAATAAATGACCTTAGAATATCCCATATCGGTTTTCAATGTCCAACTATTGGGGCTCTCAAGGTACCTTCCTAGCGTGAGCAGTTAGTTTTTTGTCCGGTCTAAAATAAACAGTTAAAGTTCGGTAATAATGAAATAGGTTTTAACATGTTTTACTGCGTTTTTGTTACTCAACAAGTGCTATTCAAAACTGTCAAGTTAAGTTGGCAACAGTGTCCCAAATATTGGTATTGGCAGTTCTGACAGAGTGGCGTAAAGGAATAATTGTCTAAATGTCCAAGAAGGGTGACCTTGCAGACTGCAACAGCTGGAGAGGAATAACTCTCCTCTCAGTTCCCAGTAAAATTCTAGGAGGGATAATTATCCAGAGACTTTCAAAAGCAGTGACCATAAACTGAAGAAAGAACAAGCGGGATTCAGAAAGAACAGAAGATGTGTAGATCCTATATTCTCCCTTAGGAACATTATAGAGCAGAGCTCGGAATGGCAGAGACAGCTATACATTAACTTTGTTGATTGTGAAAAGGCTTTTGACAGCATACACAGGGACAGCTTACGAAAAATACTGAGGGTTTAGGGAATTCGCAGCTGCATTGTTCGATCATAAAAAGCCTCTATACTAACTTTAAATGCAGTGTTGGATTGAGCAATCTAACTTTCGAGGTAAAGACAGGAATACGACAGGGATGCCAGTTATCAACAACTTTAGTTTTAACTGTCATAAACTGGGTGATGCAGAGGGCAGCTCAAGAGGAATTAGATGGACTACGTTGTCTACACTGGAAGATCTGGAATATGCAGATGACATTGCACTATTCGCACATTCACATCAACACATTTAGGCCTACGATAATTTTACCAAAGCTGCACCTTTGAAAAAAACCCAGATAGACTGAATAAGTATAGCCAGCTGGTGGGCTTGAACATCAATCTAAAGAAGACAGAGGTCATGACGCTCAGTGTGAGCAGCCCTGAGCCCATATCTGTAAGGAATAAGCAACTGGAACAGACAGACACTTTCACATACCTAGGATGCATAGTAACACCAGACGGCGGAACAAGCAAAGACATCAAGCACAGAATGACTAAAGCGAGAACAGCCTTTTTTAGTCTCAACAACATCTGGAAGTCCTCTCAATACAGCACAAGCACACAATTAAGATTATATCAGAGTTGTGTGCTTTATGCGCTTCTCTATGGTGCGGAAAGGTGGAGAGTTACAGAGAAGGACATGTTGAAATTGTCCTCTTTTCGCACAACATGCCTAAGAAAAATTATCCGAATCTTTTGGCCGAATAGCATCACCAACCAAGATCTGCTTACTCGGAGCAAGCAAGAGGACATGCACACCATCATAGCTGGCAGACGCTGGAGCTGTGTTGGCCACGTCCTGAGAAGAGACCCCGATGCCATCACAAAAACAGCTATGCTATGGACCCCTGAAGGAAAACAAAAGAGAGGCCGACCAAAAACAACTTGACGGAGGACTGTGGAGGCTCAGATGCAAAGTATGAACCAGAGTTGGGGCACTGTACGAAGGATGGCCGCCGACCGAGCAAAGTGGAATCAATTTGTTGTTGCCCTACAAGACGACACCAGGCGTGATGGCCACTGACTGCTTTGACGGTCGGCGGCTAAGGATCAAAGAACCACAATACATACCTTTATATTTGTTTCATATTAATTTACTGTTTACAGGCCTTGGGTTTCCCTCCCTTATGTGTAATAAATGTTTATACAATACCAAACCTTCCTACTATCCTGTTCTCACTGTTCTAGTCTACTATCATTTACTGGACACAGTATTAAGGTCCTAAGGGTCTTGTTGGATTCGGCCTATACTGCTTGATAGAAATACAACAGAAGTGATTGCGTCATTAATAGGCTGAACTGCCCATGGTGGACTTCTGGTGTCATGTATTGTGGTTCGCACTGTTGACCTGCCATTGAAACATCATTTTTTGATGATGCGTAGATGGCAGGGCGGATAGTGTGATTCGCTTGCATGACTAGGCGGGGTTGTCGCACGGAAGGTCCAGTGTTCAAATCCTGGGTAAGCCACTCATGTCTGTTGTTTTTCTGTTGTCTGGTGTTCTACTTCTTTATTTCCTGCGAGTGCCTGATAACATACCTTTATATTTGTTTCATATTAATTTACTGTTTACAGGCCTCGGGTTTCCCTCACTTATGTGTAATAAATGTTTATACAATACCAAACCTACCCACTATCCTGTTCTCACTGTTCTAGTCTACTATCATTTACTGGACACAGTATTAAGGTCCTTGTCTTGTTGGATTCGGCCTATACTGCTTGATAGAAATACAACAGAAGTGATTGCGTCATTAATAGGCTGAACTGCCCATGGTGGCCTTCTGGTGTCATGTATTGTGGTTCGCACTGTTGACCTGCCATTGAAACATCATTTTTTGATGATGCGTAGATGGCAGGGCGGATAGTGTGATTCGCTTGCATGACTAGGCGGGGTTGTCGCACGGAAGGTCCAGTGTTCAAATCCTGGGTAAGCCACTCATGTCTGTTGTTTTTCTGTTGTCTGGTGTTCTACTTCTTTATTTCCTGCGAGTGCCTGATAACATACCTTTATATTTGTTTCATATTAATTTACTGTTTACAGGCCTCGGGTTTCCCTCACTTATGTGTAATAAATGTTTATACAATACCAAACCTACCCACTATCCTGTTCTCACTGTTCTAGTCTACTATCATTTACTGGACACAGTATTAAGGTCCTTGTCTTGTTGGATTCGGCCTATACTGCTTGATAGAAATACAACAGAAGTGATTGCGTCATTAATAGGCTGAACTGCCCATGGTGGCCTTCTGGTGTCATGTATTGTGGTTCGCACTGTTGACCTGCCATTGAAACATCATTTTTTGATGATGCGTAGATGGCAGGGCGGATAGTGTGATTCGCTTGCATGGCTAGGCGGGGTTGTCGCACGGAAGGTCCAGTGTTCAAATCCTGGGTAAGCCATTCATGTCTGTTGTTTTTCTGTTGTCTGGTGTTCTACTTCTTTATTTCCTGCGAGTGCCTGATAACATACCTTTATATTTGTTTCATATGGAGATTAAAATAGCCTCACGCTGACTATTACTTTCTATGAAAACATTCAATTAGACGTCTGAGAGTGTACGAAGAAGATGATGATTAAAGAAGAATCATGTAAGTCGAGAATCAACTTATCCAAGTAAGAACAACACAGTACTTAAAAAGCAATGAATGTAGTAGCTGACGGGTTAAACATTTCTTGGTGTTTGGAGGACCCACCAAAAAATTACGAAAGTCACTGTGGTGGGTTTAGATGTTACTGAAATAAATATTACTTGTCTACAGAGTGAGGTCAGCTATGCAAGTCCCTGGGTCTAATAGTTGATGATGCTTGTTCTCAGGGTACCTGACTGCTACCACCCTACGACCTCAATCTGCGATATATTTTGAGCCTACTTTTATGTAAAGGTGTCTGGCTGTTATCTGGCTAGATGTCTAGGGTAATGTGCTATGTGATGTAGAGAGAATGACAACAACCACTAATGTAACTCAATGAAAATGATTAAACAAATCAATGGTTAAAGTTTGAGTAATAATTTTTTACAATTTTAATTTCCTGTACCTAAATTTCTTGGGTACAGGAATGTTTAAAACTCAAAATAGAATGGAAATGTATTTACAGTAATGTAAATTAAAAAAAGACAACTTGTCTAGTTATATTATGAAAATGTCTATGTCTTGGAATGTCCTGGTAAAGCACTAAATTCTATAAAGGGTCACTCTTATGAGGAACGTTTGTGTTCATCATCTCAAGAACGCTGTGTTGATTTAATACTGGAGAGAGTATGTCAAGTGAAAACTCATGAACCCTTGGATGGTTCTTATCTTCAAGTCCTGGCGCACTGTGGTCTTTCTTCCACAACGATAGTCTTCACGACTGCAAAGTAGAGACACTGCTACAGCACTCTTCAGAGTTTTGGACAATCAGATATTTATTGTCTCGAACGTAGAGATTCAATAATTCTTGTATGGCTCACTAATTGTTTCAACATGGAACCCTAAAAATAAGAGGATTAAGGCTTCCTCAGTATTTCAAACATATCTCTCCTTCCCTAACCAACTAAGCATTATGAACAGTTTCAAGATCAGTTTCTATGGCTACATAAATAGCTATCGTTCCTATCTGATGGGGTGACAGCTTCATACTCAGGTAAATTCAATTATCAGTTTGATACATTCCTTTCATAGGAAAATTATAGTTAATTTTATGAAGTCATGTGAAAACACTGTGACTTGCTGAAGACGGCCAGTGGTTTTCTTACCTTCCAATCATAATAATGTCTTATTTTATTTCCAACTATGTCTTTTCATTCTCTCCCAAAGTTTAAGTAAGCCTGCCTGGCTTTTAAAAGAAATGGTAATCTTCCCTAATAGCACTTGTGGCATAACACAAAGTGTTGAGTTTGGCGCCTTTCTGGTTTTGCCTCTGCCCATCAGTCTGCATACACATTCAGTAATACAGATACATTTCAATAATAAAGTTTATGTAAATGTTCATCTTACCGCATCAATGAAATAATGCACAATTTGTAGGTTAACCGGCGATCAATGGTCAAACTAAGATTGCCACTGGTGCAGAACAGCGAAGGCAATGGTCATATATTCCTTGCGTCTGATGATAACACTACTTTTGAAATCTTTATCTTTAAGTGGCAACTAACGCTGGTTTCAAATCGTTTTTATTACTACCGTTAGTCTATTCTACCACAGCCAATCGTATTATGTTATGCCCACTTGCCTCTTATTCAAAATAAATTACACTTTCAAAAAAAAAAGTAACGTCCCCCCTCTCCCCCAAGACTGGCAAAGTTGAGTGACGACCTCAATGCGTCTGTCTCTCTGTCTTTTCTTTACAATATTTATGTTACTATCTAAGCGTTTTTAATGAGAAAAGGCAATTATTGATCAGACGACTGTCTGTCATATAGTCGTTATATTTTTATTTCTCTCCTTATCATAATTTTCATCTTTGTATTTTTCCCTCTTCAGTTCTTCAAATAACATACTTTTCTCTCTACGGTGGGATAACATATCATAATGTGGAATATGTTATTCTAATAAACAAGTATTATCATTTTGTTGTCACTGTCGTTTCGTTCATTTTATTCTGCATCGCTGGTACATTGGCCACCCGTTATCTATCCTTCTAAGTTTCACTTTCGCCATCTCCAGCCCTACACATAGTGGGTATCTTCACATTTCCAAGTTAGCCGTAATTTGTTTCTTTTCTTTAAATCCACCACCGTTTTCTCTCCCTCTCTCGTTCGTTTTCAAAATGAAGCAACGCGTTTTGGATTTCATCAGAAAATACCACTAGACAAGAAATGCGAGCTTGTCTGTGTGTTTTTACTATCGTCTCCCGATCTAAGTGTTTACACATTCAAACTGCGCTACTAGTGAACGGGGTGGGCAAGCGGTTTGTAGTGGATTTGGACCGCTTTCGTTACCGTAAATGATGCCTAGAACCATTGTCGCATGTCGTTCTATTAATACTTCCTCCCTCTCACTCTTTCTTGGAACGAAACACGCCTTGGCTGTCAAAATGTTATAGTTAATTTCAACTACGGAGTATGAAAAGCTTGTAATATTTAGAGAGGGTACCAGTCACTTTGCGTTAAGGCTTCTCAAAACTTGCGCGATTGCGGGCGATGGCGAAGACGTTGAGCACAACTCCCTATTTTATCTCTATAGTATTTGGATTTATAATAAATAATATTTTATCTATTTGATCGGGGTATCAGGGATCTGACTACATATCTCCCCACTTAAGAACATGCATTCTGATGCAAGTTTATAATCCGTGATACACATAGATCAAATTAGCTCACTAGGCTTTTTGAATATCCTGATTTTCTTCAAAAGGGTGCCTACTCAAGAAATCTGCCCCCACATTTTGCGAACCAGGAATGTATTCAATAGTAAACGAATAAGGTTGGATGAGCAACGACCACCTTAATAAACGAGCATTTCCATGTTTGGCTTGTGCCAAAAATACTAAGGGCTGATGATCTGTTTGTACCACGAATATTCTACCATAAAGATAGATCTGGAACTTCTTTATAGCCCAGACTAAAGCCAAACATTCTTTTTCACTTGTTGAATAGTTTTGTTCCGCTTTGTTTAATTTGCGGCTGGCATAAGCAACTGGGTTCAATTCCCCATTTGGTGAAGTGGACCTTTGTAACAATGTGGCCCCTAATCCCACGTTACTTGCGTCCGTTCTTACCACAAAATCCTGACTCAAATCAGGTAATTTCAATATAGGCTTGCTGGTGAGTTTTTCCTTTAACTCATTGTATGCCAATTCGCACTGTGCTGACCAATTAATTTTATCAGGTTGTCCCTTACGCGTTAAATCCGTCAGAGGAGCACATATAGAGTTAAAATTTTTAATGTACTTTTGGTAAAACCCACACAGTGACACAAAGTATCGCACATCCTTCTTAGTCTGTAATCTCGGAGCTCTCTGCAATTTCTCTAAGTTCTTGGGGTCAGGGTCATGCTACCCTGATGTACCGTATGTCCCAAGAATTCCAACTCCTTGCATCCAATACCACATTTTGTTGGTCTAGCAGTCAAGTTTGCCTCTCTGAGTCTATCGAATAGCATATTCAAAGAGTTAACGTGTTCTTCAAATGTTTCAGTAGCGATGAGGATATCATCCATGAAGTTCGTAATGCATGGATTTTTCAGTGGATCCAACAAGTTTCGCATCATCCTAGAAAACACACTCGGGGCATTTTTCAACCCAAACGGCAACATGTTGAACTCATAATGACCTTCCGAGGTGCTAAAGGCTAGATAAGGTCGAATCTCAGGCTTTACTGGAATCTGATAATAGCCTTTGCTAAGATCCACCTTAGAAAAATATTTTGCCTTGTTCAGCCTGGAAAACAGTTGAGTAGTATCGGGTAATGGATCCACCAGACTTTCTGTGACAGCATTCAGTTTCCTGTAATCTATGCACAGTCTATGTTCCGCAGATGATTTCCTCAACAAAACAACACTAGAGCTATAAGGAGATTCACTGTGAGAAATAATCCCTTCCTTTAACAGGTAATCTAACTCCTCTTTCAAAGCTTTTTCTTTTGCGAATAGGATAGTATAGGCTCTCATACAGATGGGTGTTGGGTCTAATAGTTTTATGTCATATTCCAACAAGTTGGTGTGCCCCGGTTTGTCCGTTAACACGTCCGTATGATTTTCCAGAACCTTTTGAATCCGCTCCCTCTGCCCTTTCGTCAAGTGTTTACTGACTTTTACCTGTGCAGGCGTTTCACAGGGTTTCAAGGGGTATTCGTGAGAGGTGAGGGGTTCGTTTTTCATTTCAGTTGCGCTGGCCAAAGTCATTACGTGTGTCCCTTCCTGGTTTTGTCTATCCAGATACTTCTTTAGGAGGTTCACATGATAGATTTTTTCTTTCCCTTTCTTATCTATCTTATAATTAGTTCTAGAAACTTTTCTAGAACCGTGTATGGACCTTGCTATCCGATTTGCAATTTGTTGCTGCTGCCGGGTAGTAGAAGAAGCACCTTCTCCCCCACAGCTAGCTCCCTATCCTTCGCTTTCTTATTATAGTATGCAGCATGTTTCTTCCTGGCTTGTCTTAGATTATCATTTGCGAGTTTCCAGCCAGTTTCCAGACGAGTGGTCAGCTCGTTCACATACTGATATGATGAGGTAACAGTCTCTTTTACCTTCTCATCTGTCCACGTCCTCAATAGGGCTTCCAATTGACCTTTGATTGGTCTGCCAAATGGCAGTGTTGCCGGTGCCATTCCGGTTGAATTATGGGGAACTTCCCGATAAGCAAACAACGCAGCGGGTAAGTATTCATCCCACGTATCAGGTTTTTCATGGGCCAGCTTTCGCAGGATGGAAATGAGTGTCCCGTTGAACCTTTCTACTTGGCCGTTCCCTTGGGGGTGATACGGACTACAGTGAAAGTGTTTGGCTTAGAATATACTGAAAACGTCTTCAGTTAGTTGAACTGTGAGCAATTATCAGTCAAGATTTGGTGGGGAAATCCTAACCTTGTGAATATCGTGAGTAATGCCTCTGCCACATGCTTTGAGTCGATTGATGACAAGGCTACCGCCTCTCCCCACATAGAACAAGTGTCCACCAGAGTAAGAATATAACTGTTCCTCCTCTTGGTACGTGTGAGAGGTCCCACAATATCCACTGCAACTCTTTCGAAAGGGGTTCCCACGATTGGCATCTCCCCTAAGGTTGCAGGTGCAGTCCAATGTTTTGGAGCTACCCTTTGGCATTCTGGGCAGGATTTGACATATCTTTTTTATATCTTCCGTTATCCCTGGCCAGAAGTAATGACAAGCTATACGCTGTCCTGTGGCGCTGATCCCCATATGACCACTGAAGGGAATCGCATGTCCTAACTCCATCACTTTCTCCCTATATGAAGTGGGAAGTACCAGCTGTCCGTGACCATTAGAACTAGTTCCAGCCTTCCTATAGATCAGTTTATTCTTCATATAGTAGTCTCCTTTGTTTGGAGGTGTATGGCATTTAGGCAATTTCTTCAAACACGGCTTGAGTGACCTATCCTCAGCCTGTGCCTTCCTCATCTCCTCTGGATGAGTATTTATTGGATTTTCTTCCTCCTTCCTTGACTGTGACCTGGTCTGTACTGTTGCCATGACCACAGGTCTTTTGGGATTTCCCGAGAAGACGTACTTACACCCCAATATCAGAGGGTAGATTGGTTCGTTTATCACTGCTGCTCTAATCACTCTTTCCACATAGCGAGTTTTTACACTTATTCTGGCAATGGGAAGTGTCATGGTTGCTACGTCCTTGGTTGCCCCTTCGATCTCCACTGTTTCAGTTGTGTATTGATCTGGGTGCACCAGGTGAGAGCTCACGACTGAGTCGAAATCCAATCCTGTATCATAAAGGCACCTAATGGTGGCACCGTTGCATACAACATCTTCAAAAACTGGGGGGGGGGGGTGATAAGTTTCCTGCTGTCCAGTAGGTTTGTCCTTTAATCCCTTGTTCCCCGTTTTCATTGCAGCGAAGTGAGGAGGTTTCTTTTTACAGTCTTTGGTGTCATGATTGTCCCTCTTACACCATTTACACCATTTCCTTTCTTGGTTGAAAGGTTTTCTTTCATTGAATTGCGGGTTCCTATCTCGTTGGTCATACCTTGGCCTATCATAGTTGGGTTTACCTTTGTTATACTTGTCCCTCCTATCAAATTTATTTTGGTTTTGGTTTTGGGGGCCTTTACTATGATCTAATTGCTTCTTCTTCATTCCTGCTATCTCAGACTGGGCTGCCTGATATCGTTTAGCCACATCTAGGATCTTCCCCAGTCTCTCAGCACCCTGTTCCGTGAGAATTTTTCTCAAGTCTGGAGCCATGGACTCTCATAACTGCTCCATCATAATCATTTCCTTTAAATCTTGGGTTTTCCCCAGAGCAGTCCATTTCTCTAAGTATGTCTCCAGGCGGGCAGAGAACTGGTGGTAAGTCTCCCCAGTAAGTAGTTTAGCATTTCTAAATTTCTTTCGATAAAATTCACTATTCTTCTCAAACCTTACTAGGAGAGCCTGCTTTAGAATGTCATAGTCTTCCTGATCTTCCTTACTCAACTTTGAAAATACCTCATACGAGGTTCCCCTAAGCCCCTGGGATATTTTCAGACTCCACTTTTCTTTTTCTAACCCATAAGTTGTAGCTAGTCTCTCAAATCTACTTAAAAAGGACTCTATATCATCATCTTTTTCGACAAAAGGGTCTAAATGTAAACCCATGGCTGAGTTGGAGGCCACCTGGCTTGAAAACAGAGTCGGAGGTGGATGGGCTGTTACCGTTTTCTGGAGCATGGCCTTGCAACTCAAACTCCCTTAGCCGTAGCTCATGTTCCCTCTGTAATCGTTTTCCTCCTTTTCAGCCTCCATCTGTAATCGTTTTTCCTCCTTTTCTGCTTCCAATCTAATTTCTTCCTTTGCAGCCTCCAATCTCTTTTCTTCTGCTTCCAGTTTCTTTTCTTCTAATTGTAATCTTTTAATCTCATCCTCCCTCTCAGCCTCTAATTTTCTAGCTCCCCTAGCATCTTCTAATTGATTTCTTTTCTCCTCTTCTAATCTTCTATCTTCTAGTTCAATAAATGTATCACACTCTGCTGTTACGTATGCAATCAGACCTTGCCCCTCCATTCCCATTTCCTTCGCAGACTGCACAGCAGTCGATCTGAATTTGGCCAAGTCCGCCATCCTATTGCTAGTACTAAATATGATTAACTAATCAAAATAGCTAACAAATTTTTCTAATTAATCAAATAATAATGGGCAATGATATTTCACTTAACTCTCCACGCAGCTTAATATTACAAATTTTGAAATCCCGGAGCGAGCGTCCCAATGTATGTGGTGGGTTTAGATGTTACTGAAATAAATATTACTTGTCTACAGAGTGAGGTCTGCTATGCAAGTCCCTGAGTCTAATAGTTGATGATGCTTGTTCTCAGAGTACCTGACTGCTACCACCCTACGACCTCAATCTGCGATATATTTTGCGCCTACTTTTATGTAAAGGTGTCTGGTTGTTCTCTGGCTAGATGTTTAGGGTAATGTGCTATATGATGTAGAGAGAATGACAACAACCACTAATGTAACTCAATGAAAATGATTAAACAAATCAATGGTTAAAGTTTGAGTAATAATGTTTTACAATTTTAATTTCCTGTACCTCAATTTCTTGGGTACAGGAATGTTTAAAACTCAAAATAGAATGGAAATGTATTTACAGTAATGTGAATTTAAAAAAGACAACTTGTCTAGTTATATTATGAAAATGTCTATGTCTTGGAATGTCCTGGTAAAGCACTAAATTCTATAAAGGGTCCCTCTTATGAGGAACGTTTGTGTTCATCATCTCAATAACGCTGTGTTGATTTAATACTGGAGAGAGTATGTCAAGTGAAAACTCATGAACCCTTGGATGGTTCTTATCTTCAAGTCCTGGCGCACTGTGGTCTTTCTTCCACAACGATAGTCTTCACGACTGCAAAGTAGAGACACTGCTACAGCACTCTTCAGAGTTTTGGGCAATCAGATACTTATTGCCTAGAACGTACAGATTCAATAACTCTTGTATGGCTCACTGAATGTTTCAACATGGAACCCTGAAAATAAGAGGATTAAGGCCTCCTCAGTATTTCAAACATATCTCTCCTTCCCTAACCAACTAAGCATTATGAACAGTTTCAAGATCAGTTTCTATGGCTACATAAATAGCTATCGTTCCTATCTGATGGGGTGACAGCTTCATACTCAGGTAAATTCAATCATCAGTATGATACATTCCTTTCATAGGAAAATTATAGTTAATTTTATGAAGTCATGTGAAAACACTGTCACTTGCTGAAGACGGCCAGTGATTTTCTGACCTTCCAATCATAATAATGTCTTATTTTATTTCCAACTAAGTCTTTTCATTCTCTCCCAAAGTTTAAGTAAGCCTGCCTGGCTTTTAAAAGAAATGGTAATCTTCCCTAATTGCACTTGTGGAATATCACAAAGTGTTGAGTTTGGCGCCTTTCTGGTTTTGCCTCTGCCCATCAATCTGCATACACATTCAATAATACAGATACATTTCAATAATAAGGTTTATATAAATGTTTATTTTACCGCATCAATGAAATAATGCACAATTTGTAGGTTAACCGGCGATCAATGGTCAATCTAAGATTGCCACTGGTGCAGAACAGCGAAGGCAATGGTCATATATTCCTTGCGTCTGATGATAACACTACTTTTGAAATCTTTATCGTCAAGTGGCAACTAACGCTGGTTTCAAATCGTTTTTATTACTACCGTTAGTCTATTCTACCACAGCCAATCGAATTATGTTAACCCCACTTGCCTCTTTTTCAAAATAAATTACACTTTAAAAAAAAAAGTAACGTCCCCCCTCTCCCCCAAGACTGGCAAAGTTGAGTGAGGACCTCAATGCGTCTGTCTCTCTGTCTTTTCTTTACAACATTTCTGTTACTATCTAAGCGTTTTTAATGAGAAAAGGCAATTATTGATCAGACGACTGTCTGTCATATAGTCGTTATCTTTTTATTTCTCTCCTTATCATGATTTTCATCTTTGTATTTTGCCCTCTTCAGTTCTTCAAATAACATACTTTTCTCTCTACGGTGGGATAATATATCATAATGTGGAATATGTTATTCTAATAAACAAGTATTATCATTTTATTGTCACTGTCGTTTCGTTTATTTTATTCTGCATCGCTGTTACTTTGGCCACTCGTTATCTATCCTTCTATGTTTCACTTTCACCATCTCCAGCCCTACACATAGTGGGTATCTTCAAATTTCCAAGTTAGCCGTAATTTGTTTCTTTTCTTTAAATCCACCACCGTTTTCCCTCCCTCTCTCGTTCGTTTTCAAAATGAAGCAACGCGTTTTGGATTTCATCAGAAAATACCACTAGACAGGAAATGCGAGTTTGTCTGTGTATTTTTACTATTATCTCCCGATGTAAGTGTTTATACATTCAAACTGCGCTACTAGTGAACGGGGTGGGCAAGCGGTTTGTAGTGGATTTGGACCGCTTTCGTTACCGTAAATGATGCCTAGAACCATTGTCGCATGTCGTTCTATTAATACTTCCTCTCTCTCTCTCTTTCTTGGAACGAAACACGCCTTGGCTGTCAAAATGTTATAGTTAATATTAAGGACGGAGTATGAAAAGCTTGTAATATTTAGAGAGGGTACCAGTCACTTTGCGTTAAGCTTCTCAAAACTTGCGCGACTGCGGGCGATGGCGAAGACGTTGAGCACAACTCCCTATTTTATCTCTATAGTGTTTGGATTTATAATAAATAATATTTTATCTATTTGATCGGGGTAACAGGGATCTTACTACAGTCACTAAATAAATTCGTCGTACATCTAAAAAACAAAAACTTCATTACAAATGTGTTTTTCTGTAACCGCTATGTCTCTTCCTTTGTTATATTTATGTATGTGCGTATTTACAATAGCGCTGGTCGTAGGCCCGTTGTCTGGGATGTTTTGTAATACAGGTTGTTCATATCCGAGTGGAACATTCCCAGTTACAATAGTTTGGCCACGTTTGCAGGATTGGAGAAGATCGGCTACTACGACTCATATGGGAAACCAATAGCCAAAGATCCAAATCTCCAGGACGACCCAGAATTCGTTGGGAGGACAACATAAGCCACTCCCTGAAGGACAGAGGACTAGACTGGAACCAGGCCAAAACAAATGCAGCTTACAGGACTACATGTCGCTCTCTCTGGCTAATCTCTACACTCCAAGGGAGAAGAGATTTGTTGGTTTTGGTTTGTTAGGTTTTTTTAAGGACCATCTTCATTGTACACGTACAACTCCATCAGTGCTCCGATCTCCTTCCTTAGATCACAAGGAGGATCTCAGCACATTGTACGAACTCCAAAGCACCGGCGATGATCCAATGTGTGTATTTAGAAATCTGACATTCTATAAATATTTTTGTATCGGATAGATTTTCCTAACGTAAACTCTGCCAGGGCAGCGGCCGTATGACCTACTATTTATGATTTCTAACTGCACACAATCAATCATTACCCTTTAGCTCCCCTGGGAGCATAGGTCTTCCTGTCCTGTGCCAGCCGCTCAAGTTCTTTCCATGTTTTCCTCATCATTTTCACCTCTGTATCTAACTCTCTTTTCCATGTGTGTTTTGGTCCACTTCAACCTCTCTTTCCCTGTGTATGCCAGAACAAGAACTGCCTTGTAATGCTATCAACAGGGTCTCTCAAAGTGTGTCCTATCCATCGCCAGCGTCTTCTTCTCAGCTCTTGTTCCACTGGCACTTGTCTGGTCATCAATTCAACATTTGTGACTTTGTCACACCATTTCAGTCCTTCTATTCTACACAAGCACCCGTTTATAAAAGTCTGTAGCTTTTTAGTTGTTGTTTTTTGTTGCTCTCCATGTCTCAAAGCTAGACAATAGGACTGACTTGACATTTGAGTTGAATATTCTTGTTTTCGTGTTAGACTTGATTTCTCTTGTTTTCCATATGTTTCCCAAAGCAATGAAGGCTCCTCTTGCTTTTTGTATTTTTATTTTGATATCATTGTCTGTCCCTCCAACTTAGTCTATATTACTACCAAGTTATGTGTTTGATTCTAATCCTTTAGTGGTGTTTCTTCAAGTTCAATCTTGTTATCAATTCTTGCATTTATTCTCATAATCTTTGACTTTTCCCTGTGTATATTCAGGCCCACTTCTTGTGACCTCTCATCGATAATTTTCATTTTCTCTTGCATCTGATTATGGTTATGGGACAGAAGAGCCAAGTCATCTGCAAAATCCAGATCATCAAGCTGTTTAGTAGATTCCACTGGATTCCATTTATGTTGTGCGATGTCGATGTTTTCATAACCCAATCTATTGCTAGTAAGAAAAGAAATGGAGACAAGCGGCATCCCTGCATCCCTGTCTCACTCTCGTTCTAATCCTAAACGGTTCTGTAAGTTGCCCTTCAATAAGAACTCTGCATGTCATGTCTTTCTTATACGTATTTCTTATTAGGTACATATCTGTGTATATCCCTCTGCCAAAGAAAGGCAATTTAAAACTGTGTACCAACTATCGTATTTTTGCTTTAATAAGTCATGCCAGCAAAATCCTCTTGCGGATTATCATGAAGAGGATAGAAAGAAAGTTAGAACATGAAATACATGAAGTACAGGCCGGTTTTAGAGAAGACAGAGGTACGAGAGATCACATTGTTAATGTGAGAAAAATCCTCGAGAAATGCAGAGAATACAATGTAGATCTTCATTGCCTGTTTTGTAGATTACACCAAGGCCTTCGACTGCGTACAACATCAGAAGTTGTGGAACATCATGAGAGACATGGGGTTTCCGGCGCATTTGATCCATCTTATTGAAACACTATACCATGAGCAACAAGCAGCTGTCAGAGTAGCGAGGGAAACATCAGGATGGTTTGAGGTGAAGAGGGGAGTAAGACAGGGTTACACCCCCTCTCCATACTTGTTAAACATCTAAGCAGAAAATATAATGAGAAATGTTCAGTGACCAAGAATGTGAATATTGCGATCCGTTCACAATTGGTGGAAATGCGATCCCAGAACTCAGGTACGCAGATGACACAGTTATTCTTTCAAACAGTGCCAAGGAACTAGAACAGTTTATCCTGTCTGTCAAAAAAACACAGTGAGGATCAGAACCTTTTTCTGAACAAAAAAAAAAAAACAAAGATAATGTCCACAGACAAAACAAGATGCCAACCAAAAGTTACCATCAGGGATGATTAAATTGAAAATGTCACACATTTTGAATATCTTGGCTCCATAATTAATGACAATGGAGACTGCTCAAAAGAGGTCAGAAGTAGACTGGTCATAGCAATGCAGTGGTTAAATAAAATGAAGAACCTATGGCATAACACGAGCAAACTAATAAAAGTAAAACTTCTGAGTACGTGCATCTTTCCGGTAGCAACATATGGATGTGAATCATGGACCATTACTCAAACATTAAAGAAAAAAAATCGAATCTTTCGAAGCAAAGTGTTACAGAAAAATTCTCAGAATATCTTGGACCAAGAAGAAGAAAAATATGGACATCCTACACGACATGAACATCGAGGAAAACTGGCTCATAAACAATATTATGTCCCGGAAACTGAAATATTTTGGCCACATTAAACGGCATAGTGGCTTAGAGAAAGCAGTGATGGACGGTATGGTACCTGGAAGGCGAGGCAGGGGCCGACCAAGACGACGGTGGACACAGGACATTGAAGACACCTTGAATATGACAATGGAGGTGGCAGGAGGGCTGGCTAGAGATCGGGAGTCTTTCAGGAGGGCTGTGATGAGAGCGACGTTCTGCAAAGGACATGCTACATGATGATGATCTTCATATAATCATTGACTTAATAGATTGGATAGATCTGACTGGGATAGATCTGTAATATTTACAGAACTACAGATAAGCTGACCGGGAAAGTTTTGTAATGTTGACAGAACTTTCAGGCAAGCTAACTGGGACATATTTGTAATACTGACAGAACTATAGATGGACTAGAGCATATTTACAACGCTGTCACGTAGGTTTTTTTTTTTTTGTTGTTGAGATTATTAATATCTGTCATAGCGATATGAGAATGATTGCTGAAACCATTAACTAAGACAATAAATAGGTTGACAACATATACGCTGTCAAGTAAGCAGAAACTACATGATGCGTGATGCCATATGATGATGGATGGCATCCGCATGTCTGGTTTTGTGTAGTGTGTAGATGTGTTCAGTCAAAACAATGTTCATGCAACAATAACAGGGCAATCCACATAGGACGTCAGTAAACTCACGACGTATAAAGTCAATGAGTCTTGAAACAGCCGTTGACGTTTTTCTTCATTATTTATTGTGGACGCCACAGTGACAAAATGGTTACGCAAATGTGTAGGCACATCAAACAGTCATTATCACAGCAACATTCAATACAGCAATAAACGGTAGACAGCATTACAATGATGAGTCAGATGCATGTTATATTTCAAAGTGCTGTAAATGTAGTCAGGTGGAAAACTCCATCCTTTTCTATAACAGCCAGGAGATCACCAGATGTATGAGATCAGTTCACTCTCCTTAGTTTGACTTCAGCAAGACAGACACGTCTGCCGAAGTATAAATAATGTCCTCAAAAATATCCTCTAGATAATAAAGGTTTTCCAAACCTAGTTCATTTAACAAAGTAGCAAGTAATGGTCCTTGGTACCTGCATCAACCGATGCAGTACAATGCAGCGACATGTGAGCTGGGAAAAAACATCTCGTGACGACGACTTTCGAAGACAGGCTATGAATCGAAATCGCTCACGACCCAAAATCGATAGAGTTAATGAAAAAGTCAATTTACCTTGCTTTCAAGAAATACAGAAATATCACGCCTCCCGACATGTGGGAAACACTAGAGGTATTATCTCGAATAAACGAAATATCCATTAAGAGGACTACACATCCCTGACAGAACAAAAATAGCGGAGATCCCCTCTTCAACGAGGCATCTCTTTCGCCATTCCAAATCGCTCACTCCACTAGTCGTGGGCGGAAACCGATCGACCAAACAACAAGACAAGTCATGCGCAGTCCAGCGCAAAATGACCACAGCTCAAACTTAACTGCATTCGATACCAACGCGAGAAGACAAATGCTTACCGAGAAAAGTGACTATAGATTTCAAGCAGTTGTTGCCCTTGCGTTATAAAACAGATATTGAAATAAAACGATGTTGCGAGAATTTATCACGCAACATATCACCACCTCCTCCCGATAAAAAAAAAATGTGGAACATATTTTTTTTTTCAATATCAAAGAGCAAGCGATAAGCGGCTCAAAACGCACGAATTATGCGCTGATAATTAATTAAATTGCCAAACAATAGGCTAATTATAGAGTGTCTGGTGAGGATATACCTCAACAGAAAAATAAATATGTCTCAAAAAATATTCACATCGGGGAGGTGTCACCAACACACATCACGTTAGCATGTAAACACAATATACGTATGCAAGTTACTATAATCATCATTAAACAGCATACTCTAATATTGTCTTTAAAAATGGATGTACAAATCTGATAGGAAAATTTAAATAGTACATTCTTTGACATGTAATGACATAAGTACATAGTAAAGTTAAACTACATGACGATCCAGGACATATGCTCTGGTATTCCGAGGGTAAGTACACAATCTAGAACTCGTAAGGTAAGTCCTCAGCTCAACAATGACATTCTGAGAAAGTACAAGCAATATAATGCTAATTAATAACTAATATGCTTCATAAGGTACAATACATTATTAATAATTGTGGCTGTTTAGTAAACTAACGGCCCTTATATTAACTACTCAGTCCTCCTCTATCATCTTAAAAAACGAACAGAAGAAGATGACAACAAAGCACGATAGTGTGTACATATAAAGTAAGTACAGATGTGCTAATCTATTGTAGAAATATAGGTGTGTTATGACTCTGTAATATATAGGAAATATAGGACAGAAGTATTAGTTGGAGTCATGTGGGCATCTAGACAAAATGTCAGCCATCACATTATCCGCACCACGGATAGCTCGTACCGTGAAGTGAAAAGGTTGAAGAGCTATAGCATATCGAGTGGATCTCGAACTCTTCAAATTCTTAGTCTGAATAGCTGTAAGAGCTTTCTGATCAGTCTCTAGAATGAAATGTGCGCCCAGGAGGAATCTTTGTAGCTTTAGAATTGACCAAACCATCGCTAACAACTCACGGTCTAAAACCGAGTAGTTCCTCTCTGCCGCATTTAGTTTTCTAGAAATGTACATAACAGGATGCAGAGTATTTGCATATTCTTGCATCAGTGCTGCTCCAATCCCAGTGGATGAAGCATCACTCCGAAGAACAAAAGTCCTATCAAGAGTAGGTAATCTTAAGATGGGAGGAGAAGAAAATATATTCTTGATTTGGTCTAGTGAAGATTGGCATTCTTCAGACCAACGGACCAGATTAGGCGAACCTTTCTTCAACAATGTTGAGAGAGGTGCCATGATCGAAGATAAATTTGGAATAAATCTCCCATAAAATTGAATTAAACCTAAGAGACTCCTAACTTGTTTCTTCGTTTTAGGAACAGAGATGTTCAGTATTTTGGAAGTATTGTGGTCTTCTGTCTTCAAGAGACCATGACCAACACGATGACCCAGGAAAGAGATTTCACCAAAACCAACAAAAGCTTTAGAAGGTTTTGCTGTCAAATTATTCTCACGTAGAGTGGACAGTAAGTCATATAACCCTAAATAGTGATCTTCCCAGGTATCACTGAAGAGACAGATGTCATCTAAGTATGCGATGACATCCGAACGATGTGACAGAATTCGACGCATCATGCGAACGAAAGTGGCAGGGGCGTTCATGAGACCAAAAGGCATAACATTCCATTGAAATAGACCCCTAGGTGTAGAAAAAGCAGTAAGAGGTTTGGCATGCTCTGCTAAAGGCACTTGCCAATAACCTTTAGACAAGTCAAGTTTAGTGAAGAATCTAGAATTAGAAAGTCTAATCAGTAGATCTTCTAACAAAGGCATCGGTTCAGCGTCGAACTTTGTGACCTGATTCAATTTGCGATAATCAACGCAAATTCGTATGTTCTTATCCTTCTTCCGGACAATAACCATGGAAGAAGAATATGGTGAAGTCGATGGTTCAATTATATTTAATTGAATCATTTCATCCAATTCCTTTTCCACTTGCGACTGAAAGTGTATAGGAATAGGATACGGCCTAACCCTAATTGGATTATTGTCGGTAAGAATTATGTCATGTTCTATGACATCTGTGTGTCCAGGAATGTCAGTGAGAACATCCTGAAATGTTTGTAACATCGACGAGACTTGTCGATGTTCGTCACCAGAAAGATTAGGAGAAACAGAAACGTTTTTCCAAGATTCCGTGGAATGTAATGGAACCACTGGAAGGGGAAGGTTGACATCAGAGAAGGTAGCTTCCTCATCCTGAATGACAGACAGGGATGAATAATGACCGTGAGGTGCAGGAGCATCATCCGTTGCCTGGAAAATAGGCAGCAAATAGTCCGGACGTTCGTGAAATTCCGAAAGCATGTTTATGTGGAAAGTTTTATGCTTTCCATCAATATCGACCACATAGTCAACATCGGAAATCCGAGAGACTATTGCATACGGACCTTTCCATGCAATAAGAAGTCTATTTTCCCTACTGGGGAGTAGGACGAATGCTTTGTCACCTGGACAAAGTTGTCGTAGACATCTATTCTTGTTAGCAAACTGCCTTGCCTTCTCTTTAGCAATTTCTGATGAAGCAGTTGCTAGCTTACATGCCTCAATGATCTTTTGTCTAAGAGCAATGACATACTCATATGAGGATTGAGTTTCATCGCTAATATCATCGGCAGTGATGAGATCGTGTAATAAAGACATAGGGCCGCGTGGACGCGCGCCAAAGACAAGTTCGAAGGGAGAAAATCCTGTGTGTTCATTAGGGACTTCTCTATAGGCAAAGAGAGCCGCGGGTAAAACCCTGTCCCAATCTTGAGGATGATCTTCAGTTATCTTACCAAGCAAAGTCTTGAGCGTTCTATTCAGACGCTCAACTAACCCATTAGACATAGGATGGTAGATACTACTGAGAGATCGTTCAATATGTAAGGTAGACATTACCTGTGACATAGTGTCAGATATGAGTTGAGTGCCATGGTCTGACAATATTTCTCTGGGGAACCCCAAGCGAGAAAATATCAACCAAAGAGCATCTGCGATATCTGTAGTAGATATGCTCTTAAGAGGAATAGCCTCTGGCCAACGTGTGCACATATCGACACATGTAAGGATAAACTGATGTCCTCTGGCCGACTTGACCTTAAAAGGGCCAATAATATCTATGGCCATTTTCTGAAACGGCCGAATAGGAATGTCAGCAGCCTGGATAGGCGCAGCATGTCGTGGTCCTCTAGATTTGACCTCCTGACATACCTTGCATGATCGGCAGTAAATACGAATGTCCTTATTGACAAAAGGCCAAAAGAAAGCCGCAAGGACTCTCGACTTCGTACGGGCAAAACCCATATGTCCAGCACATTGCGAGTCATGAGCATGTTGTAATATTTGGACTCTCATGCTCTTGGGAACAAGAATTTGCGAATGTGCCGACGTAGTCGAATCTTGTACCATACGTACAAGTACGCCGTTTCTCATTGCAATCCAAGATTTTCTATTTGTATCCTGATTCGGATCACCTTTCTTCGCAAGAACGAAGAATTTTTTTAAAGAAGGATCTTCTTCTTGCAATTTTATGAAAGAGTCACGAGTGATTACTAAGTGACTATCTTGGCTATCAACTTCATTATCACTATTCAGTGAAGTTTCGGGTGTTTGTAGAGCTTGTGCTCTTGTAACTACTGCATTTGTAGCTTGCATGTTATTATCTTCCCAAGCAGCAATCTGCTGTGGGGTACACTCCCTAACTCCGTGAATACGACCAATAATAAGGTCCGCAATAGGATTAGGTAAGAGACAAGCATGCACATCTCCAGTAAAGAAAGGAGTGGCAATGCGAATTACAGCAGTAGGATATTTTTCTAGAGTGCCGCCAAATGTGACACATTTAATAACCCTTCCTGTAGCACAAGATGGATCTACAAGCGATTGTCTAACACCAATAGTGGTGCATCCGGAATCGAAAAGTAGTGAGACCGGAGTATCATTAACAAGACCCTTATGTAGAATTAAAGAACCCCTCCCGTCATGCGCAACAGCAGCAGGAAGAGCGGGAAGTGGGTGACCACAACTCAAAGTAGTTATGGTACCCGGTTCGAATAAAGTACTGCATTGGGGGCATTTGTTTGCTCTCTCAAAGTCAAAAGCAGAACCAGTGACAGCGTCAAAGTTTTTACTATCAACAACATGATTACAGGCTCCCTCAGTTTCCTGTTGTACAGCATTAGCCTGCTGATATCTCTTTTTTTTGTGTTGAGATCTACCCCGACTATTATTACCTCTGAAGTTATCAGAGTTATTATTATCTCTGCAGTTATTATTGTCTCTATTGTAATTGTTATCCTGGTTCGAATTCCAGTTTCCACGATTACTATCATGTTCACATTGATGCGAACATCTATTTGTTTGGTTCTGAGGTCTTCGGCAGGAATAACCTCTATTACCATATCCTCTTTTGAAATGCTTATAATTATTAGGGTGATAGTAACGAGTACTATCAGGTTGTCTCCAATTCTTCGAAGAAGAATCACCATGAAATTGATTTCCATGATTTTGACAGAAATTACCGCTACTCTTTCTATCAAAATTTTGTTGGAATCTACGAGCAAAGTTTTGACCATACGGAGCTGCCGAAGCAACTGGTAAACCTTCTTTCACCTTAGAGTTACCCATGGTTATGTGTGGGTGCGCAGTTACGTATTGGCAACAGAAATCTTCCATTTCTTTTATTGTTTTAGGTTTACGTTCATGAAGGAAAGCAAGGAAAGACTCATTGACAGACGACATGACTTTGTCTCTAAGTATTAAGTCCATAAGTCCTTCATAAGTTTTTTCCGTCTTAGATAGTTCAACCCATCGTGAGAAAGTAATGCGTATTCTTGCAATAAACTCGGAGAATTCAACTCCATTTTCAGGTAACATGTTTTTAAATTGTAGACGATAGCCGTCTTCGTTAAGCTGATATTTCTTTAACAAAGCGGCCCTGACAACCTCATAATTGTTCTTGTCAGGTTCATCCACCATATTTAATATACTTAGAGCTTTACCTGTCAGTATCCCTGATAACTGATAAACATATTTTGCTTTGTCTATGTTATGAGCTGTACATGCTTGTTCAAATCTGTCCAGATAGAACATTATGTCATCACTGGAAGGACTAAATGTTGGTAACTTAATCTTAAAAGTATCATTATTAGCCTTACCAGAAGATGAACCCTTGTTTGAATCATTACCATTACTCATGCTCGTCAATTTCAATTTTTCCAACTCTAAAGCTAAGACCTTTTCTTCATGTTCCATTTTTGCTTTCTCTTTCCTCTCATCAGACTCTCTCTGTAATCTTCTTTCCTCAGCCTGAGCCTCTTTTTGAAGTCTTTCATTTTCAGCTTCTTTTTCAAGTCTTTTATTTTCAGCCTCTTTTTCAAGTCTTTTATTTTCAGCTTCTTTTTCAAGTCTTTTATTTTCAGCCTCTTTTTGAAGTCTTTCAGCTTCTAGCTGTAGCTGGAGTTTTCTTTCCTCAGCTTCTGATTCCCTTTTTTGTTTTTCCATTTCCATTTGGAATCTTTTTTCATCCACCTGCATCTGCAGTTTCTTTTGTTCAGCTTCCATTGCTTTATCATATCGAGCAGTTGCAAATTCTTCTAACTTATCACCAGTCTTCCCAAGCAATTTACCCTGCTCAATAAAGTGCTCAAATGTAGACATGTTGTCTAACATATGAGTCCAAAACCTGAAATAATTAACTAATTTATTTCAAACCTAAGTGTAACAAGTCTTAATTAAGCACTTGTATATTCACATCACATTATATTATCCCAGTCTCTGTGGGAAACAAGTCTCCAATCAAAGAACTTGTATATGAAATATCAGCACTCAATTCTTGATCATAAGTGCACTTCTCATTCAATAGTGCACGACACTATTCATCATTCATTTATCATCAGTGTAGTAGTAACAGTGCATTAGCATAGCCCATTAACTAATTACTATAACTGTAAACAATGACTATGTAAACACATGCAGAATGTAAACATTGAAAATGTAAACAATACAAACAATGTAAACAATAACAATGTAAACAATAACAAAGATCAGCAACAATACAAAAACTTTCGCAGAAATCAACTAAAAATAAAGCAGAAATTAATGAAATATCACAAAAAATGTGACGATATCTGCGATAGAATTAAACAAAATACATGACACCACAGTGTATAAACAAAAATGTTGTATGAAACTAAATTATAGACAAGAGTAGGCTAACAAATACAAACAAATCAAAACAAAACTAAAGAATGCGAAATAATAACGAAAACAATATTAAAACATGTCATCACAGCTAACATAAATAGCAACAGAAGTCGCTTAGCAAATTCCAGTATCGGAAATTTGCAAACCCTACAGAAAACGCTCACAATAGACGACCTCTATGACGTGGCATAATCTAACGGAGACACCACCCAACCGAGAACCCGCTGAAATATAAACATATAAATATACAAATAACATATAAACATATAACATATAGAATGAGATGATACACAGAAGACTCAGCAGAAGTATAAGGGCACAGTTTACATACAAACAGGCCACTTAACTTATAGGCTTCCAATCGTAGAACAGCAGAAAAACGGATGTCAATCAACGTCCTAAAGAGCGAAGCTCCAACGATGATGGCACATCTGAACTGCTTCCACTGCTAACACGATGGTACAAGAGCTTCTGAAATACTGTGTGTTAAGTTGTTTCGGCACTTGACCTTCTAATCCAAAAGTAAGTTGATGGAAATCGGTACTTGGCCTTCTTCAGAAAACAACCCGTTTCAACCGGCACTTGACCTTCACAAAAAACGACAGCACTGGAACCTTGACAGCAGCAACTTGCTTGACTTGCGTAAAAGATAACAGCAGTCCGAGTTATCCGGCAACATGTAACAACGCCGGGTACTGTCAAATTCTTGTTTTCGTCAAAAAGTTGAAATTTTGACTTTTACCGGGCAACGCCGAGTACTTTGAAAATTTTGAAGATGTTGACTGTATTGAAGAATGTTAATTTCTTGAAGGATGCTGATGAATTCTTGTTGAAAATGAAGTGGGTAAGGGACCCCGTGTTTGCTGGTACCAGAATCAAACCAGCTTATGGCCACCAAATGATGCGTGATGCCATATGATGATGGATGGTATCCGCATGTCTGGTTTTGTGTAGTGTGTAGATGTGTTCAGTCAAAACAATGTTCATACAACAATAACAGGGCAATCCACATAGGACGTCAGTAAACTCACGACGTATAAAGTCAATGAGTCTTGAAACAGCCGTTGACGTTTTTCTTCATTATTTATTGTGGACGCCACAGTGACAAAATGGTTACGCAAATGTGTAGGCACATCAAACAGTCATTATCACAGCAACATTCAATACAGCAATAAACGGTAGACAGCATTACAATGATGAGTCAGATGCATGTTATATTTCAAAGTGCTGTAAATGTAGTCAGGTGGAAAACTCCATCCTTTTCTATAACAGCCAGGAGATAACCAGATGTATGAGATCAGTTCACTCTCCTTAGTTTGACTTCAGCAAGACAGACACGTCTGCCGAAGTATAAATAATGTCCTCAAAAATATCCTCTAGATAATAAAGGTTTTCCAAACCTAGTTCATTTAACAAAGTAGCAAGTAATGGTCCTTGGTACCTGCATCAACCGATGCAGTACAATGCAGCGACATGTGAGCTGGGAAAAAACATCTCGTGACGACGACTTTCGCAGACAGGCTATGAATCGAAATCGCTCACGACCCAAAAATCGATAGAGTTAATGAAAATGTTAATTTACCTTGCTTTCAAGAAATACAGAAACATCACGCCTCCCGGCATGTGCAAATACACTAGAGGTATTATCCCGAATAAACGAAATATCCATTAAGAGGACTACACATCCCTGACAGAACAAAAATAGCGGAGATCCCCTCTTCAACGAGGCATCTCTTTCGCCATTCCAAATCGCTCACTCCCACTAGTGGTGGGCGGAAACCGATCGACCAAACAACAAGACAAGTCATGCGCAGTCCAGCGCAAAACGACCACAGCTCAAACTTAACTGCATTCGATACCAACGCGAGAAGACAAATGCTTACCGAGAAAAGTGACTATAAATTCCAAGCAGTTGTTGCCCTTGCGTTATAAAACAGATATTGAAATAAAACGATGTTGCGAGAATTTATCACGCAACACCAACACCAACAACTGACTACAGCGATTACGGTAATATAACTACGGGTAGAAAAATAACGCCAACAATCGACAAACAACAAACAAAAACAGTAGAACAAGAGAGACAGTTTATCACTGACATACAGTATAAAATAAAACAAAACAGTGAAAAAATAAATAATCAAAGAAATAATTACGTATTACAATTTTAGACACCATTTCAAATCATCATTGACAAAGTCATACATTAGCTGGAGTTAAGGAAGACAACACCATCGGTAGACACAAGAGGAAAGAAAAACACACATGGATCTTTATTTCAACTAGTAGTACTTTTAACGACACGTCGGCACGTTAGCAATAATAGATATAGAAGTAAAATCATTACTCATCATCATCATCATCAGTTGCCATCTCCACAATGAAGGTTGGCTGTAATGGATCTCCAACGTCTTCTGTCTCTTGTCTTGGTGGTGCACTCTGATAGACTCTTTCCTGTCCATCTCTTGATGTTATCTTCCCACTTATAGCGCTGTCTTCCCCTTGCACGTTTGCCTTCAACTCTCCCTTCTGTTATGGTCTTCTGCAAGGTGTTATGCCTTTTTATGTGGCCAAAGTATTTTAGCTGCCGAACTTTGACCTCCCTCATTAGTTCTCTTTTCATACCTAGATTTTCTCGGACCTCCTTATTTGTTTTCATCTCTTTCCATGAGATACGCCCCATTCTTCTATATATCCACATTTCAAGAGCCTCAATTCTTTCTTCCAAACGCTTATTCATCGTCCATGTTTCTGCACCATACAGAAATGCAGAATATATATAACACTTTATGATTCTCAGTTTTAATTTGTGAGATAACTGTTTGGATGTCAGTATATTTTTCATGTTGTTGAATGTAGCTTTGGCCGTTCCTATTCTCTTCTTGATTTCTGTTTCACATCTGCCATCTTCTGTTATTATATGACCAAGATATACATTACTCATAGAAAATGTTAATAAATAAGTATATGGGTTGGGTTGAATAAGCAGCAACACTCGAATAAACACGACGTGACGGCCAGGCAACCAGCTATACACCTCTGGTATGTCACGGAAATCTGTTTGTTGCTGTTGTTTTGAAGAGGTGATGGGGAGAGCGGCAGCTGACCGTTATTGCCTCTTCTCGTTCCATCTTGGTCTAACCTGTTCAACCTGAAATTTGGTTATAATTGGGGTATTTAGTGTCATTTTATTTTCTAATTTTGTATTCAATTTAAATAACTATTGTCTTTAGCGGTTGCTGATTTTAATTACATTAGTATTTGTAAATTTTATTTTCTCTTTTGTATTGTTTATTGATAACTATTGTCCTTTACACTTGGTTTTAGTTTGTGTTAGTATTAGTTCTTTTTGAGTTGTCTTTTTTTTTCATTTTGTATTTTTTTTTTGGTTAATGATTTGTTAGTTCTTGTTGTTTAATTTCTATTTAGTTGAATGTCTTTTCTGAAGTACTAACCTTATATGTTTTTCTTTGTTTTATATATATATATCTTTTAAGTATTGATTGGGCATCTCTTGGGGCATCTATACTTAAAACCTTATCACCTGTCATGTCTATATTGTGATATCTATAGTAAGTTTTTAATTCAAGTCCTTGTTGTTCATACTTTTTACAGTGGATCAGGTAGTGGTCTATGTCATTCTTTTTCTGACATTCTTGGCAGTGTGGTTCCTCTATCATAAAGTATGCTGCCCCGAGACGGAGACGCTACAGTTTTTTTTGTTTGATGGTATCTTTAATTCTTCTCTGACCTGGCACGTCCTCGTTGGTTCTTTCATCAGTTTGAACGCGTGTCTGCCTTCTCTACTTTTCTTCCATGTTGTCTTCCATTCCTCGTTTATGTTTTTCTTCACTTGGCTCTTGATCTCCGACCTTCCCAGTCCTGCTCTTATATTTTTTTTACTTATTCTTCCATTCTTGGCGTTCTGATCTGCCAACTCGTTACTGTAGCCGTGGATACCGTGATTTCTTCGGAAACAGGCTATATCCCACTAAAGACGGAAAGAGCACAGATTAACATATAAATTAATATCTTATGAGAAACAGAGGATAAAAATAACTAAATGACAAATTTTATTTAGGGTAGAGTCGCTTCAGTTATGACATAACTGGTCATGTGATTCCCTTAACCAATCATACAGCTCAGATTTTTCCCCGGCAGGAATGGGTACGCGACGCCATTTAGTTAGTTGGAACATGAGAGCGGAACCGAAAGGACGTGCCTAGTCCAGCTCAGTGTATTTCTTATGTTGAGGAGATCAACTTCACACTTATCTAGCAAAAGTGTATTTCAAGATGTTGTGTGATTTGTTTGTGATTTCAATACACTTGTACGTATTAATTACAAATGAATGCATATCTGATAGAGCTCACAGCCATAACTGAAACAGAGCTACGCTCGAAGATTTGGTTAAAATGAAAGCCAAATCATATATCTAAATGTTTTGCCAAGGAAGAAGGTCCTTATGTTGAGAGATATTAAACCTAAGGAATAACAAGAAGTAAAAGAAAGCTTGGTCCAATAAATCAAACTGAAAAGATGGGAAAATGTCGTCGAACCTAGAAAACGTTAACCTAAAGACGGAACACTGTAGAAAGATAGAGGAGTCTCGCCATCTGCAAATTGCATCAAATGAAATGAAATGAAATAAATTGAAGGACATTTTATATGGGAATTCGCTTATATTACTGTAAAAATTGCACTTTGCAAGACCTTGTTGTACATAAGTGTAATATGGTGCCCGTGACCACTTCTCTTTGAAAAGCAAATAACCAATCATAAACCACTATAAGTCAAACGGAAAATCACGAAGATGGAAAATTTACTACAGAATTTCCAACAGCTTAATGTAAACAACAGCAACAACCACAAAACCAACGCGCACAGGCACAACCACTGCATCCCCAAGTGCAACAGAATATGGAAGGACCCACAATGATAGCGCTACAGCGCATTACTGAAACCCTACAGAATGCCGACCATTACGCAAAATTTACTCAAGTCCGATCCATCGTCCAACCGTTCAGTGGAGACAAGAAAAAATTCAGAAGATGGTTGGCTGACATTGACAAATTTGCGTCAATAGTAGAAGCAGTTACAGATGCTGAAAAAAAAAGAATTGACTTTTTGAGCTCCGATTCATTAGTAACCGATTTCTTAAGAAGGAGGTCCCAGCTGTACCCCACGGAGACTTATGCGTCAGTTAAGAAGGAGCTGATCCAGCGATACGGAGAAATCGTTGACGATATGCACGCCTGGTCAGTCCTTCGCGGGATGAAACAAGAAAGAGATGAATCCGTGCAGCTTTTTTGGGATAGACTCCTCAACATGGCGGAGGAAGCGTTGTGTGGCGAAGTAACTACCACACCTGAAGTAGAAACATAGCTGGTGGGGATATTTGTTGATGGCCTTACGGAGGACCACTTAAGAATGCACCTGTATAGAAAAGACACGAAAACAATTGCTGAAACCATCCAAGCAGCAGTCAAGGAAGAGAATGCCCATAAAAGAGTCCATCAAAGAATAAGCAGAGAACCCCGAATCAATCACAGAGACTATACTGAGCATGAACCCATGGAGGTTGACCATGCCAGGAGGCAATGGACTCGCCCACGACACCAGGATGATAAGACCCGTAACTATAGACCCCCCGCACAGAGACCAAATGACGTTAACAATATAAATCCTAATGGATGCTTTACATGTGGGAGATACGGACATGGTTACAAGTCCTGCAGAGCAAATTACAATAATGCACCATTCAGAAGAGAGGGCGGTTACCAGCCACAACAACCCGCACCACCCCGACGTGATTACACCAGAAATCAGTACACCAGAAGCACACCTCAAACCCTAATGCGTCAGGGAAACGGCCACGCCACTCGCTAAGCAGGACCGTTATTGAGGGCAACCAATGTAGAAATGGTCTAAGAAAAAACAAGAAACAACACAGAACAGAGGACAACAAGTAAGCCCATCCAGAAAAATACATCGCGAAGAAATGTTGAACACGGGAACCAAAATCCATCCAGACCCCAGTTCCTGCATCATGTCTATTCAGGGTCAGCAATATAGAGCACTAGTGGATACTGGGGCATCCATTAGCCTTATTAGGTACCAGCTATTCAAGAAAATTCAACATTTAGTACGATTCCAACCGTCCAAAACACATTTAGCTTCAGTTACAGGTCAAAGATTAAAATCCATTGGGACGGCATGGGTAAAATTTTCCCTAGGTACAACAATGTTTGAACACCCCTTTATTATCGCAAAAAATATGTCCAGGAATCTCATATTACGACGAGATTGTTTCAATAAGCACCAAGTAAGAATATACTATGACCTGCAGAAAATCAGAGTAAAAGATGCCTACATTGATCTCCAGGACGATATTCACATAGCTACCCTGGTGAGACTCACAGCTCCTATAACGTTGGCCCCGAACTCATTAACAATAGCAAAGGGTAGGATAAAAAATTCCATGTATATCACACGAGGTCAAACGATCCAAGTACAGCCCCTAGCAGACGAAAGCATTGTGGACGATCCATTGTTATCGGTCACAAAAGGGATCGCTGAAGTTTCTAAGTCCAGAGACTTTCCTATTATGATATTGAATACGTCAAGAAAAACCACCACTATAAATAGAGGTACCATTGTGGCACCTGTGGATATGTCATTTTCCAGACAGTCTCCAGCCGACAGAGATGATTCACAGTTTGCCTCACCCGCTCCTCCCAGACATATCACACGAAAGTACTGTACCACCAACCTAGAGATACAGAAAAGGAAAGATTACCGCTACAGTAAAGAGAATAATAGGACCAACCGCCCATACAGATGTGAGGAAAATCGCAGCAGCAAGAGAAATACCAGTCACAGTTATTATAAATCACAGCATGCCCTACTCAGACGTCAGATGATACGGAAAGAAAATCATCCATATATAAGAAGGAAAGAAAGAGTGGTGCAATTACGTAACCAAGACTATAATCATTTTTGCGCCCCAACACACCAAGAGAGAAGATGAAATGCTGTATCTCAGAGAGAGACAGAGAAACAGAAATTGTCCTGCCAGGAGGATATCCGAAGCTACAGGATAGAGATACATGCCCCATGGAGTATCAATATAATGCAGAAACAGGTGGATATGGTGCAGTCCCAAAACCAATTGAATATCCTGAGGAACAGGAAGAATTCTTATACGACTCCACCACAGGAGGGTACTATAGCAGCAAAGCTGGAAACAGAAAGAATGTAAAATTTTCGCCCACGGAAAGAAGACAGCTCTATGGCACAAAAGAAAGGGATACAGTAACGCACGCGGATAGGCGCAGTTACAACAACAATAACCGGAAGAAACGGCACAATAACGACTACCCCAGTAATAATATAAGAAACGTATACACAGTAAATGCAATCACCCATGAAAACGCGCACAGCAGATGGCAGAGGAGACAATACCAAGCACAGCTCACGTATCCTTCGTATCCCAACAGAAAATAGCCCAACAAACCGGCAAGAAATGTGCCAAACAATACCAAATATCAAGAGCAGAGATTATCACAAGACATCAGAAAAATTCCCCAGTACTACAGGAAGGAAACAGAGAAATCAAGACAGACCAGAGATGTCGTAGCAGATCAGAAATACAGAGAGAGAGGATATCTAAATTAACGGAAACCCTGAATACCACAGAAGATATTAGACCACGGTTGAAAACGTTTCTCGAAAAGCACCAAGATGTCTTTGCACTAAACGACATGGAATTAGGCAGAACAAACACTGTCACAATGGACATACAAACACAACAGAAGAGCCAATACATCTGAAACCCTATCATACGCCCTTGAAAAACAGAGAACTGGTGTAAAGGTCTATAAATGAGATGCTACAGGCGGGAATTATCGAAAGATCCAGATCCCAATGGTCCTCCCCTATAGTTATAGTATCCAAGAAAGATGGTTCCAGTCGCTTTTGTTGTGACTACCGTGCCCTGAACAAGATCACAAAAGTCATTTCTTACCCCTTGCCCAGAATAGACGGTCTACTAGCAACATTAGGAAAGTCTACCTATTTCACCACAATTGATGCAAGGTCAGGTTTTTGGTGTATCCCCATGACACCTGAGGCAAAACAGAAATCCACATTCTGTTCACACGTGGGAAGTTTCGCTTGGAACGTGATGCCATTTGGTCTAAAAGGATCGCCAGCAACATATATGTCACTCATGGACGAAGTTTTAAAGGGTTTACAACCATTCGCCCTAGCATATATAGACGATATACTGATACATACCGCAGGCACGATAGAAGGCCACCTTCACAAGGTAGAAATAGTCTTTGATAGACTCAGGCATCACCAGATAAAATTGAAGCTGGCGAAATGCGAATTCTTAAAGACAGAAACTAAATAGTTAGGCTTCGTCATCAATAGAGATGGTATCAGACCAGACGAAGACAAATTTAAGGCCATAAGAGAGATGCCTAGCCCCAAGACAGTAAGGCAAACACGTTCCTTTATCGGTTCCGTGCGATACTATAGGCGCCACATCATAAATTTCTCGAGAGCAGCTGAGTCATTGATAGCCCTTACCCGCAAGTATGCACGATTTAGATTGACAGAAGAGTGCCAGAAATCGTTTGAATATCTAAAAATTGCCCTAACCACCATCCCGCTTCTTGGACATCCAGACATTTCTCAGCCCATGATACTATACACCGATGCCTCGGACAACGCAATCGGTGCGTGTTTGGTACAACCAGTACTAGAAGATGAAACACCCATCCTACCAAACATCCCCAATGAGAAACCCATTGCATTCTTATCCCACGCATTGTCAAAGTCACAGAAACGGTGGACCACCACTGAGAAAGAAGCATACGCCATTCACTATGCAGTACAGAAATTGGACTTTTATGTCAGAGGAACTAAACTCATTATACGAACTGATCATCAGCCCTTAGTTAACTGGCTCACCAAAACACAAGAACGGCCTAAGAAGTTACAGACATGGTCCATGAATTTGCAGTCATACGACACCACTATCGAATATATCCCAGGCACATTGAACACCTGCGCAGACCTTCTATCTAGAATAATATATGATGATGAAACAGAGGTGAAAACAAAGAGAGTCAAAAATAATGGCACATCTTCAGAAATTGACGATAATTCTAAAGAAATCAATGTAATTACTTCACCAGGACGAAGAAGAACCTCAGATTCCGCCACTCAAGTAGAAGAAGAAAGTCAAGATATGTTTGACATTCGAGTAGAACAAGCAAAAGATGCAGAAATTGTCAAGTTGCTCACATACGTAAAGAAAAACCCAACAAAAAGTAAAGATTTCACAGTAAACCCAACGGATGGAGCTTTATATTATCTAGATCATAAACAAGACGGCATGCTAAGAAAGGTCATTCCAGCACATATAATCCCAGAAGTATTGTCACAGTTCCACGACAAAAATGGTCACATGGGAAGAGACAAAACCATTGATATCATAAAGAGAAGGTATTATTGGCAAACCATGTATAAGGACATTACAGAATACGTAGCCACCTGTAAAACATGTAAGCTGCGAAACATGAAGCCAAATTCAATTCCCCTTCAAGAAATGCAACCCTCCCATTATCCCATGCAAAAAGTAAGCATTGACATATCAGGTCCCTACCCACTCACCCAATCAGGCAACAAGTACCTCCTACACATGGTTGACCAATACTCTGTTTGGCCAGAAAGCTACCCACTCAGCGATGCCACGTCACAGTCTATCACACAAATTTTGCTACAAGAATTCATTCCCAGGCATGGTTGTCCAAAACGAATCATTTCGGACAATGGTAAACAGTTTATCGGTAACCAATTTAAAGCCACCTTACATCAGCTGAATATTGAACATACTACAACCAGTTACTATAACCCAAATGCAAACGGTAGAAATGAACGCATGCATGCCACCCTGCATGATATTATTAGCAAATATATCAAAGGGAACCATCAATACTGGGACCTATACATTAACCAAGCCCTTGAAGCTATATGTGTAAATGTGAACGATACCACCGGAATGTCACCATTTTACATGCTATACGGAAGGGAGCCAAACTTTCCTTTGGACAACCTCCTTCGTCCACAGCGAAAATATATGGGAGAAGACCCCATAGAAATAATCCTTAAAGAAAAGCATAAATCTCACCAAATTGCACACAGAAATACGCAGAAGGCATTCCACAAAAAACAGAAACAGCATGACAAGTCAGCCAAGCTACCAACGTTCAAAGTAAGAGACAAGGTTTATTACAAGAAACATGTCCGCAGCACGAAGTTCGACGACCGATGGATAGATGGATACAAAATTGTTGACCAAACGACCCCCATAAACTTCACTATTTGGAATGAAGAGAAAAACTAAACTACAAAGGCACATGCGAAACAACTCAAAATTGATAACCATCGGCCTATCACGCCTCTGTCGACAACTACCAGACCAGTCAGGAAAGCCACTCTACATTATAATCCATCCAGTACAGATTCGTCTGACTTATCAGAGTCTGAAACGACAGACTCTGAATTCTACCAATGCGACTACGTATCCAGACCACCCACTGACGCAATACATCGAGCAAGACAACAACGAGACTCGTCCGAAAGCGAAGAGGACATTCCACCGGCAGAACTACGAAATCGACTCCAAGAATGAGATCTACGTATTAGAAATGAAGAAATCAGGCCGCAAACTTTAAGAGATGACAAAACCAAGTCAACCTTTATCCACACTCAAACTTACTCCCGTAGTGATCACTCGTCAAATGATACGTACCACACTCCCAGTTCAGGCAGCTCAAGTTGGAATACTAGTGAAAACCAAACACTGCTATACCACAAGAACAAGGTTGGTCGTTCCGAACAAACAGAGCTAGAAGAAACTATCCCCAAACAGTTCGTTGAGCCGTCTACCAGTCATTATCATCAAGATGAAGCTGAACAAGAAATGAGGGAACTGAGTTTCAACCCTAGTACAGTATCATTAGACACAAACGAACATAACGACAGAGAAATGGTCGATGTATATGAGAGAGAAACAGACATTGATTCGCCAGACCCACCCAGTAGTGTGGAAACCAGTGACAGGGAATGTGCAGATGGCACCCTATTCTTACCAGTCAGTTCCAGCGTCAAACGCCCATATATACCAGAATCTGATGACTCGCCTCCTATCACAAAATTTCACAAAGTATCGCAGAACCATATCAGGCGAAAAATATTGAAGAAACGCAAACATGTTCACAAACCACAACGAGAAGTGCCAGCCACACATTCCCAGGCTACGTTGCAATCAACACCGCCTTCGTTGATGTCCTCAGCGCCCCAACTGTAGCGGGAGGTTATTTAAAATTATTTATTATGTAAGAGTATGCCAGTAAAGAGTTCTGACCTTACAAGTAATACCCCAGTCTTAGAAATAAGCACTGGTGTATTGTTATCATAACAATAGTCAGACTGTGAAAACCCTGGCCCAGTTGGTAAGAAGTAGTACCAGGATTTAAGGTGTCTCCTCCCTGTGACTATCTTATGATTACTTATATTCTAGGGGATAAGTAAAATGTACATTCACTGAACTCTCAAAATGGAAGAAGTTAATAAATCCTCAGGTACAGTTAAAACAGTTTAATAATTACACTAATATTCTATTACTGCTAGTTGGAACAGAGCATTGAAATATATAAATATATAGAAAATAAAATCACACCATTACTATTATTGTCTGTTTAGACTTCAAGATCTTAAATAATAAAGTTACTGAAAGCACTGTTATTAGTCCTTTGAATTTAAGGATAACAGTCATCAGTTGACTGAGTTTCTGTATGGTTAATTATTATTTTCAACATTTGGCTGTTTCACATGTATAGGTGGTCAGTGTCAAACAGGACACTTATCTTTCAACTTGACAATGCTGAAACTGAACTGTCCTTTGCTGATATCAGACTTGGTAGGCCCAACAGTAGGGATGCCAATGACCAGTTGAAGTTCACTCTTTGGGGTCCTGCACTTTTGTGGGATTGCCTCTGATGAACGACACAGGCTTCTGATACTGGACAGTCTGGTTTTAGTTATTTCATGGAACCTGTAACATATCAGCCTTGGCTAGTATCTGGCTAGACTTGTAGCTGACTAGCACAGATGTCAGACCAGTCAGTCATCAGATGTCACTGTAAAGTTTCATGTCCACTATACTGTAAAGTGTCAATCTGTAAAGATGTGTACATAGTTGTTGAGATCAGGCATGCTCCAGTCTACCCAGCTGTAAATGGGTAACTCACCCTAGTCCTAAGTTAGGGAAGGCAAAGGCAGCTGTAAACAGTAGTTTTCCTCTAAGGCTCCAGGGGAAGCAGGCCCTAAACTTGGTCACTTCAACCGACGCAGGATGGTGTAGATATGGGTAGAAGTGTAGAGTGTGTTTAACGCGAATGGTGTACGGTTCGTGTTCTGACCAATCTAAACACTCATTCACTTGTGTCTACCAGGCACCAATGCAGACTGCTGGAATCTTTGTTTACACAGTTTATTGAGACGCACACACTGGGACATAACGAGTAAATCATGGGTAGGTTGACATATCAATTTGCAGGCATACATAGTAGATCCTATGTCATGACACATTCATAAATCATAGGTAGTACATCAATATCTTCCAATGTCATGATACATAATGGCCGCATCCCCTATCTGACTAAGCGCGTCAGTGAAGGCGGATCGGTAACTAAAGTTGCTTTATGTTCACAGTTTATCATATTGTGAAACCACGATAAGGGGTTTCTATCAAAATTGAGATCTCCTTGCCACTGTCCGAATAATAAGATACATGCCCCGTTCTTTGGACAGTGATTCAAAAATACGATGACAGGAATGTAATATGGCCGCCTTCCTGAGTTGTCACTCACTCGCTCACAGGAGGATATATATATAAGCCAAAGTTACTTTGCAATACAGATGCATAATTTCTTAAAGTTCCTCCATACAGATCTACCGTAACCCAGTTACCTCACGTAGACATAATTACAGTATGGAGCCCGTCATCTCCGTCGATACAAACTTGACCCTAGCGTTGCGAAGCACAAAATTCCAGCTAGGCCTAACCGACCTGAGATCATCAAAACAGGGACTGGAATTACCTGGAGTCCGAATCATACATGGTACCGTACATTAGGAAAGTCTCTAACACAACTCTAGTAGAGACACAATCTCCTATAGAAGAAAAACTACTTCGTAAATCATTTTTACTGAAGAATATACCAGCCCTGGAAAAATGCGTACCCGCCATTGTCACGGTACATCGGAACTCATCACGACTAGACAAGACAACTCCTACTTCCGCTAGAGCGGCGTAACAAGAATATAGTCCTGCCTACCCATCCAAAATATACAATATAGGACTGATTCTACTTGTACTAATAATATGTAATACATATGAATTCAGGCCATAAACATAATAAGCAAATTAATCTATTTTCTGGCCCTAAGAAATAGGTACGGACATGGGTGTCATATCCATGCGCCGAATTAATATCAAGAACGATTACTCCTATAATCAAAAGAGTAAAACAATTATGGATTATCTAGCCTTCCCCATAGACAGCATTTTCATACACAAATGAATGAATGTCTATATCTTTTCCATATTAAATAGCCATATCGATTTTTGTAATATGTGCGTCAAAATATGCACGCAACAGATTACCACACCCCTCGGGGAAAAAAATGGTAGATTTTTTTTTTGAAATACATCTAGGAGCAACATACAATAGGCTCACAACGCACCAATAACAATGCGCAGATGATAAGCATACGTTTTCTGACCTTAGAGAAAGTACTTCTCTAAGTATAAATATTTCCAGAGAGGTGTCACCAACGCATACGAACGAACGAACGAACGAACGAACTTTATTTTCAAAGGGTTGAGAATTGGGCACACAGGCCCGTCTGACATTCTGCCCTTCCTTTCTCTCACCTTTCATACTGAATTCATTTATTCCCATATGCATTTTACATATCAATGTCAAGGAATTCAACGTTGCAAAGTAAAATAAAATAGCACACTCATATTAACATTAACTACTTATAAACATGACATAAAATATGTAGAAAAGTACAAACATCGTCATTAGAACCTACAATTGATATTATAAGAAAAGATAATCTGATTAGGGGGGCATGTAATCAAAACTAATAAAGTATTCGAAAAGTCTACGATTGTATGAATAGGGACTGAAAGAGAGCGAACGAACTTTATTTTCAAAGTGTTGAGAGAATGGAACTTAGGCCCGTCTAAGAGAGAGAGAGAGAAGGCGAGAGAGAGAGAGAGAGAGAAAGCGAGAGAGAGAGAGAGAGAAAGCGAGAGAGAGAGAGAGAGAGACAGCGAGAGAGCGAACGAACTTTGTTTTCAAAGTGTTGAGAAATAGGAACATAGGTTCGTCTAAGAGAGAACGAACGAACGAACTTTATTTTCAAAGGGTTGAGAATTGGGCTCACAGGCCCGTCTGACATTCTGCCCTTCCTTTCTCTCGTCTTTTATACTGATTTCATTTATTCTCACATATATTTTACCCATCAATTCAAGGAATTCAACGTTGTAAAGGTAAAATAATAGCATACTCACATTCACAGTATCTAATTATAAACATGAAATAGAATATGTTGAAAAGTACAAACTAAGTATTACCATGAAACAAAATATATTGAAAAGCACTAACATCAGCATTAAACCTACACTCGATATTATACCATTTGTTCGGAAAAATAATCACATTAGGGGGGCAGATAATCAGAACTCATAAAGTATTCGAAAAGTTTACGATTGTATGAATAGGGACTGAGGTTGTTATGTTTTAGATAATGTGGAAGATAGTTCCAAAGATGAGCAGCAGAGTAAGCTAAGCTTTTCTTGAATAAGTCAAGCCTAGGCTTGGGCACTTGTATTTTGTTAAGGCGTTGACTGCGTCTTTCATTGTATTTGAACATTGGCCACAGATATGTTGGAGCATTCTGTGACAGGATTTTGTGAACAAATTTAGCTTTGTTGAACAGAAAGCGCTTTCTTAGAGGCAGTATTTTGAGATCTTTATATAGATCTACACACTGTGTTTGGCAGTTGTCAGAAACTAGACGCACTGCACGCTTTTGTAGTGAATGGAGTCTTTTTGTGTTGGACATAGAACAACCATCCCAGATTGTGGAGCAATAGTCAAGGTTTGTTTGTATGTGAGATATATAGAACAATTTTCGTGCATCTTCATCTAGGAAATGTTTGATTTTAGCTAACTGGTAAACTTTCTGTGCCGTTTGCTTGGTCAGTGCATGAACATGTGAGTTCCAATTTAGATGCTGGTCAACGACTATTCCTAGAGTTTTATGTTCATTAACGTTTCCAATTGGTGAGGTACCAATATAGATCTGAAGTGTTGTTTTCTCAGAATTTTGTAATTTTTGTCTAGTTGATATTAACATGCACTTTGTTTTAATTATATTAATTAGCATGCGATTTCCGATGCTCCACCTAATCAGATTGTCTGTATCTTTTTGTAACGATAGTTCGAGTGTGTTGCAACTTGTATCACTTGTGTAGATAGTACAGTCATCAGCAAATAGGTCACAGGATGCGTGCTCGACGTGTAGTGGAAGGTCATTAATGTATATGGCAAAAAGTAGAGGCCCAAGAATAGAGCCCTGAGGAACGCCGGTATTTATTACGGTTGGGTTTGAGCAAGAGTTATTGTAAGAAACTACATGTTTTCTGTCTGACAGGAATGATTTAATTATCGTCACTAGTTGAAGGTTTACTTTTGATGTTTCTAGTTTTCTAATTAAAATAGCGTGATCTATCATATCAAATGCTTTTTTAAAGTATACAAAAACTGCCCCACATATGTTATCGTTATTAATATTTAAGTGCCAGTTGTCAATCATCTTAGTTAGAGCTGTGTGACATGAATGTTTAGGTCTAAACCCTGACTGACTATCAATTAGCAAGCCATTGTTAACTAGGTGTTGTAGTGTTATTTTATGTATGTGTTTTTCTAGTGGTTTGGATAGCGATGATATTAAGGAGATTGGCCTATAGTTACCAAGGTTATTATTGTCGGAAGAGCCAGGTTTTAAGAGAGGATATACCTTAGCGACTTTAAAGTGCCACGGAAAGTAACTCCGTGCGATACATTGATTGTATATGTATGTAAGCGAATCACTAATAGCTGGAGCCGCATAACGCAGTATTCGATTACTGACTCCGTCAAGTCCTGATGAGTTATTATCTTTAAGTCCTAGAAGATAGTTATACACTTCATTAACTGTCATAAACGGAATGTTGGATGGGATTGTGTTGGTACATTTGTTCTCACAAAATACTGACAGCCTGCCTAAGTCACAAGGTGAATTTGGTATTGTAGATTTAAGACTGTTTATTTCTGCCTGAAGGTAATTGCTGAAGTCTGTGGAAGTAAATGAAGTATTAGGAGTTGACGAGACTGACAGATTTCGCTTGTTCGCTAAGGTATTGATTGCTTTCCATATATCTTTACTGTTTGTTTTGTTCTGAACCAAATTTTTAAAGTAATTTTTTTTTTCTCTACGAATTAAATATTGCACGTTGTTCCTCTGTGCTCTGTATATGTTAAAGTCCTTGTTTTTGTGAGCTTGATCTCTCTGCCTCATGGCGTCTAGCACTGCTTGTGTGATCCAAGGAGATTTGACCTGTCGTTTCACACGAACTTCTTTAGTTGGTGCGTGGTTATCAAACACACAAAGAAAGATACGTATCCAATGGGCAATGGCGTCATCGGGATCAGAAAGCTGGTAAACACTGGCAAGAGGTGCGGTTCGCAAATCATGTAAAAATAGTTCACGGTTGAAATTTTTAAAACTTCTAAATTTAATACTGATATGTTTATTTCTTGGAGCTTTATATTTATTCTTTGACCACGTGCAACATATAGGATAGTGGTCACTCATCGCGACAGTAGGAACAGAGCATTCTATAATGTTTTCTGCACAGGTGACGTAGATGTGGTCAATTGTTGTGGATGATGCATTTGTTACCCTGGTAGGCTGGTTGACTATTTGTTTTAGGTTGTAAGATAGTATGATGTTTTCCCACGTTTGGTTTGTGTTGTGCATGTCGATGTTGAAATCGCCTAGAAGAATAATTTCTTTGGCAGTGGTAAATACTTTATCCATCATAGTGGTGAAATCTTCATACCAGATGGCTCCTGCACTGGGATTTCTATAAAGATACCCGACTAGAAATTGTCCCTGAGTCGGTAGTTTTATTTCTAACCATATGCACTCGGTCTCTGCTGTCTCTAAATCGCTTCTGTGGCGATAACTAATAGAAGTGGAAATATATACTACTATACCTGTTTCTAGCTTTCTACTTGAGTCTCGCCGAACTGTTTTAAAGCCATTTAGGGCAATTTCATCATCTGATATTTTTTCGTTTAAACGACTTTCGGAAAGTCCAAAAACATGAAAATTTTTATTCAGAATTTGTGTAAGCTCAGGAAGTTTGCCTAATAAATGGTAAATGTTCAGGTGGCCCAGCCGTAGACCATCCTTAATTAGCCATTGTGTCTGATAGGTATGCATTTTATTTTGGCGAGTGGTTTAAAAAGGAAAATAACAAAAGCAATTTTGAATACGAAACCCACGAAAATTTAAACTAATTAACGTCACCACGTAAGTGAAAATTCAAATGTTAGTACTTAACGTACGAACACTTGGTACAAGTATTGCTAAAAAAATTACAATTAACTGAAATTGTCAGTAGTATATTAAAATAGTCACACAACAGTAGGCACGCACGTTTTCACATCACAACACTAAAATTCTAACACAGTAATTAAGCAACACTGAGAGAATACGAATTAAAAAAGTAAATAAAATACAAAAAAATAAAATCTTGCAAATTATGAAAAAACTGTCGGAGGCCTGTAGCCAATGAAATTAGAGTGTTTTGAGAAAGTAACAAAGTACTTATTACTTTATGCGTCACAGTAATCAACTAATTTTTCAAGAGAGAGATACGGCTTTGGTCGCAGGGATTAAGTCAATAAAAATAAAATAAAATATAAAAAAATAAATAATGAGTGGATTCATCATCAATATTGGATGTCTCTGTCAGGTAAATAGTAGGGCCCGCGTTGCACAGACATCATTAGTGCTTGGCTGAGTGACGCAGGACTGAATTGCATCAGGTAGCCAAGTTCTGGGTTCCACTGAGCACGACCAGGAAGGCTACGGGAGGAAGCATGACGACTGTAGATTTCGTCTGTAATGGTTCCAACACTAGTAGGAGATTTTTGGGTCTGGGACATTGTGGCACTGCTTGTGGAACTGTCATATAATGTGTTTGTGAGGGGCTGTCTTATAGGTAGTGGAGGAAACATAACATCGTAACGTTCGGCTTCCTGGCTGTAGGTGGCGTTCTGTTTGTGGTTAGGTAATTTGTTGGTTACGGGAGCACTTCTTTGAGGGGCGGGTAAGGTGTGTTGTGCATTTTCATGAAGGGCTGATCTCATGGTAGATCGGTTTGTGTTCTTTGTGTCTGGTGGGTTGTTGTGTTGCGTTCGCTGCGGGTACTTGATGTTTTTTGCTAGGATGCTGCTACCTAGTTTTGATGTATGTATTTGATCTATGTAAAGGCGTTTCTTTGGTGCTCCAGAGTTGCTTGTGAAGAAAGGAGTGTTGTTGATATAGCCAATGTTGTTGTGTTCACAATAGCTTTGGAGTGTCTTGTTGTTGGTGTCGGCTATGCGACGTTGGAAGCCATAGCAAGGTGGAATAATGGATGACATAAAAATGGAGGTGTTAGGAAATTTTTGTTTTATTGTAGTGGTCAGTTTGGAAATCGCCGAAGGGCTAACGCTGTGTCCATTCATTATGTCGTTGATCCCTACATGTACTGTTGTTCTTGTAATGTTATGATGTATGTCGAACCTATTAATTCTATCAATTAATCTTTCAGTTCCAGCTCCAGGTATCGCTAAAACTGAGACAGTTTCCTCTTTATTAGCAGACATCCGATCATTGTATATGCCTTTTAGGAGAGAGTCGCCAATTATAACATGTGTTGCTTTACTACATGGTTGTTGACTCGGCTTTCGTTTTGATTCTTGCTGCCGCCATTGATTTTCCTGGTGTGAATCGTCCTGAATAGTCTGGGTGTTTTCATCGGGTGGTTGTGGTGTCAGTATCTGATCTGGTAGCGGCGTTAATGCCTGTTCATTTTGTACTGAACTCTGGTTAATGGCGGTAAACCTGTTGCTTACTTTTACACTAATAGGGTAAGCTTCGTGCGCACGTGTATCCTCAACTTTCTTGGTGTTACATTGGTGCTGCTTGCGGCGTTCGTTTGTTATATGTTCTTTGGGGGGATCTCCAGAAGCTTCAGGTACTATAAGAGGATGTTCCGAGTGCTTTGTTTTATAAATAGAAAAATCGCTTCGTAGTTGCTCAACGACGTGTTTAATATTGGAATTATCTTCTCTCAGATGCAGTATTTCCTTTTTGAGTAGTTCGTTTTCTGCGCTGATCGATTTATAGACATTAGTCGTCAGATCGGCAATTAGTGTTCGAAGGGTGTCCTCCATTTTGAGCATCAGCTCCTGGCAGCACTGCGCATTTATCATGTGAGTGACTTCTGGGTGATTTTCACGTGATAATGTTTCATCTGTTTGTGTGCTAGTTTCTTTAGGGCCCATTGGATATTCTATGGCCAGCACAGGTTGAGAAGATTGAGTATTTGCTACTGTGTCGCTCATTGGAAAGTCGCGTGCTTCGGGAGGCAAAGTGGATGTATTTGCAGGAGAGTGTATGCTAGAGTTAATGTTGATGATTTCGCTGTCAGCAGATGAGACGCTGGCGGCTGATGATGTGATATCTATTGCGAGCTGGGGTAAACATATTGTCGAGTCCAATTTTGTGGTACAAATTATGTTTTGTGCAGACTCATTTAAACTGACAAAGTCCGTTTCCAGCCATGACTCAATAACAGTGGCAGTTCCTTGTATCATTATCTTGTTTTTTGTATGATAAAGGTGCACAGATAATAGTGGTGTTGTGATGAAATCTTCTACAAAGGCACCTTGTTTATCTGCTCTCGTCTCGACATGGTCATTCTGGTAGTATTTGGTACACGTTGTGCGAAATGCCTCATAATGAAATGTATTGTGGAAAAGTACAGTAGCACATTTACCGTCATTTGCTATTTTAAAGGTTAAATCCGATTCTTTGTTAAATCCCTGAAGTTTAACGTGAAGTGCCCTGTTTTGGTCTAGGGTGTAATTTTTGATCGTGGACGGGCGTAATCTACAGTCCCTAGCGGCTTTTATTACCTGCGAGCCGTGGCCGATCTCCAAGCGTGACATGTTTACATGCCTACTGGGATTAATTGCCTGTGAAATACATTGGTCAGCTGGAAACCTTATCTGTTTAAGAGGGGTTGGTAGCCAAGAAAATACACTGGCCGACCTTCCCTTCTTTACAGGGGTCAGTAACGAGTCACGTGGTCATTGTTAATAGCATTGTAGAAGGCATTTGCAGTTATCAAAAGGAAATGAATAGTTAATAAATTCCTGGTATTTTTTAAATACCATCTGTTAAATCAACACAATGTCATTTTCACAAAATTCACAATCCAAAAAGAAATGCACCGATATAAAAATCCTTGAAATATAATTTGAAATGCCTGTGTCAAAAATTATAAATGTGAGACACGACCCACACACGTCTGCTCAGTAGAGAGGCAGGGGAGAGAGAGCTACAATATTAGCAATGACACAATTTGTACATTAGTTTATACATAAATTTCATCTAAGATATCTTAACATCATGATCATCAAAGACGAAAAAACATTGAAAAATCAGCGGTGAATACATATCAATGAACCGCTAAGTAGTGTTACAATCACTATATGATATTACATAAGTGTACACATTTCAACATAGGAACAACTGTATCAAAGTTGTATAACAGTTATGAATCATGTGGGCATCTAGACAAAATATCTGCCATCACATTTTCTGACCCACGGATAGCTCGCACCGAAAAATGAAATGGCTGCAGAGCAATCGCGTAACGCGTTGATCTCGCGCTCTTCAGATTTTTACTCTGAATAGCCGTAAGAGCTTTCTGGTCAGTTTCCACAATGAAATGCGCGCCAAGGAGAAATCTTTGCAGTTTAAGGATTGACCAAACCATAGCCAATAATTCACGGTCTAGGACCGAGTAATTCTTCTCTGCGGCATTTAATTTACGAGAAATATACATCACAGGATGCAGAGTTCCAGAGTACTCTTGCATTAGTGCAGCTCCAATCCCGGTGGATGAAGCGTCACTACGAAGAATAAATGTCTTATCCTTAGAAGGCAATACTAGGATAGGTGAAGTAGAAAACATAGTTTTAACCTTATCCAAAGAGGATTGACATTCTTGAGTCCAATGGACTACATTAGGAGACCCTTTCTTTAGCAAGGAAGAAAGAGGTGACATAATGGAGGACAGATTCGGAATGAATCGTCCATAAAATTGTTTTAGACCTAAGAGACTTCGCACTTGCTTTTTAGTCTTAGGAATAGAAATGTTAAGTATCTTACTTGTATTATGGTCTTCTGTTTTTAGGAACCCATGACCAACACGGTGTCCTAAGAAAGATATTTCGCTAAAACCAATACATGCTTTCGATGGTTTCGCTGTCAGGTTATGCTCGCGTAAGATAGACAATAGTTCATTTATCCCATTATAGTGATCGTTCCAAGTATCACTGAAAAGACAGATGTCATCAAGATACGCAATGACATCTGAGCGATGAGATAGGATTCGACGCATCATGCGTACGAATGTTGCAGGGGCGTTCATAAGACCGAAAGGCATGAAATTCCATTGGAATAGACCCCTAGGCGTCGAAAAAGCAGTAAACGGTTTGGCGTGTTCGGATAATGGAACTTGCCAATATCCCTTCGACAAATCGAGTTTAGTAAAGAAATGAGAATTCGATAGTCTCGTAAGTAGCTCTTCTAGTAAAGGCATAGGTTCAGCATCAAATTTCGTCACTTGGTTCAATTTGCGATAATCCACGCAAAGACGTATGTTATTGTCTTTTTTCGTACAATAACCATCGGCGAAGAATATGCTGATGTGGATGGTTCAATAATTTTTAACTCTATCATCTCATCCAACTCTTTCTCTACCTGTGCTTGAAAATGTATCGGGATAGGATACGGTCTGACTCTTATAGGACTATGGTCAGTAAGAATAATGTCATGTTGAATGACATCAGTTTGACCAGGAATGTCAGTAAGGACATCCTGAAATTGTTCTAATATAGTAGAAACTTGTTTCTGCTCTCCTGGAGATAATTCTGGAGAAATTGCAACATCTTTCCATGATTCATTAGAGTGAAGAGGAATCATTGGAAAAGGTAAATTTACATCCGAGAAACTCGTTTCCTCATCCTGTATTACTGACAGAGATGAGTACTGTCCATGTTGGACTGGAAAATCGTCCGTTGCCTGGAAAACAGGTTGTAAATAATCCGGACGTTCATGGAATTCCGTGAGCATGTTGATGTGGAAGGTTTTACGCTTCCCGTCAATATCGACGATATAGTCAACATCGGAAACTTTTGATATTATATCGTACGGACCTTTCCAAGAAATAAGAAGTCTATTTTCCCTACAAGGTAGCAAGACAAATGCTTTGTCACCTGGACAAAGTTGTCGCAAGCATCTCTTTTTATTGGCAAAATCCCTTGCCTTCTGTTTCGCAAATTCAGAAGAAGCAGTTGCCAATTTGCATGCTTCAATAATCTTGTGTCTAAGTGCGATGACATATTCATAAGAGGATTTTGTGTCATCGACAATATTATCAGCAGTTATAAGATCATGAAGTAAGGACATAGGACCTCGCGGTTTCGCGCCAAAGACAAGTTCAAAGGGAGAAAATCCTGTATGTTCGTTGGCGACCTCTCTATATGCAAAGAGAGCCGCGGGTAAAACCCTATCCCAATCCTGTGGATGATCTTCTGTTATCTTACCTAGTAGGTTTTTCAGAGTTCTATTCAGACGTTCCACCATCCCATTGGACATAGGATGATAAATACTACTCAGCGATCTCTCTATCTTAAGGGTCGACATTACTTGAGACATGGTATCCGATATGAGTTGGGTACCATGGTCGGATAATATTTCTGCTGGAAATCCCAGACGAGAAAATATTAACCAAAGAGCATCTGCGACATCAGCAGTAGTTATGCTCTTTAGAGGAACAGCCTCCGGCCAACGTGTGCACATATCAACACACGTCAAAATAAATTGGTGTCCTCTAGCAGACTTTATCTTAAATGGACCAATGATGTCTATCGCCATTTTTTGAAATGGTCGAATTGGAATGTCTGCAGCCTGAATAGGTGCATCATGGCGTGGACCTCTGGATTTAATCTCTTGACATACTTTACAAGATCGACAATAGATTCGTATGTCCTTATTCACAGCAGGCCAAAAGAAAGATTGAAGAACTCTAGCTTTAGTACGGGAAAAACCCATATGTCCAGCACACTGCGAATCATGAGCGTGCTGTAAGATTTTAACTCTCATATTTTTAGGCACAAGGATTTGAGAATGAATGGACTTAGCGGAGTCTTGTACCATACGTACAAGTACGCCATTCTTCATCGTAATCCAAGATTTACGATTTGTATCCTTATTCGGATCACCTTTTGTTGCCAGAGTAAAGAATTTCTTTAGAGTAGGATCATCTTTCTGCTGTTTTATAAAGGAATCATGGGAAATCTCCAAGGGATCATCTTGGATCTGCGCATCATTATCTTCAGAATGTGAAGATTGCGGCATATTAAGAGCTTGAGCCCTAGTGATTACTGCATTAGCAGATTGCATATTAACATTTTCCCAATTAGAAATTTGCTGTGGAGTGCATTCTTTCACTCCATGAATGCGACCGATGATAAGATCAGCGATCGGATTCGGCAAGAGACATGCTTGCACCTCTCCTGTAAAGAAAGGCGTAGCAATAATGATAATGGCAGTGGAGTACTTCTCCAATGTGCCACCAAATGTTACACATTTGACTATATTGCCTGTAGCTCGAGAAGGATTTACGAGTGATTGCCTCACTCCGATGGTAGTGCACCCCGAATCGAAAAGAATTGATACCGGAGTACCATCTATTAGGCCCCTATTAAAGACAAGAGCACCCCTTCCATTATGCGCGATTGATGCATGGAGCGCGGGAAGCGGGTGACCGCAGCTTAAAGTAGAAACTGTGGTTGGGTCGAATAATGTTTTGCATTGCGAACACTGAGATGCTCTAGCAAAATCGAAAGCGGAATTTGCTACACTGTTGGAGTCTTTTTTATCATTATTCTGATTATCGGTGTCGTGGAACTCCTGTTGTGCAGAGTTAGCCTGGTAATAAGATTTACCATGTCTTTTGTGTTGTGATCTACCTCGGTTATAATTGTCTCTATAATTATTATTGCCTCTGTTATAACCCCTATTTGGGTTTGAATCATAATATTCATGATCATAATCATCACGCTCATTATACTGAGTATCCCTGTAATATTGATTTTTTTGTCTCCATGAAGCACTTGTTTAGTTCCTATAGCTACTCCCTTTTCGAGAATTTCTAAAATTATGGGTACCCCTCGCGTGTCGATGACTATCAGCTCGATTCCAGTTCTTCGAAGAAGAACCCTGATTTGAGTGGTTATCTTGGTTTTGATGCTTATTCCAATTAACCTTTTTATCAAATTTATTTTTAGCTCCTTGGAATGTGTGTGAGTAATTCTGATTATATTCTGTTGCCGAAGCTTTAATGTTAGAGTTACTAAGAATCATGTCAGGGTGTGCCGTGGCATACTGGTCACAATATTCTTCCATTTGCTTTAATGTACTAGGTTTACGCTCATGTAAGAACTCTAGGAATGATTTATTTACCGAAGACATGACCTTGTCTCTTAGCAATAAATCCGTAAGACCATCAAATGTTTTCTCTGTTTTGGATAATTCAATCCATCGTGAAAGTGTAATTCGTGCTTTTGAGATGAATTCTGAGAATTCTACACCTACCTCAGGTCTCATTGTTTTAAACAAAAGACGATAACCTTCCTCAGACAGCTGATATCTCTTTATCAAAGCTGCCCTAACAGCATCATAATTATCCTTGTCGTCCTCTTCAACGAAATATAACTTACTCAGAGACTCCCCTTTTAGATTTTCAGACAACTGATTCACATACTGTGATTTGTCAACATTATGAGATCGACAAGCCCGTTCAAATCTAGAAAGCCAAAATGTTATGTCATCACTGGTAGGGTTAAACGCTGGTACCTTGACCTTGTACACAAAGGATTTACCATTACCACCAGATGCCTGATTAACATTACTCATACATGTCAATTTTAATTTCTCTAATTCAAACTCATGTTCTCTTATTGCTTTTCTCTCTTCAGCTTCTCTATCTAATCTTTTCTGTTCTGCAGCAGCTTCTAATTTCTTTTGTTCTGCAGCAACTTCTAATTTTTTTTGTTCAGCTGCAGCAGCAGCAGCAGCTTCTAATTTCTTCTGTTCTGCATCAAATCTCCTTTCCTCCACTTGCATCTGCAATTTCTTTAGTTCAGCAGCAGTATCAGCTTCTTTTTCTAATCTTTTTTCTTCAGCCAGAGCTTTCTCTCTTCAGCAGCAGCTTCTCTTTCTAATCTTTTCTCTTCAGCCAGAGTTTTTCTCTCTTCTGCAGCAGCTTTTTTCTCTTCAGCAGCAGCTTTTCTCTCCTCTGCAGCTAATGCTTTGTCATATTGAGCAACAGTCCATTGTTCTAAGTCTTTCCCAGTCTTATCAAGGGATTTTCCTTGTGCAATAAAGTAATCTAATGTAGAAATTTTGTCTTCTTAAATCAGAAACCTGAAAAAGTAAATAAATTACCTTATTTCACTTTAATGGGAGACAAGTCTATACCATAGACTTAGTCTTAGTGAAAAACTTGAGTACCTGTGGAAAACAATAACTGTCTATCTCAAATACTGTGGGAGACAAGCCTTACAAAGGTCTTGTATAACTTAATGTAATCAATGATCACTTGAGTACCTGTGGAAAATAATATTTCTTATTCCAATCACTTTGGGAGACAAGCCTTACAAAGGTCTTGTACACTTTGTTTTATAACAATAATAATCATAAAGTACTGATCTGTACTATAATATAAGTGTATTCAACTATACCTCCTATGTCATATGTCAACTAAGACATTACAAAGGACAAACAAGAAAAGACAATCTGAAAACATTTGCAGAGATCAAATTAAATTAATTAGGAGAAATGAAAAAAATGATCACAGAATCTGTGATGATAACTGCAATAAGATAACAAGACAAATAACGCCACAGTGTATAAACATAAGGGTGTAAAGAACTGAAATGAAAGGAAAGATGAGACCTACAATTATACAAACAAATCAAACAAAAATAAAGAACAGAAAAATGTTACAAATACAAATATTAACACGGTCGTCACAACTAACCAAATATCTGCAAACTATGTTGCATGCAAATTTCAATTAAGAAATTGCTCCCTATAGAACGCCAGAACAAGACCAATATCACTTGGTATTTCCTGTTCTAGTCACCTCCCATCCAGGCCCGCAAAGACATAACAATCACACATATAAACAAATAATATATAAACATAAATATATATAAATCATCAATGTGTGTATCATATCATGCAATGTGTTGTAGTTGCAATGTATAGTACTGTATGCTCAGTTTTAATAAATTAGACTACCACTTTATTGAGTAATAGATTTGCATTCTAACTATTACACTGTCCAATTTTTTGAGCACATTAGAAGATCCACCGATGAAATTTGCACTTTATGTTCAACAATGCTCTTGTATTACAGCAGGATAAACAATCACTGGTTTAGAACACTGAGTGTATTGTGCCAAATGTCAACAAGTGCTGTCCCAGATATTGCTACACTTGTCAGAACAGGTCAAGCTGACATTGATTGTATAGCTGTCCTACTGGTGTTGATGTGGTCAAACAAATGTTCTTGTAACTGTAAAATGTGATTCTCAACACAAGACTGCGTAGGCTTGACCCAGGGATCTGGCTCACCACTGTAAAGTTTCCCCACATTGGCCACCACTGTAAAGTGTCAATCTGTAAAGATGTGTACATAGTTGTTGAGATCAGGCATGCTCCAGTCTACCCAGCTGTAAATGGGTAACTCACCCTAGTCCTAAGTTAGGGAAGGCAAAGGCAGCTGTATACAGTAGTTTTCCTCTAAGGCTCCAGGGGAAGCAGGCCCTAAACTTGGTCACTTCAACCGACGCAGGATGGTGTAGATATGGGTAGAAGTGTAGAGTGTGTTTAACGCGAATGGTGTACGGTTCGTGTTCTGACCAATCTAAACACTCATTCACTTGTGTCTACCAGGCACCAATGCAGACTGCTGGAATCTTTGTTTACACAGTTTATTGAGACGCACACACTGGGACATAACGAGTAAATCATGGGTAGGTTGACATATCAATTTGCAGGCATACATAGTAGATCCTATGTCATGACACATTCATAAATCATAGGTAGTACATCAATATCTTCCAATGTCATGATACATAATGGCCGCATCCCCTATCTGACTAAGCGCGTCAGTGAAGGCGGATCGGTAACTAAAGTTGCTTTATGTTCACAGTTTATCATATTGTGAAACCACGATAAGGGGTTTCTATCAAAATTGAGATCTCCTTGCCACTGTCCGAATAATAAGATACATGCCCCGTTCTTTGGACAGTGATTCAAAAATACGATGACAGGAATGTAATATGGCCGCCTTCCTGAGTTGTCACTCACTCGCTCACAGGAGGATATATATATAAGCCAAAGTTACTTTGCAATACAGATGCATAATTTCTTAAAGTTCCTCCATACAGATCTACCGTAACCCAGTTACCTCACGTAGACATAATTACAGTATGGAGCCCGTCATCTCCGTCGATACAAACTTGACCCTAGCGTTGCGAAGCACAAAATTCCAGCTAGGCCTAACCGACCTGAGATCATCAAAACAGGGACTGGAATTACCTGGAGTCCGAATCATACATGGTACCGTACATTAGGAAAGTCTCTAACACAACTCTAGTAAAGACACAATCTCCTATAGAAGAAAAACTACTTCGTAAATCATTTTTACTGAAGAATATACCAGCCCTGGAAAAATGCGTACCCGCCATTGTCACGGTACATCGGAACTCATCACGACTAGACAAGACAACTCCTACTTCCGCTAGAGCGGTGTAACAAGAATATAGTCCTGCCTACCCATCCAAAATATACAATATAGGACTGATTCTACTTGTACTAATAATATGTAATACATATGAATTCAGGCCATAAACATAATAAGCAAATTAATCTATTTTCTGGCCCTAAGAAATAGGTACGGACATGGGTGTCATATCCATGCGCCGAATTAATATCAAGAACGATTACTCCTATAATCAAAAGGGTAAAACAATTATGGATTATCTAGCCTTCCCCATAGACAGCATTTTCATACACAAATGAATGAATGTCTATATCTTTTCCATATTAAATAGCCATATCGATTTTTGTAATATGTGCGTCAAAATATGCACGCAACAGTCACCGTTATACAATCATAGTAAGTAAGGACATCATTTCAGTGATATAGCATTAATATTAACATTTCAATTAAGTGTAACTGACTAGCACATAAGTCAGACTAGTCAGTCATCAGGTGTCAAAGTTATATAGTCATAGCAAGTAACATCATTTCAATGATACAGAATTAATATTAACATATCCGTAATAAACATCATCTGGTTTACTCTGCTCCTATACATCCTTTTCTGATCTATAACTTGATCCTTCTAAATCATATCAAGTACAAATTCAAATACTGATGCTATCTTAGCAACTACCCAAAATTAATACATAAAATAAATAAAGTGAGTGACCACGTGATCAGGTTGATTTCTACTGAAACTGGCTGTAGAACACTCCAGTTTACCAGCTGTAAATGGGTACAATGTTGTGCGCTCGAACTATGGAAGGCAAAGGCAGCGAGGAAGGGGACTAGTCACCTTAACCTCGTAAACTGGGATCTTCCACGAAGAAGTTTCTAACACTTCATTTCCCTATGACAATCTCTGCCATGGGACTTCCTTTATCTTCGTAAGCGATAAAGCAATATGATAAATGTATCTTCATTAGGCTGTGGGGCTATTTGTGATTAATTTTTGTACAAGCAACAATCATCCACAATGCACATGTTTAGATCATATAAAAATACAATACATTATATCAATGACTATTATACAGGCATATTTTGTGAATTCTGTATGAACCTGAAATAACAAATATTATACACGGTAGTTATCATAATTTCGCTTACCCTCAGACTTCAGATACTGGACTTAAAAATGTTTCTGGCGATCCGCTCACAATTCATGGGTAGTGGCGAAACTCTGCCTCCAGTCTGTCTCAAACCTCTTTCGTTGTCTGTGTCTCATTTTACCGATACGCTATATATACGCATAGCGCGGACGTATCGGAGAGTACAGACGTCACAGCTTAAACCTAAGCCTGAAAAATCCTTCCCGAACAGTGATTTCGGCCGATCTGTGCTTCGACTTAAATTTTGCCTTTCTCATTTTCGGCATATATAACATCCATATTGTTCCATCTTCTCTAGTTTTATCCAGCCGATAAATCTCTATCTTCCTATCCCTGTAATTTCCCAAACTGTTATTTGTTGATTTTAATATTTAGAACAGAAGTGGGTTTACCAGCTGTTAGCGTATCTGTGGGCAGCCGAAATACGCATATATCTCCGTAAATGAGAACTTCCTACCGTTCCTTCTTATATGCAGTTATACACAATCCTTCCCTGAACTGAAATGTAAAATCCTTTTCATTCTGATTCCCTTCTGCTTTTATTTATCCTTGGCGATTTCCTCTGTCTGATACACATTTCGCTGATACGCCACCATTTTGAAAGCGGTCAATCGATCGTTGACGGGTTTATAAATCTAACTGAACACGTTTGCAATGACTTGAAACCAATTTTGCGACATAGCTCCCCCATATTTTAAGCTGGATGATATCTAGCTTAACTATTGGGTACAAGACAATTGCAAATCGACCATTCCGAGGTTAGTTTTCCTTCCTTCTATCCTCCTCAAGCTCTGTGGGATGACGACTAAGAAAATCTGCGCCCACATTCTGTTTTCCAAGAATATATTCATCCTTTACTATCTCTCTCCTTCCTGTTCGGTTTTTCATCCAGGCTCTTACTGCTGGTGAAACGGGGTCGGTAGGTTTCCCATGAAGTTTACCGCCCTCTTTTCGTTGATAGTTGGATGAGGTTTTCCCTCGCAAATCCGTAGGTGTTTGATTTTCGCTACGTGATTTGTTCCTTTTTTCCAGCGCATGGGGTTCAGACTGCAATTGAACCTGTGTGGGATGTTTCCTTTCCCCTCCCGTGCAAATCTCGGGGGTACCCCTGATTGCTGGTTTGCTTGTAGATTTTTGATGAAGACTCTTCCGTCGACTTTCTGAATCTACATAGGTGCACTCTGGACTGGAATTTACATACCGATTAATGTCTTCCGTAATGCCCTGCCAGTAGTACTGGGTGGCTACTCTTTGTTTTGTGGCACCATTACCCAGGTGTTCACTCAAAGTTGTTATGTGCCCCCAGCCCATAACCTTATTCCTATAGGTGGATGGTACAACAATTTGACCATGACTTTTCGTCCCTCTGCCAGCTTTCCTGTGCAAGAGTCCATGTTCCCTAAAGAAATGTCCTTTCCTTGGAGTGTTATGAGTTTTTGACAATTTTCCAAAACAAGGCTTCAATGTGCTGTCTGCTTCTTGAGCCCGTTTCATTTCGGTCGAATGAAATGTTAATTTGGTGTCCCTCTCTATGTTCCTGGAGTCAGACCTGGTCTGGGTTTCTGCGAAACCATAGGTTTGACAGGGTCTCCCAAGAAAACATATCTACGCCCCAACATTAGGGGGTAAAAGGGATCATCTATCACAGCTGCATTTATCTCCCCTTCCACATAGCGACAACTGACATGAATCTTTGCTATGGGTAAAGTAAGGGGTGATGTTCCTTTTAGTGGCCCTTGAATATCTACTGTTTCTGTGGTGATTTGGTCAGGGCGCACCAGAGATGCACACACGACTGCATCATAGGACAAACCTGTGTCATACATTCCTGTGACTTGTTTGCCATTCACAGTCACTATCTCCTGTGTAGGTGGGTGATGGAGGCTATTCTGACTCACAGTCAGTTCCTTCCTATCAGAAGCCCTCACCTGTAGACATGCAGCATGATGAAGGGTTTTTTTCCTCCCACATTCATCAGTGTTGTGGTTGCTCATCTTACAAAATTTGCACCACTTATCTCCCTGTTTGTAGGGTTTCTTTTCCTGAGTCTGAGGGTTCTTGTCCTTATTATCACATCTTGGCTTATTTCTGTATGGGTGATCCTTCTGGTGAAACTGGGTATTCTGCGGTGGTGGCTTATATCCTTCTACCTGCTTTCTTTTTGGTCCTACCAATTCAGCTTGAGCTGCTTGGTATCTCTCTGCACATCTCACAGTGTCTTCCAGCCTCTCTGCTCCTTGTTCCATCAGGAATTTCCTCATTTCTGGAGACATGGAATCTTTCACTTGCTCTAACATAACCATTTCTTTCAGATCCTCATAGGTTTTCTGATACTTACCTAAACTACTCCATTTCAACAAATACGTTTCTAGCCTAGCTGCGAACTGGTTATATGTTTCTCCAGGTAGCAGTTTAGAAGTTCTAAATTTCTTCCTATATGCCTCAGAGTTCTTTTCATACCGGATCAGTAAGGCTTGCTTTAGTATTTCATAATTTTCCTGATCTTCTTTGGGGAGTTTCAGAAACACATCATATGCAATACCTCTCAATCCCTGGGATAACTTTAGACTCCATTTTTCCTTTTCCAGTCCATATGTAGAGGCTAGCCTTTCATACCTATCCAGGTATGACTCAATTGCGTCCTCCTTTTCAACAAATGGATCTAGGTGGAAGTTCATGGCCCCATTTGCTGTGTTCTGAAAAGAGCTATTCGCAGAATGAGGTGAGCTATTACCATGGGTGATAGTCCCAGCCTGAAGTTCAAGATCAAGCTGTCTCATTTTCAGCTCATGGTCTCTCTCTGCTTGTAACCTCCTTTCTTCTCTCTCAGCTTCTAATTTCTTGACTTCTCTCTCCGCTTCTAATTTCTTGCTTCTCTCTCCGCTTCTAATTTCTTGGCTTCTCTCTCCGCTTCTAATTTCTTGGCTTCTCTCTCCGCTTCTAATTTCTTGGCTTCTCTCTCTGCTTCTAATTCTAATTTCTTGGCTTCTCTCTCTGCTTCTAATTTCTTGGCTTCTCTCTCTGCTTCTCACTCTCCGTCGTGACATACCGGATCAGAGCGTCACCATCCATGCCAAGCTCTTTTCCCACCTGCAGTGTAGCAGACCTAAATTTGACCAAGTCAGCCATGATGTATCTGTAGTCTAGTAGGGCAAGCGATCTTACTCAAACTAATTTACTACAATATAATTAACTTAAAATTAAAGTTAATTAAACTGACTTCACCATATATGAAACAGCTTTCTTTATCTGTACTCAATGGTACTCCTAAAAATATAATTATTTCCTACCATGTTACTCTTTCCAAAAATTTTTTACAAAAAAGAAAATTTCCTACACAGCAGAAATAGAAAGATGGCTCAGGAATATCAAAGATATATCCCGGACGAGCCCCCACTGTAGCGGGAGGTTATTTAAAATTATTTATTATGTAAGAGTATGCCAGTAAAGAGTTCTGACCTTACAAGTAATACCCCAGTCTTAGAAATAAGCACTGGTGTATTGTTATCATAAAAATAGTCAGACTGTGAAAACCCTGGCCCAGTTGGTAAGAAGTAGTACCAGGATTTAAGGTGTCTCCTCCCTGTGACTATCTTATGATTACTTATATTCTAGGGGATAAGTAAAATGTACATTCACTGAACCCACAAAATGGAAGAAGTGAATAAATCCTCAGGTACAGTTAAAACAGTTTAATAATTACACTAATATTCTATTACTGCTAGTTGGAACAGAGCATTGAAATATATAAATATATAGAAAATAAAGTCACACCATTACTATTATTGTCTGTTTAGACTTCAAGATCTTAAATAATAAAGTTACTGAAAGCACTGTTATTAGTCCTTTGAATTTAAGAATAACTGTCATCAGTTGACTGAGTTTCTGTATGGTTAATTATTATTTTCAACATTTGGCTGTTTCACATGTATAGGTGGTCAGTGTCAAACAGGACACTTATCTTTCAACTTGACAATGCTGAAACTGAACTGTTCTTTGCTGATATCAGACTTGGTAGGCCCAACAGTAGGGATGCCAATGACCAGTTGAAGTTCACTCTTTGGGGTCCTGCACTTTTGTGGGATTGCCTCTGATGAACGACACAGGCTTCTGATACTGGACAGTCTGGTTTTAGTTATTTCATGGAACCTGTAACATATCAGCCTTGGCTAGTATCTGGCTAGACTTGTAGCTGACTAGCACAGATGTCAGACCAGTCAGTCATCAGATGTCACCGTTATACAATCATAGTAAGTAAGGACATCATTTCAGTGATATAGCATTAATATTAACATTTCAATTAAGTGTAACTGACTAGCACATAAGTCAGACTAGTCAGTCATCAGGTGTCAAAGTTATATAGTCATAGCAAGTAACATCATTTCAATGATACAGAATTAATATTAACATATCCGTAATAAACATCATCTGGTTTACTCTGCTCCTATACATCCTTTTCTGATCTATAACTTGATCCTTCTAAATCATATCAAGTACAAATTCAAATACTGATGCTATCTTAGCACCTACCCAAAATTAATACATAAAATAAATAAAGTGAGTGACCACGTGATCAGGTTGCTTTCTACTGAAACTGGCTGTAGAACACTCCAGTTTATTAGCTGTAAATGGGTACAAAGTTGTGCTCTCGAACTGTGGAAGGCAAAGGCAGCGAGGAAGGGGACTAGTCACCTTAACCTCGTAAACTGGGATCTTCCACGAAGAAGTTTCTAACACTTCATTTCCCTATGACAATCTCTGCCATATGACTTCCTTTATCTTCGTAAGCGATAAAGCAATATGATAAATATATCTTCATTAGGCTGTGGGGCTATTTGTGATTAATTTTTGAACAAGCAACAATCATCCACAATGCACATGTTTAGATCATATAAAAATACAATACATTATATCAATGACTATTATACAGGCATATTTTGTGAATTCTATATGAACCTGAAATAACAAATATTATACACGGTAGTTATCATAATTTCGCTTACCCTCAGACTTCAGATACTGGACTTAAAAATGTTTCTGGCGATCCGCTCACAATTCATGGGTAGTGGCGAAACTCTGCCTCCAGTCTGTCTCAAACCTCTTTCGTTGTCTGTGTCTCATTTTACCGATACGCTATATATACGCATAGCGCGGACGTATCGGAGAGTACCGACGTCACAGCTTAAACCTAAGCCTGAAAAATCCTTCCCGAACAGTGATTTCGACCGATCTGTGCGTCGACTGAAATTTTGCCTTTCTCATTCTCGGCATATATAATATCCATATTGTTCCATCTTATCTAGTTTTATCCAGCCGATAAATCTCTATCTTCCTATCCCTGTAATTTCCCAAACTGTTATTTGTTGATTTTAATATTTAGAACAGAAGTGGGTTTACCAGCTGTTAGCGTATCTGTGGGCAGCCAAAATACGCATATATCTCCGTAAATGAGAACTTCCTACCGTTCCTTCTTATATGCAGTTATACACAATCCTTCCCTGAACTGAAATGTAAAATCCTTTTCATTCTGATTCCCTTCTGCTTTTATTTATCCTTGGCGATTTCCTCTGTCTGATACACATTTCGCTGATACGCCGCCATTTTGAAAGCGGTCAATCGATCGTTGACGGGTTTATAAATCTAACTGAACACGTTTGCAATGACTTGAAACCAATTTTGCGACACCAACAAACAGCCAACGCAATGTTACCTACCACACTCAGCGCCACTGCTACTCAATATGATGCTCGCCTATCCAGCCGGGAGATTGCAATGCTGATACTAGCGAAGCTGTTCTAAAAAACGCCCAAGTGTTTATGGGCATGCCCATCCATGCACGGTCAACGCAAATGTGAACTTACTGTTTAATAATGTTCTAACTTTCCCATATACTCTATTTTCAGCCTGTATGAAATGTACTGCCTCAGATCAAACTATAAATGACTTAGTGCCAGAATGAGAAGACAGAACCATAACCAGCAAGTACCTTACCTAATCAAGTTACTGACGACTTAAGTACTTCAAGAACAGCCCACAGATGATGTTAATTAGAAGTTTTTTGATTGTACAATAAAGTTGACACAAAATTACAGACTTGCTGTTGGCAATCACACACATGACACGTTAAATTAGTTAGACAGTGCTAATGTTAACTTCCACAATCCCATTTATAACATATGTGTCACGCTAATTTCGCCATGACATTGATTTATGATCATTTTCCAAAATTCCTAAGCTAGACTCCTTATCCTTACAAATTCCAGAGTCCAGTGATTTTCCTTTTCATGACTCTTAGCGCATCTTCTCTCAGACACTTTACACTAGTAGTCCTGTTCTTACTTCTTCCTAATCATCTTAACCTATAATTCTTATGCCACTAGACTTGTCTATCCCTATAATGTTCTATTAAACCTACTATTACAGCTTGTGAAAACATGTATAATCCACACCATTACAATTTATACCCATATCTGTCATGCATTATTTTTCTTCCCACAGGAGTATTTATTTTGAGTATGTACATGACAAATTGTTTGAAAATATTGCATTTAGCAAAATAGATTGCATATTCCATCTTTAACAACCATTATAAGATTTCCCCACCTCTTACTCCCGTTCTACTCCTAAACGGTTCTGAAAGTTGCCCTTCAATAAGAACTCTGCATGTCATGTCTTCATAGTTCTTTCTTATTATGTACATATCTGTGTATATCCCTCTCCCAAAGAAAGGCAATTTAAAACTGTGTACCAACTATCGTACTTTTGCTTTAATAAGTCATGCCAGCAAAATCCTCTTGCGGATTATCATGAAGAGGATAGAAAGAAAGTTAGAACATGAAATACACGAAGTACAGGTTTTAGACAAGGCAGAGGTACGAGAGATCACATTTTTAATGTGAGAAACATCCTCGAGAAATGCAGAGAATACAATGTAGATCTTCATGCCTGTTTTGTAGATTACACCAAGGCCTTCGACTGCGTACAACATCATAAATTGTGGAACATCATGAGAGACATGGGGTTTCCGGCGCATTTGACCCATCTAATTGAAACTCTTTCTATCATTCTGAGACGACATTCGGAGCTTGTAAATTTATTCGCCGGAAAATATCTTCATTCTTTTGAATTACAATATTTTTGTAATCCGGAGATAGTCTATTTTCCCTCTATTCTTGACGATTCCACAGTATACTGTCCTCTTACTTGTTCTAAACATTGCTGCAAACATTCTTACCCATTTACACTTTTACATCCTTCATAGCCCCACTCATAAATTGTTATATAAGGAGATATTAGAAAATGCTGATGTTGCATTTTTGTGGTTAAGTTAACTCTGCAGAAGAGTTGGAAAGATACAAAAGAATACTACAGAATAGCATATTATACAAGATTGACATACATCACTGCTGATGCATACCATTGTACCACCCCCACAAATTGTTGATATAAACAAATGACTGATGAAAAAATTACCCACCTGTATGACAAACTGATGTATACCGTAAAATCTCGCGTATAATACGCACAATTTTTAACTCATTTTTGCCCGCTAAAATTCGTGTGCGTATTATACGCGAGTACTAAAAAATACGTAATTTTCGATATCGAAAGTAACCTACATTGGAAAGTCTGTCAAGTTTTTGTCACAATTTGACAGTGAAAATGGCGCAAAATTGAGTGTGCCATGTGTTTTCTTATGTGTCAGACATTGTTGCAAAACGCATTTCGCACTCTTGGTCTTCAATCTGTTTTGATATTAAGCTTGGTTGTGAAGTTTGTCATTTGATTGTTTTGAGCTCTAACAATGAATTCGAGAAAATGTTGTACTGCAGCAGAAAAGCTCTTAGTGGTAAAATATACAGAATCTAACGGCAATCGGGTAGCAAGTTGACATTTTTCCATTAACGAGTGCAACATTCGATTATGGCGAAAAAACAAAGAGGCGCTGCAAGTGTTGCCTAGTAAGAAAAAGGCGAATCGTGGGTCAGCACCAGATCTTCCAGACCTAGAAAAAAACATTATTGGACTGGGTAGTGGATAGAAGGCAACAAGGCATCGGTGTTTGATGCATTGAAGTCCGACTTAAAGCTCTGGAACTTAAAAAATCTCGCACAGGCATAACATCATTTAAAGCGTTGTAGTGAATTTCTAAATACAATATCTAAATTAATATATAACAGTATAGGGCATAAAGGCAAAAGATAAAAAAGTACAAAAGAATTTTCTGCTGAAACGGTTGGTATCGGCTATGCCTTCAGATTATTATTTGCTAACGAATAGCCGAACAAAACGGTACCCAATTCTTCATATTCGTCCTTTACATAAATGCCCACTTTTCCAAGTTCTAAGAAATTGTGCTTAAAATGCATTGTGAAACGAGGAGGGGGCAAGGATAGATGAAAATGCTAATTCGTTTCGCATTGATTTCAAACTAAAAGCCAACACTAGCACAGGGGCAAGCCTTGCCTTAGGGGTTTCCCCAAATACAATGAAAAAAGTTAGAATTGTGGACACTACGTCATGTAAACATGTTAAGGTCTTATTATGAATGACTTAAGCTCTCGTAATTATCTCGTAAGTACATGAGAAGAGAAGTGAACAGGAGGTAGTTTAAAAATAAACAACTAACATGGGAAAAAAAGATAGAATTTTGAACCAAACCACATAGCCCCTTAAAAATTGTATATTCGTGTACCTGAAGACTTGCTGACCAAGAATATGTTATTAGTTATATAAATAGTCCCTTAACTAATTAAATATTGATAAAACAATACATAGAGATCAGAGATACTGTCAGGTCAAGTCATATCTGCTTAGATTGGATCGCATATTTTGGGGAAAAAAAGTAGGTGACAGATAGGCTAGGATAGTACAGTGAATCTGATTGGGTGGCATTTGAAGGGAGACTAAATATTATTGGCTGACCTTTGAATAAACATAAATAGCCTAAGTAACGTAGGAAAAGTTTGAATGATATTTTTTGAAAAGACTGTTTACAGTGTAAAATTAAGAATGATTTGCTAACTAAAAAGATATTGTCAGAATAAGCGTTAGAGGGGACGCCATTTCTGAGAATATTTTCAACAGTGATAGAAGAGATCAGGCTGTGCTTTAAAATACAAGTTCTAAGCAGCCTGGGCAATACGACAGATCGAAACTGTGTCAGTAATCATCTCTATGTATATTTCATTGAAAATTGTGGTAAGCTTGACATTTATTAACCTGTATTTTATATAAAAATTGAATGTGAAATAATAATATATGTCTGGACATGAGTGGGTCTATAGCGAACATGAGGCAAAGCCTAAAGATTGATCCACCATGTGATAGACTGTCAGAGAGGTGTAAATACAAGAATATGTATGATTGTCATAAAGGAGCATAACACCTATCCTATTATATGGAAGAGATTACAGCTGGAATTGCAGTGGCGTTGTAACTATTAGGGAAAGGAATACTGGTGTACATTATCACATCAAAAGAAAATGGTGGCATAGGTTTGTATAAGGATATGATCCTTTTGTTTGTTTGTAATGTACATGTCCTTAACTGTGGACTATTAGTGTATGCTAGATATTACGAAGGATGCATACCTTCACATTTCAGAGGTCCTCGGTACTGACGTTAATGAGGTACCAAACGCTTGAAAACTGAATGATTCAGGACTCTGCCTGTTTACTGCGAGCCCATGCTAGTGGCCATTGTCTATCAAACAGGGAACAGATTGTCAAGCGAGTAGAGGAAAGGTCCAACATATATTATACGGCCAAGATAAGTTCTTGTTCAGCACCTGAGAGCTCAACTACAGAACTTTAAAAGAACGATCTAATAACAGTGAATAAAACTGGGACAAATATTTAATAGTTCCACAAGTGACAAAATAGAAACAAACATTTCCAGAAGGACATGATTAAAACAACAACCTAGTATTACCACCAGTATTACCTTAAAGTAGGAAAACACTACATAAATATATTCGATTAATAATTTTATATATATATATATATATATATATATATATATATATATATATATATATATATATATATATATATATATATATATATATGCCAAAGGATTTATTGTGCTATTTGACTGATGTAATTGATTATTGTGATTTCACTTTTAAATTGTCTGTCCTGATTACAAATAAATTTGAATCAGGATAATAAAACTGTAAAAATCTTATTTTCACAAAATTCAACCACAGTCTTAAATAAGATAGCCTTTTAAAGTGTCGTTTGTATGTTATTGTGGTAGTACTGTGTGCTGTTGTGAATAATAAACTAATTGTTTGTATGTTTGTTAATTACTGTGCTTCACACTCTACATTCATAACCCTAGACACAACACGAAGTCATTTAATATACTAATATAAATACATTTTGAATGAGATAAAGGGGGTGGTAGCGGAAAGGCACCCTGAAAAGTTCACAATACTATTGAGTAAATTCAGGGACCTTCATAGCTAATCTCATTTATTATAATACTAATACATAACAACAATTCATAACATCAAAATCCACCACAAGCGTCATATGGGTGGTCAGTTCGTTTTATGAAGCGACATGGTCTTTCAGTTCGTCGAAGAACTACTATCGCGCAGCATCTTCCATCTTCTTTCAGTTTTTTAACAAATGTTTCAAAAAATAAAATCTTGAAAAATTATGGTGCGTATTATACACGAATTTCCATTTTACCAGAAAATGTTGGGCTAAATCAAGCATGCGTATTATACACGAGTGCGTATTATACGCGAGATTTTACGGTAATACACTGCCCCAATTTCAAGACATTGCCCTTTACCCAATACTCCAATGACATCTGCGCATGCTGATTTTGCAGAACTATTGATAGCATTTGTGTATGCTAATCCCAGAGAAAATACATTGCCATTTTTTTTCCTGATGTTGCCTGAGGTACATGAAAGGAAGAAGCACCTATTTGTGACGGTTGCCTGTGCCATTATATGAGACACCATGTTATGATACAACTATATGATAGTACAACTAATGTTATGATTGATAATAAAGTACTCCACATCAATAGAGTATAATAAACAAAATGTTAGTCTTTTCGTGATAACGAAAGAAAGACGTCAAAATACTTGGAAAATTTTATGGATTTCCACAGACATAGAACAAATCAAAGGACAAATGATTGCCACTAAAGGAACCATAAGAGTATGGATTACCAATGAACACGAGATACATATGGATTATGAACATTCTATGAGAACCACAGATGTACGGATAAAATGAAAAAATATATGAATAAAATAGTTGCATAATTACTGCATCCAGCAGAAAATAAATGACAAGATGACCTCCGTATAAGAGAAGATATTTCATTGATGTTTACCTATTGCTTTGTATTATAAACATTGTCATAATAAGATGGATAGCAAATGATAATTGCTTGCTGATGTTTATATAGAAACGGTTGTTATAATTTGACTGAATAATCATAGAGCCAAAAATGACTGATACATTTTGACGAACGGAGATCGGATCACCCCTTATGTTACATAAACTGAAAATGATGTTACTCCTAGGACGGACGTGTCACAGATATACGGTGGATATATAATAAAAAAATAAAGAATACCTGGATTGGAAATACATGTAGACGAGTCATGTATACAAAATACATATACCCTCATGCCCCACACCTACCAATGACTTCGGAAATTTTAAATAGGTTACCCATCTGGCTGTAGTCAGCAGATGTAATGAACACCACATAACTCTGACAAACCTTCGACCTGCGAAGGCAGAGTTGGTGTTGAAATATTGAACATATGTACAAAACCATTTTATCTCCTGTTGTCATAAAATTTGAAAAATGTTGTTGATGTTTACATAAATGATTGTTGTTTGACGAATTTTGTGAAAGGCATTACTAAGTATCGTACATAAGGAACCATTAAGGATGAAATTCTAGAAGTAACAGGACCACTCGCAAGGATTAAATAAATGATCCAGAGAACCATAACTGACAAATTGGACTTATGGAAAAAGAAAATAGTAAACTAAATACAAGGATGCCTTAGGATAACATAAATACATAATGGTCAGGAATACCAGGAAGATTGTCTTAACAGAGGAAAAAATGAAGTAATACAGAACCTAATATACAGAATCCATGATGCTTTGAAAATTTTTTCCTTGTATTTAACATATTGGTAAAATGTTGTAAACATATTGTTTTAATGATTGCTGACTAGTTGATGTTGGATAATGACTAACTGATAGTTCAAGAAAGACTTTTGAAAAAAAAAATATATATATACTTCAAGGAAGATTGTCTTGACAGAGGATAAATAAAATAAATCTATCAGTGATTGGACATAACCAAATTCTTAATAAACAGGATCACTACTAGACGCATAACTTATATGGATGTTTGGAGAAAGACATTGAATATTTGAAAAAGAAAATTTTTAGAATAATTTCTACGGTGTTGGATACTTTGAAAAAAATAGATACACATATCACTTGGAGAAAATCCAAGACAGGAAGAAAATTTCAGATACAAATAAATAGGGACAAGTCATGAGAATTTTTAATCATTTTTATTGTGTACATTATAATTGCTTATCAAAATGAATTGGTTTGAAAATGTTTATATACATGTCTGCAATTGTTTCTCATATGTAATAATGTGTAAGCGAAAACATGATGAATCACCACGGATGAATTAACTGACTTATACAATTGGATCGTCATTGCAAAGATGATGTGGATATTAGGAATACTTTATACTGGAATAAAATTGGAATGCATAATCAGTAAATAAGTTAGGCCCAAAACGTATTGGAAAACCAAGATTGAAAATAACATAAATTCTTTTGAACTACTCGGAGTCTTATGATATGGAGCAAATAAAAGGAACGGAGAATATATAACATTCGTCCCCCACCATGTCTAATAGAATATTTTCAACTATATTTCTGAATGAAATTACATTGAGTTGTACCAGAGAGATATATTATTGCTCATATTTCCCAGTGTTGCCACTCGTCACAATTTTTTGGTGACGATCTATTGTATTAGATGAATGTTAGGAATATTTTGTTGGTCAGTGTTGCCAATTAGAAAATTTGGTGAAAAATGTTGTAATACGCTGGATAGTTTAAATTTTTTTGAAGTTGATGTCCATCACTAAGTTTTTATATAGAAGTTGATCTCATATAGACATAGGACCCCAGTGTAGGAATTAGATTAAATTTTTCCGAAACATTTTTGGACTTAGAAAATTTTTTGGACTTTAAATTTTTCTGAACATTTTTTACTTAGAAAATTTTTGGGATAATTTGGAAATTGATAGTATACAAATGTCTCCCTACGAGATACATTTGCAGGTCCCCGGGATCTGTATGTAGCCGTGGATACCATGATTTTTTCGGAAACAGGCTGTATCCCACTAAAGACGGAAAGAGCACAGATTAACATATAAATTAATATCTTATGAGAAACAGAGGATAAAAATAACTAAATGACATAAATTTTATTTAGGGTAGAGTCGCTTCAGTTATGACATAACTGGTCATGTGATTCCCTTAACCAATCATACAGCTCAGATTTTTCCCCGGCAGGAATGGGTACGCGACGCCATTTAGAGTTAGAACATTAGAGCGGAACTGAAAGGACGTGCCTAGTCCAGCTCAGTGTATTTCTTATGTTGAGGAGATCAACTTCACACTTATATAGCAAAAGTGCATTTCAAGATGTTGTGTGATTTGTTTGTGATTCCAATACACTTGTAAGTATTAATTACAAATGAATGCATATCTGATAGAGCTCACAGCCATAACTGAAACAGAGCTACGCTCGAAGATTTGGTTAAAATGAAAACCAAATCATATATCTAAATGCTTTGCTGAGGAAGAAGGTCCTTATGTTGAGAGATGTTAAACCTAAGGAATACCAAGAAGTAAAAGAAAGCTTGGACCAAAACATCAATTTGAAGAGATGGAAAATGTCGTCGAACATAGAAAACGTTAACCTAAAGTCGGAACACTGTAGAAAGATAGAGGAGTCTCGCCATCTGAAAATTGAATATGATGAAAAGATGTAGAAGGGATTTTGCATCAATGAAATAATATATTGACATTATATATGCATTTGCTTATTACTGTAAATATTAAAGTGTTCAAGAACTTGTTATATTTGACTTAAGCCAGCTCCTGTTGAAGGCTATTAAAAGTTGTGTCTATGAAAACAAATGCTGTTGAAGAATTAATTATCAAAGTTGGACATTATGCTGATAAATCAATCCATCCCAATTTAATTGTTACATTTACATCTAAGAGAAGCAAAGTCGAACCTGGTAACACACAAAATAAAGGAGAGGAATATAAAACTCTAGCGGATAGGCTAGTTAACTAAACCTACTCTCTGCTCTATATGGAACTACTGAGAATTAAGAAACACTGAATATAAATTACAGACTCACGGTTACATTACCAGCAATACCTATGTGTGCTGCAACCCACACTAGCCTCACACTATGTCCTCTGTTTTCTAGTGATGTATTAATTGCTAGAATTTCTTACTTCATGTCTGACCGGCTACATTTACTTGGGTTTTCTAGTGCTTGTAGTAATGATAGTGAGTCTGTAAATATCGTAACAGCTTCTGGTGGGTTATTTTCGATTATTTCTAAACATTTTAGAATTGCTACCATCTCTGCGGTAAAAATCGAAGCCCCTTCAGTTACACTGTAGCTCTTTTTAATTCCCCATTGTGGTATTACTACTCCGGCACCTAGTTGACCACTATTACCCTTGGATCCATCAGTGTAGACGGCCAGACTTTGTTTAGTTAGTTGATCTATGAACTTTCCACTTATCATTTTGGCTTCCTTATCTTCTATGTTTTGTTTGATCTTTTCATTAAGTGAGTAGTCTATGATTGGTGTTTTTAGTTCCCAGGGTGGTATTTTGATCTGTATTTATTACTATTTTAAATTGTGTTTGATAGTTCTTTGAACTGCGTTAGATCTTCTATAGTTCTCCACCCTGTTGGATATCTATCTTTATTTAAGGGGACGTCCCATACACTTGGTTGGTTTTTGACAAATGCTTTATGTGCTGGGTGGGTCACCTCTTGTGCTACTTTACGCCAATAATTTAATCTTAGCTCTTTCCGTCTTAGACCAAGGGGTGGTATGCCAAGAGCTACTTCTAGCGCTTCTACTGGTGTTGATATAAATGCACCTGTAATGGTTCTCATGTCTGCATTTTGAATCCTGTCTAGTTTTGCTTTGTTAGAAGCTGCAGCTGAGTCATTAGACAATGCTGGCATAATCCAGTTTCCCCCTGATGAAAGACTTGTAGAACATAAGCATTATTTTATTGCTGCCCCCCTCCCCTATCCATTACCTTTAACTATCCTTAGTATATTTAGGGGTCCCCTACAGCTTTCTACTAAATTGTCTGTATGTTTATTCCAATTTAGTTGTTTATCTAATGTTAAGCCCAGAAATCTTGTTGTTGAGGAGGTACATATTTTGTGTCCTTTAATGGTTATATTGATTTTGTAATTTTTTTAAATTTCCTTTGCTGAATATCATACCTACTGTTTTGTTTAATTTGAAAGCCCCAACTTTTCATCCACTCTGAAACTTTGTCTATTTGTTTTTGAAGTTGTTGGTTAACATGGGCCACGTTTTTTCCAGATCGCCAAATGGCACATTCATCTGCAAATTGTGATATTGCATTCTTAATGTCGTTAAATTTACGGAAATCTACGTGTTTATGGTAAATAAATGTGAAACCACCAGCCCTCCCCCGCTAAATTTAAATAAAAAAAACGGACAGAGATAACTGTCCAGCGGTCAAAATGTTATAAAAATGTTCACAATATATCCAACTTATAACCGAGAGATCACACATCTTGTCAGGTTTTGACGGGATGTCGAATCTCGGAAATAAGTGAAACAAAAACAAAAAAACATATAAAACACTTAACCTTGTGATACTTTAACTCTTTGACTCCGTAATTATTTTCCCCCCTGCGCCGTAATTGTTTTTTGAAGAATTCTAAACAGTGAAGTGTACTATCTTTTAGTGTAAATTGCATGTTAATATTATCAATGTACATATTATATACCAAACTGTAGTGAATTAGATAGAGAATTGTAATATGTCACGAACGGTTTATAGAATGAATGTCAGTCCTCATGCTCCGATGGGAGCTAGAGGTATTTATGTAAGTTGTGAGTTGAAGTGAGTGAATGTTGTTTGACTGTGGGCATGAATGCGTTAGGAGCAGTAAGCACTAATGTCGAGTTCACGGGCATGACTGAGTTGTTGTGAACGAAGGGGTGGTGAAGACTGGTCAGGTGTGAAAAGGCTCATGTGTGGGAAGGCATTTGAGAGATAGATTGGAGTGAGGAGAGATTATATGGGGAGTTAAGGCGAATTGGGTGAAGAAACGTAGAAAATATATTGAGATATAGTGAAATTTGTTCCATTAGATGATGTTCCAATTATGCACATCATACATTGTGCTTTTCTTGTGATTTATGGCCAAAGCGACAGTCTGCCTGTGTTATTGTGTTTATGCTCAAGTTTGTGACATAAAGTTGTCAGATATCGTGCCTACTTGTTGGAGTTCAATGAGTTAACATTAGCTGTGTATAACGAGCCATGTTTGTCGCTCCATGTGTAATGTAATACATATTTGTGAATGTGCACACACAGCTAAGCACTTGACATAATATATAGCGTCTTTGGTAGTATTAACACAAGTACGTTTGGTATACTTAAAACATTTTGTATGTAAAATTGAAAAATACTAAATAGTTTTTTTTTTCCTATCCAGCGGCAGTCGAGCTTTCCAGCTCTCTTGGCCCAATGACATTTCATTGCGAGTCTGGGGGGTCAGTGGACTTTCCTTCCAACCCGGTCAGGAGCTTCGCTCCTTCCCATCCACACGGGATTTATGTGCAGGAGCCGTTCAGGTTATTCAGTCAAATTCCCGGTCGTAAACATTCCTTCAAACGCTGACTCCCGGGTTTGAACCATGAAAACCTGGTCGCCAGTAGAACGCCGTAGCCATTACACCAGCGACACCAAATAGTTAACTGTAGGATACGAGCTTACCAAAAACAACGTGTGTTGCAGACAATAAGAGATACAGAAGTTACGGGAATGTATCCTATTTACTTTCAAAGGGGAACAACGTTTCTATACAATAAATATTAATATGAAATAACAGGTTTTCGTTACTTTTTTAGTTTTATCAACTTATTTTACAAAATTATATAAGGTATAAAATATTCTCTTATATTTATTAGTACAATTATTCAATTGTTAAATCTTTATTTTGTTTCCCGTGTTTAGAATGAAAACAACTTTAAATATTATGAGTATGATGCACATGTTAAAGTAATGAGCACATATGTGCATTGCCACATTCAAATAAATCTAACGACATAATCTCAGCAAAAAGTAAAACACTAGAGTACATAGAACGGTATACAAATAATAGCCTAACTATATATACAGATGGGTCCAAAGATGAAGAAGGACAATTAGGAGCAGGAATAGCAATACCAAAATTAAAAATTTATAAAAGATACAAAGTAACAAGTAATACATCTATCTTTACAGCAGAATTAGTGGCAATCCTAAAAGCTTTAGAAATAGCTGCAGAAAATCCACCAAAAAAAGTAACCATTCTCACAGATTCTCTATCATCAGTACTAGCAATCAGAAACAGAACAGAAGGCAGCAGGCCAGACATTATAGAGGAAATACTACAGGTTAATACATATCTACAAAATATAGGATGCAGTGCAACACTAACATGGATACCATCACATGTGGGGATAGCAGGAAATGAGCTAGCAGACAAAGAAGCCAAAGGGGGGAGAACTAGCCATAACCAAATTGAAGTAGGCTTAGGAAAGTTTGAAATTAAGAGCTTAATTGCTCAAAAAATAACTAAAGAATGGATAACAGCATGGGACCTAAGTAAAAAAGCAAGACACTCATATAAAAATCCTTAAAAAACCAAGCAAAAAATGTCAAATAAAAGATGAACTAAAAATACCAATTAATAAAAAATTGCTGAGACTCAAGCTGGGAACTGGATATTTCATGATAGAGGAACCCACATGTGAAGAGTGTCAAGAACCAAACACAATTAGACACTTTCTAGTGGACTGCAAAAAATATGACCAACAGAGGCAAAACATTAAGACATACTGTAGTAACCACAAGGTAGAAATGAGTGTAGAAAATCTCATAGGCACAAAGAGCCCTTCAGAAATGCAAAAGTTAATAAAACACTATATTACAAAAACTAAAGCTAACATATAAAAATCAAATAAGGAATTGAACCAGTAGTCCAAACTGGTGAAAGACTCGCCCCAGAAACATACAGATTAACCAAATAAACCATCCAGTAAAAATCAAAAACATACTAACTTAGAAAATAGCATATATTGGAATTTTTTTAAAAAAAAACCATGTTGAACTATAACTACAAAAGGAAAAATACCGACTAGAGATAATATAATATAAAACAAATACAAACAAAAACATATTACAATAAAAGAAACACGTCCTGATATAACCAACAAATCCATGTACATGGTAGATGGTTGAAAGGGGCGTGCTACAAAATGAAGTAGCAAATACATTAATAAAAAATAAAAAAAAATGATAGTTACAATACAATTCACCGGTCTTCGCAGATGCGCACACTAAAATGTTTCATCGGCGCCAAATAGCGCACTTCGATAAACTTTGAAACACATTTTCTTACTTGGTGGTTTCTATTCTACTCTTGTGGCCGGAGTGGCTAACAGGTTTAGCAGCTAGTACAAGCAATGTTTTTGTCAGAACCACTGGGAACTAATGATGTCCCCCCCCCCCCCCCCCCCCCCCCCCCACACACACACACAACTCAATGGTGTTCTCCCAGCGAACTCTGGGTCCTCCTGGAGATCTGGATCCATATGTATCGTGGTAGATGTTCTTCTTCAAATCTGCAGACGTGGCCAAACCATCGTAACTGGGAATGTTCCACTCGGGTCTGAACAAACTGTATTACAAAACAAATCAGAAAGTTCGTCTCCGACCAGCGCTGTTATAAATACGCACAGAAATAAAGATGACAAAGGAAGAGAAACAGCGGTTACAGAAAAACGTATTCGTAATGAAGTTTTGGTTTTTGGATGTACGACAACTTGTTTTAGTGACTTTCGCAATTTACTGGTGGGTCCTCCAAACACCAAGAGATGTTTGACCGGCCAGCGACTACATTCATTGCTTCTAAGATACTGTGTTGTTCCAACTTGGATATGTTGATTCCCTACTTACATGTTTTAAAAAGTAGCCAATATTCATTACGGTGACAGTGCTGCATACAAGCAGATTATTTTTTTCTCTGGAAATGAGGGAATGGTCTACTTAACTCTACAAACTCCACTCCAGAAAGTCACTTTTAATATAATTAATCGACGTCATAATTAATAGCAAAGACTTACGTACCGGAAAGATGGGATTTTACGTCCATGTAAAGTAGGGGTTCCCAGCCTGGGGTACGCCTACCACATGTGGATACACAAGGAATCTCACAAGACAGGGATATTCACAAAGAGAAGTAGCTGCTGAATTCTCTATGAATCCAGACGTTTGGGCCACACTGTATATAATCTAACTGAAATATTCCAACAGTAGTAGTGTTAGTGAGAAACAAAGTTCTGGAATGAAGAGCGAACGACCAGTTCTTCATCTAATCCGAAGCAAGATAGAAGAAAAATCAATTGGAGTCTGAAAATGATATAGGGTTGTCTCTTTCAGAATCTGTACCAAAAATAAAACTGTTGGTTGACAAGACAAAGAATCAAGGGAATAACTAATTCGTATGGGTGCATTCTGATAAAAAAAAACACGAAAATTTCTTATACTAAAGAATGTTGTTATGTACCAAATAATGTTTTCTTAATGTCACATTAAATAACCTGGTTGTGACGTTAGATCTGTTTATTCGTTACATTTTTTTCTGCCCATCATCACATAGTTAAATAAATTCTCCACTATATGACCTAGAATATAGCCAACATTATGGCATCTTGGACACCCAAAAGTTTAATATCCCCACAGTACTCATTTTCGTAGTGAAAGTTTTTAACCAGTGAAACAATCGCGCCACGTTTTTGGGAAAATACAGAAACGGCACACTAAACACTGTGACACGTAAATTCAACACTCTCTTAAATAACACGTTTACCTTTCTCTTCATTATTTTCATGGTGCATTGTTGACTTTTGTCACGGAATTGCCTCTCATACTTTCCAGTAGTGGTCCAATAGTGGCCAAAACTCAAGAGTATCTAATATGGGTCTTCAAAGGTGTCTACCGTTGCACAAGATTACTCTTGGCAGAGCTGTAGATAGAAGAATATGATGCTTCTATCTCAAGAGAGAATTCATAAGATATTTCAGAAGTCAAGAACAATGCTGCATTGAGCAGGACAATTGTTAACATGCAGTACATTCAAAATGATTAAATCGACGTTAAATGTGTATATTTACAAATAACAAGGTTTAATAATAAACTACGTTTAACTGTTTAAAAAAAATTGTATAATCTTTAACAGAAAATACACATCATCGTGTGATGGTATGGTGTTTTATGTAAAACGTCACTTGGCAGCTTTTAGGTTTGACAAAGCTGCAAATAGTAGTTTCTGCTTCCGCTGGGTTTTTGGGTTCTATGCAGAAAGGTCGCTGGAGTTCTCGTGACTCTTGTCAAGATTAGATGCGCAGCACGTTCCAAGTCAGATCAGGGAGTAACTGCTAAGCTGGTCTCGCGTCTCTACGACCCTCTGATGATGGTGTCTAGTTCGTCGTCAGGCCACTTATACCCTCACTTTTTTCCAGAGATTAGTACGCTCACTGGCACCACGAAACCAATCTTGACTCACAGAATGTTTGCTCAGGGGAATAAAGGCACTTGACTACGTCTCTTACACGGTTCTGGGGTGTTGTTATGTTAACAATGAATTACCACTATGACTCCGTGTTTTAGATTCCTCAGATTCCGGTGGTCCCTGTTAAATGGTAAGGTTTATTCTGGTCTCTGAAGTACTTAAAATCGCTCAAACAGTGGACCGGTTCCGATATAAGAATCTTGATTCTAACTTCTGGCAGTCTGGTTTTCGTCCTGGCAAGCGATTCTCACTGTGTATTAGACTAGCAAGAAATGTCAAATTATATTGCAAGTTTTCTGCACTTTTAAATTTATGATGAAATACATTGCATGACTCGTATAGTGCATCATTTTAAACGTTACTTTTCTAAAAATGGGCTGTAAACATCCGATTTTTAATTAGTCAAGTTACATCTCTCACACTTCAACATGTCCTCCCAGATTGGGGGAATTATCTGACTTGCTTACCTCAAGTAATTCAACCATCGTTATCAGACAAGGACTTGGCGCAATTCGACCGTCGTTTCTGGGCATTTCGTGGCGTCTCCGCACCTCCAATACGCAAGTCTATTATTCTGTTGAGTCGTAAAGGATTACTCCTATCTTGTGCAAACACCGTCCTTAGCCTTTCACCTGGGATAAAATGTTGGACCGTTACGTTTGGGTGATCCAATTAGTACCTCGTGGATGGGCCGGCGAAATAAAGTGAATTGAAGTGTGAAAGTAATGTAAACATTGACCTTCGGATGAGTTTTCTGTGTTGAGAAATAAGGGCAGGGGAGAGAAAAATAACAAAATATCACTCGCATAGGAATGTAATACAATCCTGCTGCAGTGGACATGAGAGCGCACAAACCGTTTTGTTACAACTTTGTTAGAAATATTAACACTGGCTTTTCGAGAAACTACAGAAACAGTACTCATTACCCTGTACTTGAGTAAACGTTATGCTCAGACAATTCGTACAAGGTGACTAATATGAGGTTGTACATGAGGCTGGCAACATCATCATGTATAATTAATTACAATACAACTGACCACTACAAAAGTCATGTGACTGTATGGTGCAGGCTTCCTGCGAGGGTACACGTGCAGTGGTGGTTCCACGCTTCGCAACGAGCGCTACAGAAAATAATGATGATAATATAGAGGTCAAAGGTCAAGTTTACTCGGATTTCTCCGCAAGTAACCCGTCAAGACGTGGTCCGTTTGATATTTTTGTATCATATTAAAAGAGCCACCAAATACCTTGTCATGTTTTTGTTTTAAACTTTTACAGTCTGTTAATACTAAAAAGAGAGGGCTGAACTTTTCAAAAACTTACTTACTTAGTCGTTCCCCTTCTACCGTGAGGTGTAGAGGTTTGGAACAGAGAGCGCCAGACCATTCTATCAGCTGTCTTCTTCCTGGCCTGGTTCCATTCTAGTCCTTGGTCCTTCAAAGATTGTCTAATGTTGTCCTCCCAGCGGACTCTGGGTCGTCCTGGAGGTCTGGATCCCTGGCTCTTTGTTTCCCATCCTTGTCGTGGTAGCCGATCTTCTCCCATTCTGCAGACATGGCCAAACCATCTTAGTTGGGACTGTTCTATTTGGGTCTGCAGCGGATGGGATTTTAGGCCTTGACGGATCGTCTGGTTGCGGACCATGTCTCTTCTTGTTACTTCAACCACTTTCCTCAGATACCTCATTTCTGAGGTTTGGATCTGGCTTTTGTGGGTTGTAGTCATTGCCCACGACTCGCATCCATATGTCAAGACTGGGACATAGGTGGAGCGGTATACAGCCATCTTCGTTTTCTTACCAACCTCTTTCTTGCTGAGGAATCCACGATTTATGGCCTGAAAAAGTCTCCCAGCCGCTGCTTTTCGAGTGGCCAACTCTTCTTTGATGCCTCCCTTTCGGTCTATAATAGCTCCGAGATATTTAAAGTGGTCGACCTGCTCCAGGACCTGTTCTCCCAACTTAATCTGATGTTTTCTTTCTTCTCGTGATATCACCATGGATTTTGTTTTAGAGCTGCTTATGACCATCCCTCTCTTCTCCAGCTCTTCCTTCCAGACTTGCAGGTTGGATTGGAGATGTGCCTCTGATTTAGCAATCAGGGCAACATCATCAGCAAATGCCAGCTCCGAAATATAGACCTGTCTCATCTTCCAGTACCCCACTGAATACTTTCTTGTTCTCTCCTTACATGCCTTGATGACATCGTCCATAAGGAGTATGAAGAGGTAAGGTGATAGGATATCACCTTGTCTTACACCAGTGGTGGTCCTGAACTCTTCTGACTTATGGTTTGCTGTCCTCACATAATTTCTGCAAGACTTGTAGAAGCTCTGTATAGCATGAATCAGAGGTGCTGGAATATTCTTCCTTGCCAAACAGTCCCAAAGTTTGCTCCAGGGGACCCTGTCAAACGCCTTTTCCAGATCTATGAAACAAAGATGGATCTCACTCTTATACTCAAGGGCCTTTTCACTCAGCTGTCTGAGTGTGAAGATTAGGTCTTGAGTACTTCGGTTTGCTCGGAATCCGCACTGGACCTCATCCAATTGTGGCTCAGCTAGGCGTCGGAGTCTCTGCTCTAGGATTCTAGAGTAGATTTTACCAGGGACACTGAGAAGGGATATGCCTCTATGGTTTCCACATTGTCGATTGTCACCCTTTTTGAAAATTGGTGTTATGATGGCAATCTCCCAATCCTTTGGTATGGTCTTGTTGCACCATGCTGCCTGTAGGACCCTTAAGAGTAATAGGTCGCCTGATGCTCCCATGTACTTAACCATTTCTGGTGTTATACCATCATGCCCTGCTGCTTTGCCCATCTTGATTTTCTCTAGTGCTGCCCTCAGTTCTTCCATCTTTATGTCATCTTCACCATCATTGGTTTTCTCTTCTGTGCTAGTGGTTATCATTTCTGATGCTTCACCATGCTCACCATCCAGGAGTTCTGAGAAATATTCTTTCCATCTTTCCATTACTTCCTTCGGGGCAGTAAGCAATTTGCCTTGCTTGTCCTTTATAAATTTGAGAGGGCATTGTTTTTCTTTCCTCATGTTCTTTAGGGTCTTATAGAACAATTTCTGGTTTTCTTGTGCATCTTTTTCTAGCTTTTCTCCAAATTCTTCCCAGGACTTCTGTTTTGCTGCTAGCACTTTGTTCTTTGCTTCTGTTCTGAGTGTCACATATTCTCTATATTTTTCCATTTGTCCTGTTGTGTTTTTAGCTCCTAAGTATTGTTTCCATGCCATTTTCTTCTCTCTTATTTTCTCTTTGACTTCCTCTGTCCACCAAGGTGTCCTCTTTCTCTGGTTCCCAAGTCGGACTTCACCGCATGCTTCTGCAGCAGCTGTCTTTATGATATCCTTGAATTTATTCCAGAGGGTTTCCAAGTCATCAGGTCGTTCTTCTGTGTTGCTCACTGCTGTAGCAATAAGCCCCTGATATCTGGTCTTAATTTCTGGCTCTCTCAGCTTGTAGGTCCTAATGCTCATTTCTCCTGCTCGTTTACTTGGTTTCTTGCGTGATGTTGGGCAGTTCCTAGGCTGAGCAACTCTTTCAGTTGTTCGTTTGATTGTTAGCAGGTAGTGATCACTTCCAATCTCTGGCCCCCTCCAGACTCTTGCATCTCGGACATATCTGAATGAGCTTCTCCGAACAATGGCATAGTCGATCACTGACTTCTCATTCTTGGTTGGTTCACATCTAGTGTATGAATGTATGCGCTTATGGGGGAAATTTGTGTTTGTCATGATCAGATTCTGCTCACTGCAGAATCTAAGGAGTCGCTTTCCATTGTCATTGAGAGTATCTTCTCCATATCTTCCGATAACTCCACCCCATCTAGCATGGTCATTTCCAACTCTGGCATTAAAATCTCCGAGCATAATAACTTCATCTAGGCAGTCATCCACTGTCCTTTGAAGCAGCTCGAAGAATTCCTCCTTGACCTCTGCTCTCTCATCCTCATTTGGCCCATACACTATGACCAGGTTGACTATGGTTTCTCCTTCTTTTAGTTTTACAACCATAATGCGCTCCGAGACAAAGTTCCATCCCTTGATACTATCTTTTTGATTTTGGGCCACAATGCAACCCACGCCCCCTTTAGCTCTTTCAGATATGGGTACACCACTGTAGAGCAACGTGTTGCCATCGAGATCCATGACTCCTTGTCCTTTTTTCTTCGTTTCCGTTATAGCCAGGATTTCTAGTTTTGCTTTCCTCATCTCTTCCACCAGCTCCTCTTCCTTCCCATTTATACTTCTTGTGTTCCAAGTTCCATAAGTCGTAGTCCGTAGTCCGTTCCAGTTCGTCGCCTTTAGAATCAGTCCGGTTTTCTCTCTTGTAGTTCGCGTAATCATGATTTAAAGCAAACAGGTGATTGGCCTGTTGTGCCTTTGCATGGTGGAGGGGCTGCCTCCTTACGGCCTCCATGCAGGCCGCCCTCCTCCTTTTTCATCCGGGCTTGGGACCGGCATAGGCGGAGTTCTTTTCAAAAACACGAAACAATATCATCATATGCAGTAATTACTTAAAATGTACGAGTTTTCATTCCACGCATAATTATAGAGCCAAGCGATACTAGCTTTTCTGTCATCTTGAGACGCTTCCAGTTTAGAAAAAAAAAAATTATGGATCTTCATTTCAGCTAGTAGTACTTTTAACGACACGTCGGCACACTAGCAATAATAGATATAGATGTAAAAATCATAACACTTAGAAAATATAAATAATGCTAGTAAATGTTAGTAGCTTCTAACGATATTCCTGAGGTTGTTTTATATGATAATGTTGTCTGCCATACACAACCTCATATTAGTAGCTTCTAACGATATTCCTGAGGTTGTTTTATATGATAATGTTGTCTGCCATACACAGTTTCCTGTGATTTTAGCTTTTGTCAAGACAATCAACAGCACACGGGTACTTTTATTTGATCGTGCAGGTATTTACATACTAGACATAATCTTTGCTCATGGTCTACTGTATGTATAGCTCACATTAGGAAGGTGTCTTGAGACCCCCCCATAGTGGGAACATTGGATATCGATAAGGGAACGATTGTAAGGTCATATAATAATCACCCGAAGACGATACTGCAATCAATAAATCACCAAGACTAAGATTGTTGGACCTTGTCATCAAAAGTAAGACTATAAGAGATGGACGTATGAGAGGATGCATCCGTCGTGTATACAACCAGAGCGCTACATGTGCAATTACATCAATAACTTTCAAAATGTGCTGATGGAGACTGGGACTTAATGTCTTTGCCCGGAGCGTAATGATCTAGTAGTATGATCTAACTGTTATATTAATAATATACGTATCGATTGAATAAGCAGCAACCTACGAATATATAAGGAGGGGAAACCTGAGGTCTGTGAACAGCAAATAAATAAACAAACAACACACAAAGGTATTTTATCAGGCACTCAGTGAGAAATAAACAAGTAGAAGACCAGACAACAGAAAACAACAGAAGTGATAGGCTTACCGGGATTAGAACCACGACCTTCCGAACGGCACCCACCGCCTAGCCACGAGAGCGAATCGCCACTATCCACTCTGCCAGCTAATCATTATTTAATAAGTACTACATAAGTAATGCTTAGCTGGCATGTCGAATCTCGGAAACAAACAAAAAAAAACTTCATCACGTGATACTTTAAGCAGCAGAGTTACAGAGGCTTCATATTTACTCCCAAAGGGGAACAATTCAACTATTAACATCAATCAAAATCAATAACATATTTTCATTATTTATTTAACTTTATCAATTCATTATACAAAATTATACAAGGCATATAAGTATCACTTATTCATATTAGTTCATTTTTTAAATTGTTAAAATGTTATTTTGTGCCTCATGTTTAGAGTTAAAAAAAAAACTTTCAATAACACGGAGTTTGATGCACATGTTAAAGTATTGAACACTTATATCCACTGTCACTTTCAATGACGATTTTAACAGACCGAAACCGTTCTAGTCGCAGATGTGCACACCGAAATGTTTCATTGGCGCCAAATAGCACACTTCGACAATCATTTAAACTCATTTTCTTACTTGGTCTGTCCTCTTCTACCCTGGAGGGTGGAGTGAATAAGCGTTATGGCGTCCGTCTCTAACTATAAAGGTACAGTATGTGTGCCTGTTGTATGTATGTTTTACATGTATGTCTAATACATATGTGTCTGTTACATGTATGTCTGTTAAACATATGTGTGGTACATGTATATCTTTTACATATGTGTCTGTTACATATATGTCTGTTACATATGTGTCTGTTACATGTATGTCTATTAAACGTATAAATGGTGCATGGATGTCTGTTACATATATGTCTGTTACACGTATTTCTGTAACACGTATATTGGTTACACTTATAGATATATATATATATATATATATATATATATATATATATATATATATATATATATATATATATATATATATATATATATATATATATATATATATATATATAAACCAGATCTTTAACTCAATTTAAATAATTCAGCAAGACTGATTGTACATATTTACAATTTACTGATCCTATTCCGTTTATCTTTTCGGATAGGTAACTTAAAAGAATTCAAATGTTTTTACATAATAAAATAAATAAACATGGAATGTCAATTTTCAAATAGATCAATATGATGAATTTCTCTTTTAAATTTTAATGATATATTTCACATATATTTATCACTTTTGCTGGACTGGGGAGTTAGTAATCATTTTAATAATGTCCATCATGAGTCATCACTCACTAGGTTTGTGTTATTTGTATTTTTTTATATTAAATATAGTCTCTAGATAGCCTGACCAGTGGATTTGCTTATCCACTTATCTGCTATGTTGAGATGAATCATCTCTAGCACTGAACACTCCAGATCTGAAGCTCCAGGTTGGGAAATCCTGGTAACTAGTTCTATGATCATCAAGAACTTTTGCACCACAGAGTCATACAGTGGTGGATGTCTCGTACAATTTTGGTAGTTGCAGGATAAAATCCTCAGGCAATGCACACAAGCTGTAACAGGCTGTAAATGGGCATCTAGGTCTGCTATGCAGATGCAGTGGCAAAGTATATGACTTTTACACTTTTACCGCTCTCTTCTGTTCAGCTTGCTTTCACATAATTGTGGCCTCAATTCAGCCAAGTTCAAGGACTTATATACTACCGCTCCCCCGTCTCGGAGAGCAAGGGCCAAAAACGGTGTTAGGAATCTAAAACTGAGGCGTACTTTTGCCTTCTGTTCAATGTGCAAAATTTTTAAGATTCATTATTGTTCTTCATTCGGGGCCGATTTTGATCATTTAAAGCTAGAATTATACTGCGAATTTATCTCTACCGTTCTATATAAAATTATTTAGGTAGCAAAATGCATTTAAATCTATGCAGGCTTTAACTAACTAAATCGGGGACTACCCTGATGTATAGATGTCATTTTACACGATCTTTCAATCTAAATAAGCTACTATTTGAGGAACTCTTTGCACCTACTTCTAAAGTAACATTCCCGTTTTTGAAATATCTATACCTTTCCGTTTAAACATCTTTAGTCCTTAAGAAATTAAATACCTACGTACTGGAAGTTGCACAAAATGGGCCTCCATGTTAAGCATAAAATGTTTCATTATACACACCAAGAAAGGAGAGTTTTCATTGGCTATTTTATCGGTCCGTTTTTCCATGGTATGGCGTGCGGTAAATATGACCGTGTTGTAAGATAGACCAAATCACGACCGACTCCACATTTTTTCTTTCTTCAGATTAGATTAAGAACTCGCCGTTCTCTCTTCATTACATAACTTTGTTTCTCACTAAGACTACTACTTTAGGAATATTCCAGTTGGATTATATGCAGTATGGCGCACACGTCTGAATTAATAGATCATTCGGCAGCTAAATATATTTGTGGGGATCCCTGTCTTCATAGGAACTACCGATGAGTTTAGCTGTGGCACTAATAAAATGAGTGCTTAACATCTGCTTCAAAGATGTCCCACATACGTGGAACAGAGAAAACGCATATGGCAGACACCAGTACCATTTGTCTGCCATCAATGATACCTATACCTTGTAGCGGTATGGCAGCTTGTGTACCCTGACAATCCCCAGAGCTATGCCAGTGAGAGATTTACTCCTGGTAGGTTTAACCATGCTGGACTGTTCTGCATGGGTAGAGGTCAGACAAAAGCTGGTACTCTGGTCCTCCAGGTTGGGTGTTTTAGCACAAGGCTGACACCCCTGTCTATGTAAAAAAATTGCACATGTTACGGAAACAACAATAAATGGACAAACTTTGCTGCGGGATGGACATCCGGAGTCTCAGGCTTGTATGACTGACAGTGATGAAAGCCGAAAGGAAGCCACTGGCATGAAAACGGATGCCCCGACCGCAAAACACGAAACCAGAATTTGTTTTTGGAACGTCAGAACTATGAATGGGGCAGGAAAGGTGAGACAAATCACAGAACAGATGAGGAACTACAAGATACATATCCTGGGAATAAGCGAGAGTAGATGGACAGGTAAGGGGAGAATAAAAACAGCTACAGGGGAAACCGTACTTTATTCTGGCAGAGAGGATGGTCAGCACAACGAAGGTGTAGCCATTATCCTGAAGAAAGGAATGGAAAGGTCTTTACTGGAATGGAAACCCATCAACAACAGACTGATAAGAGCAAGACTGAAAGGGAGGTTCATCAACACCACAATTATACAATGCTATGCACCAACAAACGACAGCGATGAAGAGATCAAGGACGAGTTCGATCAACAGGTACAAAAAGAAATGGAAACTACACCCAGGTTCGATCTCATTATAATAATGGGAGACCTAAATACGAAAGTGGGAGCACACAATAATTATAACGAAAGAGTAATGGGGAAATGCGGCAGTGGAGCAGCAAATGAGAATGGGGACAAATTGATAAGCTTCTGTAGTATTAACAACCTGGTCATTGGAGGAACACTTTTTCCACACAAGGAAGTGCACAAGTTAACATGGGAATCACCAAACGGAAGAGACAGAAACCTGATAGATCACATAATGATCAATGGCAGATGGAGACATGCACTACAAGACGTGAAAGTAAGAAAATGTGCAGATGTGGGAAGTGATCATCACCTAGTAGTAGCAAGACTAAAAGTGAAACTTAGAGCTGCTGGACCAGTTGCAGTCAAACAGAAAAGATACAACATCACGAAACTGAAGGATTCCCTCACCAGAAAAGCTTTCGTGGTCGACGTAAAGAAAAGATATGAGATTATCAAAAGCCAGGAAAGAACAGAGACTGATGATGTTGACCAAAGATTCAACACCATCTCAACAATATACAAGGAAAGCAGCAAGTCATGCTTGGGATTCCAGGAAAGAAAGAGCCAAGACTGGATAACACCAGATATGCTAAACACCATAGCGAAGAGAAAGGAAATGAACAGAAAGAAAACAGAAGCTAAGTCTCCCAGGTTAAAAGGCAATATATAGTGAACAGTACAGTCAGCTGGACACGGAAGTTAAATGTCAAACCCGTGCTAACAAAAGGACATTTCTGGATGACCTTGCAAGACAAGCAGAAGAGGCAGCACTGAGAAATGAACAAAGCACAGTATACAAAATAACTAAAATCATCAGTGGAAAACGTGGTCCAAACAATATTACATTAATAAGAGATAAGCACGGAAATCTCATCACGACAGTAGAGGGACAGGAAATAAGATGGGCAGAGCCTTTCAGAGAAACTCTGAATAAGGAACCACCAGAGACACAATTGAATGTTCCTGAGGCTGAAAATGATCCAGATGTTAATACAGACATCCCACGAAAAGAAGAAATCATCACAGCAATCAAAGGGTTGAAGATTGGAAAAGCTCCTGGTCATGATAACTTAAATGCAGAGCTGTTTAAGACAGACCCGGAGCTAGCAGCAGAACTATTAGAACCACTATTTGCACAAGTCTGGAAAACAGGGACAACACCAACAGAGTGGAGAAAAGGAATAATTGTCAAATTGCACAAAAAGGGAGATCTTGCAGACGGCAATAATTGGAGAGGAATAACTCTTCTCTAAGTTTCCTGCAAAATACTAGGCAGGATAATTATACAGAGAATCTCAAAAGTAGTTGACCAAAAACTGAGGAAAAAACGAGCAGGAGTTAGAAAGAACAGAAGATGTGTATATCATATATTTACCTTCAGGAACATTATAGAGCAGTGCGCAGAATGGCAAAGACAGCTGCACATAAATTTTGTAGATTTTAAAAAGGATTTTGACAGTGTAAAAAGGGACAGTTTATGGAAAATACTGAGAGTTTATGGAATTCCAAGCTGCATAGTGTCAGTTATAAAAGGCCTTTATGCCAACTTTACGTGTAGCATTGGACAGAGCAACCTAACCTTTGAAGTGAAGACAGGAGAACGACAGGGATGCCCCTTATCAACCACTCTATTTTTAACAGTCATAGACTGGGTGATACGCAAGACAAAAGAAGGCAATCCAAGAGGAATAAGATGGACTACATTTTCTACACTGGAAGATCTGGAATATGCAGATGACATTGCACTGCTAGCACATTCACATCAACACATCCAGGAAAAAACGGATAGACTTAATAAGTATAGCCAGCAGGTGGGCTTGAACATCAACCTAAAGAAGACAGAGGTCATGACGCTCAATGTGAGCAACTCTGAGCCCATATCAGTAGGGAATCAGCAACTGGAACAGACAGATGCCTTCACATACCTAGGATGCATAGTAACAACAGACGGCGGAGCAAGCAAAGACATCAACAACAGAATGAACAATGCAAGAACAGCCTTTTTTTAGCCTAAACAACATCTGGAAGTCCTCTCAGTACAGCACAAGCAAAAAATTAGGATTATATCAGAGCTGTGCGCTTTCTGTGCTTCTTTATGGCGCGGATAGATGGAGAGTTACAGAGAAGGAAATGTCGAAATTGTCCTCTTTTCACACAACATGACTAGGAAACATTCTCCGAATCTTTTGGCCGAATACCATCACCAACCAAGATCTGCTTACTCGGAGCAAGCAAGAGGACTTGCACACCATTATAGCTGGCAGACGCTGGAGCTGGGTTGGCCATGTCCTCAGAAGAGACCCCGATGCCATCACAAGAACAGCTATGCTATGGACCCCTGAAGGAAAACGAAAGAGAGGCCGACCTAAAACAATTTGGCGGAGGACTGTGGAGGCCGAGATGCAAAGAATGAACTAGAGTTGGGGCACTGTATGAAGGATGGCCGCCGACAGAGCAAAGTTGAATCAATTTGTTGTTGCCCTACAAGACGCCACCAGGCGTAATGGCCACTGACTGCTATGACGGTCGGCGGCTAAGGATCAAAGAAGAAGAGAAGTACCATTCTTGGAAAAACCCTACGGAGATTCAAATAGCCTCAAGCTGACTACTACTTTCTATGAAAACATTCAATTAGACGTCTGAGAGTGTACGAAGAAGATTATGATTAAAGAAGAATCATGTAAGTCGAGAAATAACTTATCCAAGTAAGAACAACACAGTACTTTAGAAGCAATGAATGTAGGAGCTGACGGGTTAAATATTTCTTGGTGTAGGGAGGACCCACCAATAAATTATGAAAGTCACTAAATAAAGTCGTCGTACATCTAAAAAATAAAAACTTCATTACGAATGTGTTTTTCTGTAACCGCTATTTCTCTTCCTTTGTTATATTTATGACTATGCGTATTTACAATAGCGCTGGTCGTAGACCCGTTGTCTGGGATGTTTTGTAATACAGGTTGTTCATATCCGAGTGGAACATTCCCAGTTACAATGGTTTGGCCACGTTTGCAGGATTGGAGAAGATCGGCTACTACGACTCATATGGGAAACCAATAGCCAAAGATCCAGATCTCCAAGACGACCCAGAATTCGTTGGGAGGACAACATAAGACAATCCTTGAAGGACAGAGGACTAGACTGGAACCAGGCCAAAAAAATGCAGCTTACAGGACAACATGGCGCTCTCTCTGGCTAATCTCTACACTCCAAGGGAGAAGAGATTTGTTTGTTTTGGTTTGTTAGGTTTTTTTAAGCTCCATCTTCATTGTACACGTACAACTCCATCAGTGCTCCGATCTCCTTCCTTAGATCACAAGGAGGATCTCAGCACATTGTACAAACTCTAAAGCACCGGCGATGATCCTAATGTGTGTATTTAGGAATCTGACATTCTATAAATATTTTTGTATCGGATAGATTTTCCTAACGTAAATTCTGCCAGGGCAGCGGCCGTATGACCTACTCTTTATGATTTCTAACTGCACACAATAAATCATTACCCTTTAGCTCCCCGGGGAGCATAGGTATTCCTGTCCTGTGCCAGCCGCTCAAATTCTTTAAATGTTTTCCTCATCATTTTCATCTCTGTATCCAACTCTCTTCTCCCTGTGTTTTTTGGTCCACTTCTGCCTCTCTTTCCCTGTGGATCCCAGAACAAGAACTGCCTTGTAATGCTATCAACAGGTTTCCTCAATGTGTGTCCTATCCATCGCCAGCGTCTTCTTCTCAGCTCTTGTTCCACTGACACTTGCTTGGTCATCAATTCCACATTTGTGACTTTGTCATACCATTTCAGTCCTTCTATTCTACACAAGCACCCGTTTATAAAAGTATGTAGCTTTTTAGTTGTTGTTTTTGTTGCTCTCCATGTCTCAAAGCCAGACAATAGGACTGACTTGACATTTGAGTTGAATATTCTTGGTTTCGTGTTGGATTTGATTTCTCTTGTTTTCCATATGTTTCCCAAAGCAATGAAAGGTACTCTTGCTTTTTGTATTCTTATTTTCATATCATTGTCTGTCCCTCCAACTTAGTCTATATTACTACCAAGTTATGTGTTAGATTCTATATCCTTTAGTGGTGTTTCTTCAAGTTCAATCTTGTTATTAATTCTTGCATTTATTCTCATAATCTTTGACTTTTCCCTGTGTATATTCAGACCCACTTCTTGTGACCTCTCATCGATAATTTTCATTTTCTCTTGCATCTGATTATGGTTATGGGACAGAAGAGCCAAGTCATCTGCAAAATCCAGATCATCAAGCTGTTTAGTAGATTCCATTGGATTCCATTTATGTTGTGTGGTGTCGATGTTTTCATAACCCAATCTATTGCTAGTAAGAAAAGAAATGGAGACAAGAGGCATCCCTGTCTCACTCCCGTTCTAATCCTAAACGGTTCTGTAAGTTGCCCTTAAATAAGAACTCTGCATGTCATGTCTTCATAGGTCTTTCTTATTAGGTACATATCTGTGTATATCCCTCTCCCAAAGAAAGGCAATTTAAAACTGTGTACGAACTATCGTACTTTTGCTTTAACAAGTCATGCCAGCAAAATTCTCTTGCGGATTATCATGAAGAGGATAGAAAGAACGTTAGAACATGAAATACATGAAGTACAGGCGGGTTTTAGACAAGGCAGAGGTACGATAGATCACATTTTTAAAGTGAGAAACATCCTCGAGAAATGCAGAGAATACAATGTAGATCTTCATGCTTGTTTTTTAGATTACACCAAGGCCTTCGACTGCGTACAACATCAGAAACTGTGGAACATCATGAGAGACACGGGGTTTCCGGCGCATTTGATCCATCTAATTGAAACACCATACCATGAACAACACGCAGCAGTCAGAGTAGCGGGAGAAACATCAGGATGGTTTGAGGTGAAAAGGGGAGTAAGACAATGTTGCATCCTCTCTCCATACTTGTTAAACATCTATGCAGAAAATATAATGAGAAATGTTCGGAGTGACCAAGAATGTGAATATTGCGATCCGTTCACATTTGGTGGAAATGCGATCCCAGAACTCAGGTACGCAGATGGTACAGTTATTCTTTCAAACAGTGCCAAGGGCTAGAACAGTTAATCCTGTCTGTCAAAAGACACAGTGAGGATCAAAACCTTTTTCTGAACAAAAAAAAAAAAAAAAAAAAAAAAAAAAAAAAAAAAAAAAAAAAAATAATGTCCACAGACAAAACAAGAGGAGAACTAAAAATTACCATCAGTGATGAGGAAATACAAAATGTCACAAATTTTGAATACCTTGGCTCCATAATTAACAACAATGGAGACTGCTCAAAAGAGGCCAGAAGGCGACTGGCCATAGCAATGCAGAGGTTAAATAAAATGAAGAACCTATGGCATAACACCAGCAAACTAATAAAAGTAAAACTTATGAGTATGTGCATCTTTCCGGTAGCAACGTATGGATGTGAATCATGGATCATTACTCAAACATTAAAAAAAAAATCGAATCTTTCGAAGTAAAGTGTTACAGAATAATCCTCAGAATATCTTGGACCAAGAAGAAGAAAAATATAGACATCCTTCATGACATGAACATCGAGGAAAACTGGCTCATAAACAATATCATGTCCGGGAAACTGAAATATTTTGGCCACATTAAACGGCATAGTGGCTCAGAGAGAGCAGTGATGGAGGTACCTGGAAGGCGAGGCAGGGGCCGACCAAGACGACCGTGGACACAGGACATTGAAGACACCTTGAACATGACAATGGAGGAGGCAGGAGGGCTGGCAAGTTATCGAGAGTCTTTCAGGCGGGCTGTAATGAGAGCGACGTTCTGCAAAGGACATGCTACATGATGATGATCTTCATATAATCATTGACTTAATAGATTGGAAAGATCTGACTGGGATAGATCTGTAATATTTACAAAACTACAGATAAGCTGACCGGAAAAGTTTTGTAATGTTGACAGAACTTTCAGGCGAGCTAACTGGGACAGATTTGTAATACTGACAGAACTATAGATGGGCTAGAGCAGACTTTCAACGCTGTCACGTAGGTTTTTTGAGATTATTAATATCTGTCATAGCGATATGAGAATGAGTGCTGAAACCATTAACTAAGACAATAAATAAGTTGACAACAAATACGCTGTCAAGTAAGCAGAAACTACACATCAAACACCAACACCAACAACTGACTACATTGATTACGGTTATATAACTACGGGTAGAAAAATAACGCAGACAATCGACAAACAACGAACAAAAACGGTAGAACAAGAGAGACAGTTTGTCATTGACATTGTCATAAGAGGTTTTGATGTTACTAACTTATGGGATATCCTGGACAAATAGGTGTATCAGATGATACCAGGATAGTGCCAGAAAAGAGACTGGTCTTATGAGAAATACCCCCTTCTCTGAAAAGAGCAAGGGTATATAGACATCAAAGTGGGGTCAAGCTATGTAAGTTCTCAGAGCAGATGGTGATGATGTACTCTGAGTCCCTAACTGCTACCTCTTCAGATCCCACACAGATTACTGAGTTATTGTTATGTTATTGGGCAAGTTGTCTAGGATAATGTATTTATTATAACAGTTATTAATTTCAAAACAGAACTTTAACTTTAATAAAATTATTAAGCAAGATTGTATGACATTTTTATATACAATTTAATTATCCTGAACCTCAAACTTTTCAGGACAGGAATACTCAAAAGCAATAAAATAATATATACACTTTAAAATAAATATATTGGAAAAACTGTTCCATTGGTGTGGAGTGTTCACTGAAATAATTACACTTACAATTTCTGTTCCTATGAGTGATAACGCCTGCTATTACTATACTGTAGGTTCTCTTGAATATTTTGATGGTCTTATCTAGTCATCATAAAAAGGGTTGTAATTCTTGTTTGATTACTCTTGGGTGAATGATTGGATGTTCTGACACTGGCCTTTATAAAGGACTTATCTTCGTATCTTGGTGCTGCTATTCATATACCACTGCAGGACCACAAACGTAGTAGCTCCTGTCTGAGAAGATGGGGTCTGGCTCCATTTGTATGAGGAGCTCGCATCACACACACACTTCCTCTCTAGTGACAACAGCCACGAGGTAATTTCGTGATATAACCTAGAATAAAAGGACAACCACATTCTATGTAGAAGTCTGCCTTAATTCACTCACCCACAAACAACATCAAGTCTTACCCTTTCCTCAGCGATTGTGTTAACAAGTTGCACAAGACCTATAATTTCTTTGCCTACAGTCCGTTCAAAATGATCATTCTTTCTCAGTATTGATTACATGGTAATGTCCATAGTCCATGCTTGGCTTCCGTACGATAATCAGGTTAAGTACAAAACAGTATGTGACCTATTGATTACTTCATTCTAACTTTTCCTGTATGTTTATCACATGATCTTTGAACAGTGTGTCACTCCAGAAGAAATACTAATTTGAATCGCTACTAACACTTACTGTCGTAATTTGTTACCATATTTGCAAACACTATACACATTTTTTTTTCATTTCGAACATGTCTGCAGAACGACACACATTCCTAAACGGGTCAGTATGACACAACACATTAGTTTCACTTTCCACTAGCACTAGAACAAATAGACTGTTTACTCCTGGTTAATTATTAACAAAATAAGCAATTAAATTTATCTTTCTTACCCTCAAGTAAATATATTCTCACACTCAAGCTGTACTGGCCTTCTAAGGTATCGTAGAACTGCTTTCAGAACAGAAGGCGAAGACTTGATCTTTCTGTCTTTCCACTGCTGTCAGCTCTGTGTAAATTTTTGAAACTAATGGCCCCGATAGCTCCACATTGTTACTATTTATAGAACCCCATCCACCCAATCGGAGGAAAAGTCAAAAGTTAATTTTTGAGACTTTTGACGTATGCGGTTCTAAGCGTGTTTGTATAATCTGACTAATTTTAAATATTTTATATTGTAGGTATTAGTGGACCAATTTTAATTATCAAAAGTGATAATTAAACTGCCAATTATTCTCTATCATTCTATATGGATATTCCTTAGTTATTTCTTTGCATTTCAATCTGGGTAATTTTTTTGTAATTAAATTTGGCCTTACCCTGATGTGAAAATATCACTAAAATAAATTTTTCTTGTACAATAGAATTTTATCATGCGTGAATATTTATGCTTATGTGTTAAGCAATATCAGCGCTATAATTTGAGATATTCCCTACGTTTAACTATCTTTAGTTGTTAAGAAATAAAATATCTTCGTGCTGTCAAAAACAAAAAATAGGCAGTGTTATCACGTTAAAAGGTTTCTTTCTCCTTACCAAAAAAAAAGAAGCACTTTCATTGGTTGTTAAATTTGATAATTTAGATTCTTAGATAATTTTGGGGGGCGGTACATTTTGACTTGGTTCCTAGAAAAATTCAAATACACTAGATAAATTTTAGGCGGTAAATTTGACTGGGGTCTTAGACTACGTTCAATTTCTATAGTTAATTTTAGATTCATATATTATAGCTAGTGTTTGAGCGGGGAATTTGAGCGTGGTGTCATACAGATTCAAATTTTTTACGACAGGCATATCAAATAAAACAAAACAGTGAAAAAATAAATAATCAAAGAAATAATTAGTCTACGTATTGCAATTTTAGACACCATTTCAAATCATCATTGACAAAGTCATACATCAGCTGGAGTTAAGGAAGACAACACTATCGGTAGACACAAGTGGAAACGAAAAACACACATGGATCTTTATTTTAACTAGTAGTACTTTTAACGACACGTCGGCACATTAGCAATAATAGATATAGAGGTAAAATCATTACTCTTAGAAAATATTAATAAATAAGTATATGGGTTGGGTTGAATAAGCAGCAACACTCGAATAAACGTACAACGTGACGGCCAGGCAACCAGCTATACACCTCTGGTTTGTCACGGAAATCTGTGTGTTGTTGTTGTTTTGAAGAGATGATGGGTGGAGAGCGGGCATTTAACAGCTGACCGTTATTGCCTCTTCTCGTTCCACCTTGGTCTAACCCAGTGTTTCTCAACGGGGGCGGCACCGCCCCCTTGGGGGCGTTTTCAAGATGTCTGGGGGCGTTCTGATGGGTCGCAACGATTGGGGGTCGTTACTTCCATTCAGGAGGGCGTTGCGTACATTTTTACAAGAATCAATATGAAACAATTACAAAAGATATTCCCCTTCGCATAGCTTGTAACACGATAGTTTTTATTTGCCCTGCGTCCCATGGAGTGTTTCAAGGATTCCAAAGACAAAATTTTAGTACCTGGGATGTTACCATTATCAGGAGACAGTAGGTGGAGATTTATGTCCCTTCAACACTCGAAACATTCGTTAGCCTCTCGACACACCCAAGCTAACCTTCTCTCTCCACTCTCGACACATATTTTTCTTCTGAAACACATTTGTGTTGGGAAAAAAAAATTCCTTTTTCCAATGTCATCGCATGTGCGACAGACGGAGCACCAGCTATGGTTGGTCGTCATCTGGCCTACTTAAAAATTGTGGCACCAGGTGTTTTAACAATTCAGTGTGTTATTCATCAACAACATTTAGTCGCCAAGCGTCTTGGTGACAGACTCCACAAATCATTGAACTGTGTTATCAGTGTTATTAACAAAATTAAGGCGCATTCGTTGAACGATAGATTATTTCGTAAATTTTGTTGTGATAATGGTGAAGAGTTTGAACGTCTTCTCCTACACACGGAAGTACGATGACTGTCCAAAGGTAACTGTTTAAAAAGAGTTTCTGCATTATTTGATACTGTTGTAGAGTTTTTGGATTCAATCAAAGAAGAATTTAGCATCGAAAGAGAAGTATTGCGAAACGATGTGGCCTATCTTTCAGATATATTTGACAAGTTAAATGAGGTTCTTCTTAAGCTTCAAGGAAATGAGATCAGTCTGATTAAAGTGAAAGGAATTATTATGGGGTTCATCAACAAATTGACATTATATAAAAATAATCTTAGTCGCCGAGAACTTTCTCATTTTCCATGTTTACTGCAGTTACTTGCGGACAGACTTAAAGACTCAGATTTAGAGGTTTGTTGCAGTCATTTGGACGCGATTAAAAATGATATGAGAATTTGATTTAAAGACTTGCAAGAACTAATAATACAGGATTAGGTGATTAATCCGTTTGAATCAGACGTAGAACAAGTTAGTCAACATTTACAAGAAGAATTAATTGAGCTACAAAATGACTTCGAGGCAAAAGCACGATTCAGTCACACACTTTACGAAAAATTGTGGATCCAGCAGAGGCTTGCGTATCCCGTTCTTTGACGTGAAACTAAATTGCGTATTACAGCATTCCCAACGTCGTATTTGGTGGAGAAGGGGTTCCGTGCAGTAGTATTGCTGCTACAAAAGCAACGAAACCGACTGCAGATTTGTAACAGGATTTTAACAAACTCAGAACCAAACATTACAAAACTGGCTGAGTCACACCAAGCGCAAGGATCTCATTAAGCTTCATTAGTAAGTGAAATTTTATATAATTATACCATTATTATCAACTAATAATTTTTCATATTTTTTCACGTTTAAAGTGGTTACATAAGGAGAGGCTTAAATATTCAGATTTGAAGATATATATGCAGTCATTTAGGCGCTATTAAAATGATATGATTATGATAGTTATAGAGTTGTAAGAACTAATTTTATATCATTTGTTTCGCCAATTTGTAATTCAAGGATAATGAACTTGTGGTGTATATAATTCCGTACTTAAACACATATTTAATATAACTATGATTTTATAAATGTGCTTTCTCTTTTTCTTTATATTAAAAGAAAAGATAACTCATTAACTGCGTTGCTTTTTTAAAAGTATGGTGGAATATATGTATATGTGTGTGTGTGTGTGTTTGTGTATTAATGATAAAGAGCAAGGGGGTGTTAAAAAGGTGGGGGGGGGGAGGGGGCTTTTTAAAATATTAGTTGTCAAAAGGGGGCGTTGCTACTATCAGGGTTGAGAAACACTGGTCTAACCTGTTCAACCTGAAATTTGGTTATAATTTTGGTATTGTCACAGAACATTTTCATGAGTATGAATGATGATAGTGTTTGGTGTGAAGTATCACTGAACTATTGTTAACACTTGGTTAAGTGTAACTCAGCTATTGAGTTAATGTCTGACTTTATTTCAACATGGTGTGACTTGTTCATGCGTTGAGAGAAAGCATGTAGTGAACACAAGTCTAGTGTGACTAGATTATTCTGTGTTTGACAGCCGAGCTGGGCGCTCGAGTCTATATTTGGAAACCGAGCTGTAAGCTCGTATTTGTGATTGTATCATTCTTATATGGGATTATTGTATTAATGATGTGATAAGTGTATTATCATACAGGCGACGGTTTTTCCGCCTAAGAGTGTTCCAGGAGGAACTATATTCATATTTATGTTGTTAAGAACAGTATAGGGCGTTGCCGTGTCAGCCCTGGGAGCTACCGTGAAGAAAGGCGACGCGTTTCCCGCCTTGGAGCTGTTTTTCGGAATAAATACAGGCGAAGTGTTTTGTCCCGCCTGGGAGGAGATTATATGAATCTATGGCGAGGGTTATACCGCCAATCACTGATAAGTGATATATACACCTGGATGATGATTTACATGTGCGAAGAGAGTATGCCGCACCGAAGACTTTATATGTAACTGTGTGTACTGTCTGTGCACGTCAGGGAAGCCAGTCCCTAGTTATTGTAGTGATTGTTATTTCCTACAGGCAATATCAGCCTGGAGGTGAGTCAGTATGCTTGCCAGTATAATTGATATTCAGGACATTTATGTGGATGTTTAATAAAGTTTGGAACTGTAACCAGTGGCGTTGGGCTGGTTTGTGCGAGCCATTGTTTACCACCATCTACACACTCACGCCACACCCCATCATCAGCGTATATCTCATACATTATTCTGACATTCTGAGAACATCATCGTTAATACCAGTTTCTGACATACTGGGGGCTTAAACAGTTCCTTGACATATTGGGGAGCTCGTAGAAGGAGTATCGTGAACCGGGGAAGTAAAGAATTGTCAACCACTTCACCCTTGCATCTACAAATGTAAACAGACTGTGATTGTTACACTGTGCTGGCTAGCTACGGTCCTGAAGTCAAAATATATTCTCAGCCAATCAACGGAGAACAAGTCGTGACCTACTGACATACACGTTGTTGATACATGCACTATTTTCAAGCTTATTTCTAAGTACATAAGAGAGTTCGCTAACGAGGTACTTTTTATCATTGACACCGGTAAACAGCCTGACACGGGTTAAAAGTTCACGATCTCTTGTGTGTCTTTCTTTCTGCACTCGAATATTTCACAGAGAGAGAGAGAACGTATTGCAAAGTAACTGTTCGTTTCAACAATGAAGTTCAAGTATTGTCGGAAGACAGTCACAGTTCAACTTTGAATCTTCTGTACATTAAACCAAGCAGAAGTAGCATCCTGTGTGATCGTTTATGCTGACCTTTTCGTCCTGAAAGTGGGTCGAGTGTGTGCTGCTACTGGCCACTATATTCAGTCGCTGCAGTCTATTCTTTCCTACAACATCAGGTTCTAGAGCGTAAAATCACGGACTGTGGATTGTTCATGTACTGGCCTGTCGAAGTTTGTCGTTTAGAGTTGGAGTTTCTACGTCACGTGATGTCCTGTGTGTACTGTTCACATTCTTTCATGTAGTCACCAGGAAAGACGAAGTGTGAACAACTACTACTAACATTCTTCAGCCTAGTGGATTGTCAAGTTACCTATACGTAAGATACGTATTTTTTTTTATAAATTAGTATTGATTGTTTGTGTATTCGTTTTCTTTGGTTATCGTTTGTGTAAGTCACTTCGTGCGGTGTGTGTTCATTTGATTTGCACAGTTTGTTTAGGCTTGTTTACCTTTTGGAAATCTGTTGTTATCGTGAGTTTCTGCATTCTTTGCTGTGTTATTTGTACGTTTGTAAGTGTTATTTGATGTTGTACATTATAATACTTGCCTTTATTTTTTCAGGTTTATGTAATTAATTTGTAATACATTAGGATAGATATGTTTTCTTGTTTGAAGTAATATAGTTAGCTTACTTGTCGTCATTTAACTAGGTTAGACCTAGATTATAAGCATTAGGCCTATACTTACTTATTTAGTAGTTAGTATTGTAGACATATTTTACATTAGCATTAGTGTTTATATTGTAGTTGTTCTGATTAGATGTTAATAGTTTTCTGTTTCTTTTTATTCAGAATTTGTGTCAGTGAGCTGGAGTGCTATCGCCCAGTATTTCTGATACTTCTGACTGCAGAATTTCAACACCTTGATTGGACTTGCCATTCAAGACACTACTTCAGAGATAAGTTGATTTATCTTGTGCAACATATACTCTTCTCTGTTTAACATACCACTTAAGCTTTCTCTGGTGGTCATCCATTGTGAAGTGTTTGTATTCGTTGCTTTTATTTTTGGCTATATTTTTGTGTGAGATTAATACATCTTTCTTTCCCGGAAAGAACGTGTATTGATCTATCTATAGGTCATGTGAAATTAATTCCATTTTGGTCTGCCGGTCTTATGTAGACGCGGAGGTATAGCCAGTTGGTATTAATTGAACATTCATGTGCGTTAGCTGTTTAAGTCTGGTTTGTATATCCATTGTCGTGTAAATTATAGTATTTCTCATGTGGTGTTTACATATGGTTTTCTTGCGTAAGTTCTTACTATCACTGTAAATAAGTTCATTTTACAGTTCCATTATTGATTGTTGTTGTTTTGATTGCAGGCGTGGTATTATACACCTATAACTATTTTCCTTTTACTTTCATCTGTTATTCCCCCGCCTGTGGGTTATTGTTTGTCTTTCTTGCACTTGTAGTGTATTTCATCATCATCAGATCCATTTGTCTTCTTGGATATCATTTATATAATTTATGCATGACTTGATATGTGTGAGTATTGAGAGTGAGTGCTATGGGGTAGGCACTTGTAATTAGTTATTTAAGCATTCATTATTTCATTAGTATTTCTTGCTTTGCTGTTGCAGCAAGATTCTTAACTGGTACTATTTTCGTTAAATAGTCTTACCCACTTCAATTTCATCATTATTACTGTTGTCCTAGAAATTTAGACATGGGCAATTCTGCAGGTTCCATGGATGATTCATTTTCATCATCATGTGAGGAGCCAATGCATCAGTGTAGTAGAACATGTGAGAACAGAAGAAGAAGGATAGCTCTGAGAGAGTTGGCATTGGCAATAAGGAATGGTGATGCATACGAGGTGAATAACTCTCGTATAGAAGTAAGAAAGAGAGATAGTGTGAAAGTTTATCAGTTAAAAAGGAAGAGTACTTTCGAGACTAAGGTGCAACCAAAATGCAGTCAATACAAGGAGAGACCTAAATCGGATTTAAAGAAGAGGTCTGATCCAGCAATAAATAAGGAGAAAACTGAAACAAGAAGTGTGTCAGTGCAAACCGAGACAAATGATGTTGGTGTCCAAACAGATAATTGGGAAAGCACTTCATTTCCATATGAGATGTCATCGACAGTGACTGAAGTCAAGATACCGGATAAGGGTACAATAGATAATGATTCAGTCAAGAGTAAGGAAATAGTAAGACCACAGGTAGAAAACCAAAGGAGTGGTACAAAGACTACAGAGCTAACCATAAAAGCATCTGATGGACCAGTTTGCGTTCCACTGTCTATGCATGCAGAGACATGTTACACATCACAAGAAGTCACTACTCAGGAGAGTGTGTTATCGTCTGATACAGACAAATTAGATATAGAAAAACTGATTCTAGAGGAAGAAACCTATTAGGGGAAAAAGCAAAGGATAATAGAGTTTTACAGAGTTAAACAGCAAAGACTAGAAAGGAAAACAGAAGAGACATATGAAGAAATAGAGGATAAATACAAAGCTGAAATGCAAAGAATGCAAGAGGAATATGAGACGGCAGGGAGAAGCAAAGAGGGAATGGCCAAATTAAAAGTGGAGAACAACAAAGCAATATGGGAGAAATACAGGGCTCGAATCCACACAATAGATGAGCAACATGAGGCTGCAAGGAAAATTCGGGATGAGTTAGATAAAGCAATAGAGGAGCTAGACAAAGCAATAGAAGAGAAATCTAAAGCTGAAATGCAAGGATTAGAAGATCAAGCCAAAACAAGACATTGTACTCAAGAGATTGCTTTATTGGTTAACACAGATCAGTTAGAGATAGATAAATTGATTCAGGAAGAAGGAACTTTTGAGGAAAAGAGTAGAACATTAGATGAAACATTCAATACTCTTATGCAAAGATTAGAAGAGGAATTCAAAGTTAGTCTTCATAGGAAACAGGTTGAATTCAATACAGATAAGAACAGGATAGAAGTTGAGTACAAGGGTAATACTCAAATTATAAAGGAATATCGCAAAGTACGAGAGGATTGTATGTTTGAGGAATATAATGCTTTATGTATTAGTAATGAGTCGCAAGCCAAAGTACGAGAGGATTGTATGTTTGAGGAATGTAGTGTTTTATGTATTAGTAATGCGTCGCAAGCCAAAGAACTAAAAGAGCAATTTAAGGCTGGAAAACAAAGATTAGAGCAGCAAGCCGAGGCATTGAAAGATCAAGGTAAGTCTATGGAAGAGCGACATGAGACTACATCTGATGCAGATCTGTCAGATTTGAAGGAGGAAACTGGAGAGGCAGAAAATCAATGCAAAAAGGCTAAGATAGAGCATACTACTTCTGTAGCCAAAGTAGCAGTAACGGAAGCTACTGAATCTGCTGAAAAAGAGGTTTGGAAGACAGTAATAGACGGTCTCAAGGGAGAAGGTGCTGGAATTACAGCTCAGTTAGAATTATTACTGGCTTTCAATTTCAAAGGCAATTGTGCAGCAAAAAGTAAAGAGCCACTGAAGTTGTTGATGTTTAATGCCATCAAAACATTACCACCAGCTAAGTGGAACATAGATGATCTCTCCACATTATTGAAGATACTATGCTATCTGGAGATACTTTTGTGATCTTTGTGGTAATAGTTGGTGAAATTGCTTGAGTGCTGGCAAGAGATGTGATAGATGGTGTGGCACATTTTATGTTGTAAGATAGTTGAGAGCGGATGGGAAGATAGTGAGATTGATGACCCATGATATGAAGTAGATATTTATGACCCTGTGTAGTCAAGACACAATATGCTAGGTGAGAACTTTTATGTGAGATGTATCTATCAGATTATGTCCCTGTCCATCATTTATGTATGTTTACCACGGAAGAGAATGTTGAGTGGTATGGACAGTGGAGTATAATGTGGCATGAAAGGGAAGAATGCATTTTGGAAATTGGCCAAATATGCTTTCCTAATCTGGATAATTATTTTATTTCCAGAATTTAGGTACCCAGTAGTGTAGGGAAACCTGGGATTGCCACTACTTGAAGCACTTAATGCCATCACTGAGAGTGTCTTGACATGGTCATCGGTCGTCAGGTTGCTGAGATGCTCTACAGTCTCCATGTGGTTAAGAATTTATTCTGTGCTTTCATGTTCTTTACAGAGTGTACATTGGTGTACTTAGATATATAGTGTGATGTATGGTTTATACTGCAATTTTTGAAATTGTAATGTATATAATTGTTTGATAGTCTTTACAGTGGCTGACACTATGTAGTATGAGGGTAAAAATGTTGTTGCTGCATTTTTTTAATTTAAAGGGAATCAGTCACTGCGGAGTAAAGGACTCGCATTTTTGGCAGTGAGATGTGATTTTTTTTTTTGGTAACACTTGCCTTTACAATGTAATAGTAATTACCTCAGTAATGTAATTGTGATGAAAGCATATAGCTGACGTCTAGCTTATGTGATTGTGAGTATCAGGTGTAAACATAACACCAGCATATTTTGGTAGAACTGACATGTAATTGTATACATTTACATAATTTTTTCGAGTTTGTTGGAATGGATCTATATAGCATTTATTGTAATGATGTTGTATGATACAGTTGTGATAGTCCTCTGCAGTTAGAATTAAAATGAGATAGAGGAATGGAGATATTAAATCTCGTTTTCCTTAGATAATCAAGTTGCTGGATAATGCATTCTCGACATGAGCATAGTCCTTGAGGTGTAGGAAGCAGTGAAGAAAGCACTATAATTATCTGCCAGAATTTCACATATACTATTTCGACAGAGCAACGTTTTGGTTGGATGAACTGAAGGAATATGAGAGGAATTTATCTTTTTGGATCAAACTGATCAGAGTGAAGGATAATAGATCTTCACGAATGGATTAGAAAGAATTGGAAGCTTGTTGATATTAATTAGATTATTGGATTGGATAAAGACAAATAGTAGGAAAACAACATGGTTTGTTGTTAAATATCTTTGTGTAGTGTACGTGACTGGCGTACTAATGGGTATAAGACTACATTTTTCACAAGATGTTGTATTTATTTGGATAACATGTGTCATAAAAATTTGCTAATAATTTTCCTTCTGGAATGTATAGTCCAATGGAGTTAATAGATGTTAGTTATTGCAAGAATTTTTTTTCACGGGTGTTATGAAATTGCATTCAACTATATAATTTGTTTTCATTAGTGGAATGGTATGACAGTATGTTGTAGCATGTGCTCCATGTGAGAGGTAGTATGGAGAATGGTGGTATGGGTTAGAGTGTGACTCACCCATTGTTTATTGAGTAAATGTTCCAGTCACGGTAATATGACAACTGTTTCAGTAAGACCGTATGTTTCCATCCAATTATGTGTTGGTACATGAGGAGTTCTGTGGCGTGTATTCAAGTCTTCAGTGCAAAACTTCGTTTTCCATCTGGATAGGGGGTGGATGTCACAGAACATTTTATTGAGTGTGAATGATGATAGTGTTTGGTGTGAAGTGTCACTGAACTGTTGTTAACACTTGGTTAAGTGTAACTCAGCTATTGAGTTAATGTCTGACTTTATGTCAACATGGTGTGACTTGTTCATGCGTTGAGAGAAAGCATGTAGTGAACACAAGTCTGGTGTGACTGGATTATTCTGTGTTTGGCAGCCGAGCTGGGCGCTCGAGTCTGTATTTGGAAACCGAGCTGTAAGCTCGTATTTATGATTGTATCATTCTTATATGGGATTATTGTATTAATGATGTGATAAGTGTATTATCATACAGGAGATGGTTTTTCCGCCTAAGAGTGTTCCAGGAGGAACTATATTCATATTTCTGTTGTTGAGAACAGTATAGGGCGTTGCCGTGTCCGCCCTGGGAGCTACCGTGAAGAAAGGCGACGCGTTTCCCGCCTTGGAGCTGTTTTTCGGAATAAATACAGGCGAAGTGTTTTGTCCCGCCTGGGAGGAGATTATATGAATCTATGGCGAGGGTTATGCCGCCAATCACTGATAAGTGATATATACACCTGGATGGTGATTTACATGTGCGAAGAGAGTATAGCGCACCGAGGACTTTTTATGTAACTGGGTGTACTGTCTGTGCACGTCAGGGAAGCCAGTCCCTAGTTATTGTCGTGATTGATATTTCCTACAGGCAATGTTAGCCTGGAGGTGAGTCAGTATGCTTGCCAGTATAATTGATATTCAGGACATGTATGTGGATGTTTAATAAATGTTTGGAACTGTAACCAGTGGCGTTGGGTTGGTTTGTGCAAGCCATTGTTTACCACCATCTACAGTCTCACGCCACACCCCATCATCAGCGTATATCTCATACAGTATTCAGATATTCTGGGGACATCATCGTCAATACCAGTTTCTGACATACTGGGGGCTTAAACAGTTCCTTGACAGGTATTTAGTGTCATTTTATTTTCTAATTTTGTATTCAATTTAAATAACTATTTTCTTTAGCAGTTGCTGATTATAATTTATATTAGTATTTATCCATTTAATTTTCTCTTTTGTATTGTTTATTTATAACTATTGTCCTTTACACATGGTTTTCATTTGTATTAGTATTTGTTCTTTTTTGAGTTGTTGTTTCTTTTTTGTGTTTTTATGTGTGTTAATAATTTGTTAGTTCTTGTTGTTTAATTTCTATTTAGTTGAATGTCTTTTCTGAAGTACTAACATTATATGTTTTCCTTTGTTTTTATGTACATATCTTTTAAGTATTGATTGGGCATCTATATTTAAAACCTTATCACCTGTCATGTCTATATTGTGATGTCTATAGTAAGGTTTTAATTCAAGCCTTTGTTGTTCATACTTTTTACAGTGGATCAGGTAGAGGTCTATGTCATTCTCTTCCTGACATTCTTGGCAGTGTGGTTCCTCTATCATAAAGTATGCTGCACGGAGACGCCACAGTTTTTTGTTTGATGGTATCTTTAATTCTTCTCTGACCTGGCACGTTCTCGTTGGTTCTTTCAGCAGTTTGAACGCGTGTCTGCCTTTTCTACTTTTCTTCCATGTTGTCTTCCATTCCTCGTTTATGGTTATCTTCACTTGGCTCTTGCTCTCCGACCTTCCCAGTCCTGCTCTTACATTGTTTTTACTTATTCTTCTATTCTTGGCGTTCTGATCTGCCAACTCGTTACCAGCAATACCTATGTGGGCTGGAACCCACATTAGCCTCACACTACATCCTCTGTTCCCTAGTGATGTATTAGCTGCTAGAAGTTCTTCCTTTATGTCTGGCCGGCTATTTTACCTGGGTGTTCTAGAACAATCCCAACTAAGATGGTTTGGCCATTTCTGCAGAATGGGAGAAGATCGGCTACCACGACAAGCATGGGAAACAAAGAGCCACGGATCCAGACCTCCAGGACGACCCAGAGTCCGCTGGGAGGACAACATTAGACAATCTTTGAAGGACCGAGGACTAGAATGGAACCAGGCCAGGAAGAAGACAGCTGATAGAATGGTCTGGCGCTCTCTCTTCCAAACCTCTACACCTCACGGTAGAAGGGGAACGACTAAGTAAGTAAGTAAGTTCTAGTGCTCGTAGTGATGATAGTGAGTCTGTAAATATCGTAACAGCTTCTGGTGGGTTATCTTCGATTATTTCTAAACTTTTTAGAATTGCTACCATCTCTGCGGTAAAAATCGAAGCCCCTTCAGTTACACTGTAGCTCTTTTTAATTCCACATTGTCGTATTACTACTCCGGCACCTAGTTGCCCACTATCACCCTTGGATCCATCAGTGTAGACGGCCAGACTTTGTTTAGTCAGTTGATCTATGAACTTTCTACTTATCATTTTGGCTTTGATGCGTGATGCCATATGATGATGGATGGCATCCGCATGTCTGGTTTTGTGTAGTGTGTAGATGTGTTCAGTCAAAACAATGTTCATGCAACAATAACAGGGCAATCCACATAGGACGTCAGTAAACTCACGACGTATAAAGTCAATGAGTCTTGAAACAGCCGTTGACGTTTTTCTTCATTATTTATTGTGGACGCCACAGTGACAAAATGGTTACGCAAATGTGTAGGCACATCAAACAGTCATTATCACAGCAACATTCAATACAGCAATAAACGGTAGACAGCATTACAATGATGAGTCAGATGCATGTTATATTTCATAGTGCTGTAAATGTAGTCAGGTGGAAAACTCCATCCTTTTCTATAACAGCCAGGAGATAACCAGATGTATGAGATCAGTTCACTCTCCTTAGTTTGACTTCAGCAAGACAGACACGTCTGCCGAAGTATAAATAATGTCCTCAAAAATATCCTCTAGATAATAAAGGTTTTCCAAACCTAGTTCATTTAACAAAGTAGCAAGTAATGGTCCTTGGTACCTGCATCAACCGATGCAGTACAATGCAGCGACATGTGAGCTGGGAAAAAACATCTCGTGACGACGACTTTCGCAGACAGGCTATGAATCGAAATCGCTCACGACCCAAAATCGATAGAGTTAATGAAAAAGTCAATTTACCTTGCTTTCATGAAATACACAGAAATATCACGCCTCCCGACATGTGGAAAACACTAGAGGTATTATCTCGAATAAACGAAATATCCATTAAGAGGACTACACATCCCTGACAGAACAAAAATAGCGGAGATCCCCTCTTCAACGAGGCATCTCTTTCGCCATTCCAAATCGCTCACTCCACTAGTCGTGGGCGGAAACCGATCGACAAAGAAGCAAGACAAGTCATGCGCAGTCCAGCGCAAAATGACCACAGCTCAAACTTAACTGCATTCGATACCAACGCGAGAAGACAAATGCTTACCGAGAAAAGTGACTATAAATTTCAAGCAGTTGTTGCCCTTGCGTTATAAAACAGATATTGAAATAAAACGATGTTGCGAGAATTTATCACGCAACATATCACCACCTCCTCCCGATAAAAAAAAAATGTGGAACATATTTTTTTTTTCAATATCAAAGAGCAAGCGATAAGCGGCTCAAAACGCACGAATTATGCGCTGATAATTAATTAAATTGCCAAACAATAGGCTAATTATAGAGTGTCTGGTGAGGATATACCTCAACAGAAAAATAAATATGTCTCAAAAAATATTCACATCGGGGAGGTGTCACCAACACACATCACGTTAGCATGTAAACACAATATACGTATGCAAGTTACTATAATCATCATTAAACAGCATACTCTAATATTGTCTTTAAAAATGGATGTACAAATCTGATAGGAAAATTTAAATAGTACATTCTTTGACATGTAATGACATAAGTACATAGTAAAGTTAAACTACATGACGATCCAGGACATATGCTCTGGTATTCCGAGGGTAAGTACACAATCTAGAACTCGTAAGGTAAGTCCTCAGCTCAACAATGACATTCTGAGAAAGTACAAGCAATATAATGCTAATTAATAACTAATATGCTTCATAAGGTACAATACATTATTAATAATTGTGGCTGTTTAGTAAACTAACGGCCCTTATATTAACTACTCAGTCCTCCTCTATCATCTTAAAAAACGAACAGAAGAAGATGACAACAAAGCACGATAGTGTGTACATATAAAGTAAGTACAGATGTGCTAATCTATTGTAGAAATATAGGTGTGTTATGACTCTGTAATATATAGGAATATAGGACAGAAGTATTAGTTGGAGTCATGTGGGCATCTAGACAAAATGTCAGCCATCACATTATCCGCACCACGGATAGCTCGTACCGTGAAGTGAAAAGGTTGAAGAGCTATAGCATATCGAGTGGATCTCGAACTCTTCAAATTCTTAGTCTGAATAGCTGTAAGAGCTTTCTGATCAGTCTCTAGAATGAAATGTGCGCCCAGGAGGAATCTTTGTAGCTTTAGAATTGACCAAACCATCGCTAACAACTCACGGTCTAAAACCGAGTAGTTCCTCTCTGCCGCATTTAGTTTTCTAGAAATGTACATAACAGGATGCAGAGTATTTGCATATTCTTGCATCAGTGCTGCTCCAATCCCAGTGGATGAAGCATCACTCCGAAGAACAAAAGTCCTATCAAGAGTAGGTAATCTTAAGATGGGAGGAGAAGAAAATATATTCTTGATTTGGTCTAGTGAAGATTGGCATTCTTCAGACCAACGGACCAGATTAGGCGAACCTTTCTTCAACAATGTTGAGAGAGGTGCCATGATCGAAGATAAATTTGGAATAAATCTCCCATAAAATTGAATTAAACCTAAGAGACTCCTAACTTGTTTCTTCGTTTTAGGAACAGAGATGTTCAGTATTTTGGAAGTATTGTGGTCTTCTGTCTTCAAGAGACCATGACCAACACGATGACCCAGGAAAGAGATTTCACCAAAACCAACAAAAGCTTTAGAAGGTTTTGCTGTCAAATTATTCTCACGTAGAGTGGACAGTAAGTCATATAACCCTAAATAGTGATCTTCCCAGGTATCACTGAAGAGACAGATGTCATCTAAGTATGCGATGACATCCGAACGATGTGACAGAATTCGACGCATCATGCGAACGAAAGTGGCAGGGGCGTTCATGAGACCAAAAGGCATAACATTCCATTGAAATAGACCCCTAGGTGTAGAAAAAGCAGTAAGAGGTTTGGCATGCTCTGCTAAAGGCACTTGCCAATAACCTTTAGACAAGTCAAGTTTAGTGAAGAATCTAGAATTAGAAAGTCTAATCAGTAGATCTTCTAACAAAGGCATCGGTTCAGCGTCGAACTTTGTGACCTGATTCAATTTGCGATAATCAACGCAAATTCGTATGTTCTTATCCTTCTTCCGGACAATAACCATGGAAGAAGAATATGGTGAAGTCGATGGTTCAATTATATTTAATTGAATCATTTCATCCAATTCCTTTTCCACTTGCGACTGAAAGTGTATAGGAATAGGATACGGCCTAACCCTAATTGGATTATTGTCGGTAAGAATTATGTCATGTTCTATGACATCTGTGTGTCCAGGAATGTCAGTGAGAACATCCTGAAATGTTTGTAACATCGACGAGACTTGTCGATGTTCGTCACCAGAAAGATTAGGAGAAACAGAAACGTTTTTCCAAGATTCCGTGGAATGTAATGGAACCACTGGAAGGGGAAGGTTGACATCAGAGAAGGTAGCTTCCTCATCCTGAATGACAGACAGGGATGAATAATGACCGTGAGGTGCAGGAGCATCATCCGTTGCCTGGAAAATAGGCAGCAAATAGTCCGGACGTTCGTGAAATTCCGAAAGCATGTTTATGTGGAAAGTTTTATGCTTTCCATCAATATCGACCACATAGTCAACATCGGAAATCCGAGAGACTATTGCATACGGACCTTTCCATGCAATAAGAAGTCTATTTTCCCTACTGGGGAGTAGGACGAATGCTTTGTCACCTGGACAAAGTTGTCGTAGACATCTATTCTTGTTAGCAAACTGCCTTGCCTTCTCTTTAGCAATTTCTGATGAAGCAGTTGCTAGCTTACATGCCTCAATGATCTTTTGTCTAAGAGCAATGACATACTCATATGAGGATTGAGTTTCATCGCTAATATCATCGGCAGTGATGAGATCGTGTAATAAAGACATAGGGCCGCGTGGACGCGCGCCAAAGACAAGTTCGAAGGGAGAAAATCCTGTGTGTTCATTAGGGACTTCTCTATAGGCAAAGAGAGCCGCGGGTAAAACCCTGTCCCAATCTTGAGGATGATCTTCAGTTATCTTACCAAGCAAAGTCTTGAGCGTTCTATTCAGACGCTCAACTAACCCATTAGACATAGGATGGTAGATACTACTGAGAGATCGTTCAATATGTAAGGTAGACATTACCTGTGACATAGTGTCAGATATGAGTTGAGTGCCATGGTCTGACAATATTTCTCTGGGGAACCCCAAGCGAGAAAATATCAACCAAAGAGCATCTGCGATATCTGTAGTAGATATGCTCTTAAGAGGAATAGCCTCTGGCCAACGTGTGCACATATCGACACATGTAAGGATAAACTGATGTCCTCTGGCCGACTTGACCTTAAAAGGGCCAATAATATCTATGGCCATTTTCTGAAACGGCCGAATAGGAATGTCAGCAGCCTGGATAGGCGCAGCATGTCGTGGTCCTCTAGATTTGACCTCCTGACATACCTTGCATGATCGGCAGTAAATACGAATGTCCTTATTGACAAAAGGCCAAAAGAAAGCCGCAAGGACTCTCGACTTCGTACGGGCAAAACCCATATGTCCAGCACATTGCGAGTCATGAGCATGTTGTAATATTTGGACTCTCATGCTCTTGGGAACAAGAATTTGCGAATGTGCCGACGTAGTCGAATCTTGTACCATACGTACAAGTACGCCGTTTCTCATTGCAATCCAAGATTTTCTATTTGTATCCTGATTCGGATCACCTTTCTTCGCAAGAACGAAGAATTTTTTTAAAGAAGGATCTTCTTCTTGCAATTTTATGAAAGAGTCACGAGTGATTACTAAGTGACTATCTTGGCTATCAACTTCATTATCACTATTCAGTGAAGTTTCGGGTGTTTGTAGAGCTTGTGCTCTTGTAACTACTGCATTTGTAGCTTGCATGTTATTATCTTCCCAAGCAGCAATCTGCTGTGGGGTACACTCCCTAACTCCGTGAATACGACCAATAATAAGGTCCGCAATAGGATTAGGTAAGAGACAAGCATGCACATCTCCAGTAAAGAAAGGAGTGGCAATGCGAATTACAGCAGTAGGATATTTTTCTAGAGTGCCGCCAAATGTGACACATTTAATAACCCTTCCTGTAGCACAAGATGGATCTACAAGCGATTGTCTAACACCAATAGTGGTGCATCCGGAATCGAAAAGTAGTGAGACCGGAGTATCATTAACAAGACCCTTATGTAGAATTAAAGAACCCCTCCCGTCATGCGCAACAGCAGCAGGAAGAGCGGGAAGTGGGTGACCACAACTCAAAGTAGTTATGGTACCCGGTTCGAATAAAGTACTGCATTGGGGGCATTTGTTTGCTCTCTCAAAGTCAAAAGCAGAACCAGTGACAGCGTCAAAGTTTTTACTATCAACAACATGATTACAGGCTCCCTCAGTTTCCTGTTGTACAGCATTAGCCTGCTGATATCTCTTTTTTTTGTGTTGAGATCTACCCCGACTATTATTACCTCTGAAGTTATCAGAGTTATTATTATCTCTGCAGTTATTATTGTCTCTATTGTAATTGTTATCCTGGTTCGAATTCCAGTTTCCACGATTACTATCATGTTCACATTGATGCGAACATCTATTTGTTTGGTTCTGAGGTCTTCGGCAGGAATAACCTCTATTACCATATCCTCTTTTGAAATGCTTATAATTATTAGGGTGATAGTAACGAGTACTATCAGGTTGTCTCCAATTCTTCGAAGAAGAATCACCATGAAATTGATTTCCATGATTTTGACAGAAATTACCGCTACTCTTTCTATCAAAATTTTGTTGGGATCTACGAGCAAAGTTTTGACCATACGGAGCTGCCGAAGCAACTGGTAAACCTTCTTTCACCTTAGAGTTACCCATGGTTATGTGTGGGTGCGCAGTTACGTATTGGCAACAGAAATCTTCCATTTCTTTTATTGTTTTAGGTTTACGTTCATGAAGGAAAGCAAGGAAAGACTCATTGACAGACGACATGACTTTGTCTCTAAGTATTAAGTCCATAAGTCCTTCATAAGTTTTTTCCGTCTTAGATAGTTCAACCCATCGTGAGAAAGTAATGCGTATTCTTGCAATAAACTCGGAGAATTCAACTCCATTTTCAGGTAACATGTTTTTAAATTGTAGACGATAGCCGTCTTCGTTAAGCTGATATTTCTTTAACAAAGCGGCCCTGACAACCTCATAATTGTTCTTGTCAGGTTCATCCACCATATTTAATATACTTAGAGCTTTACCTGTCAGTATCCCTGATAACTGATAAACATATTTTGCTTTGTCTATGTTATGAGCTGTACATGCTTGTTCAAATCTGTCCAGATAGAACATTATGTCATCACTGGAAGGACTAAATGTTGGTAACTTAATCTTAAAAGTATCATTATTAGCCTTACCAGAAGATGAACCCTTGTTTGAATCATTACCATTACTCATGCTCGTCAATTTCAATTTTTCCAACTCTAAAGCTAAGACCTTTTCTTCATGTTCCATTTTTGCTTTCTCTTTCCTCTCATCAGACTCTCTCTGTAATCTTCTTTCCTCAGCCTGAGCCTCTTTTTGAAGTCTTTCATTTTCAGCTTCTTTTTCAAGTCTTTTATTTTCAGCCTCTTTTTCAAGTCTTTTATTCTCAGCCTCTTTTTCAAGTCTTTCAGCTTCTAGCTGTAGCTGGAGTTTTCTCTCCTCAGCTTCTGATTCCCTTTTTTGTTTTTCCATTTCCATTTGGAATCTTTTTTCATCCACCTGCATCTGCAGTTTCTTTTGTTCAGCTTCCATTGCTTTATCATATCGAGCAGTTGCAAATTCTTCTAACTTATCACCAGTCTTCCCAAGCAATTTACCCTGCTCAATAAAGTGCTCAAATGTAGACATGTTGTCTAACATATGAGTCCAAAACCTGAAATAATTAACTAATTTATTTCAAACCTAAGTGTAACAAGTCTTAATTAAGCACTTGTATATTCACATCACCTTATATTATCCCAGTCTCTGTGGGAAACAAGTCTCCAATCAAAGAACTTGTATATGAAATATCAGCACTCAATTCTTGATCATAAGTGCACTTCTCATTCAATAGTGCACGACACTATTCATCATTCATTTATCATCAGTATAGTAGTAACAGTGCATTAGCATAGCCCATTAACTAATTACTATAACTGTAAACAATGACTATGTAAACACATGCAGAATGTAAACATTGAAAATGTAAACAATACAAACAATGTAAACAATAACAATGTAAACAATAACAAAGATCAGCAACAATACAAAAACTTTCGCAGAAATCAACTAAAAATAAAGCAGAAATTAATGAAATATCACAAAAAATGTGACGATATCTGCGATAGAATTAAACAAAATACATGACACCACAGTGTATAAACAAAAATGTTGTATGAAACTAAATTATAGACAAGAGTAGGCTAACAAATACAAACAAATCAAAACAAAACTAAAGAATGCGAAATAATAACGAAAACAATATTAAAACATGTCATCACAGCTAACATAAATAGCAACAGAAGTCGCTTAGCAAATTCCAGTATCGGAAATTTGCAAACCCTACAGAAAACGCTCACAATAGACGACCTCTATGACGTGGCATAATCTAACGGAGACACCACCCAACCGAGAACCCGCTGAAATATAAACATATAAATATACAAATAACATATAGACATATAACATATAGAATGAGATGATACACAGAAGACTCAGCAGAAGTATAAGGGCACAGTTTACATACAAACAGGCCACTTAACTTATAGGCTTCCAATCGTAGAACAGCAGAAAAAACGGATGTCAATCAACGTCCTAAAGAGCGAAGCTCCAACGATGATGGCACATCTGAACTGCTTCCACTGCTAACACGATGGTACAAGAGCTTCTGAAATACTGTGTGTTGAGTTGTTTCGGCACTTGACCTTCTAATCCAAAAGTAAGTTGATGGAAATCGGTACTTGGCCTTCTTCAGAAAACAACCCGTTTCAACCGGCACTTGACCTTCTCAAAAAACGACAGCACTGGAACCTTGACAGCAGCAACTTGCTTGACTTGCGTAAAAGATAACAGCAGTCCGAGTTATCCGGCAACATGTAACAACGCCGGGTACTGTCAAATTCTTGTTTCCGTCAAAAAATTGAAATTTTGACTTTTACCGGGCAACGCCGAGTACTTTGAAAATTTTGAAGATGTTGACTGTATTGAAGAATGTTAATTTCTTGAAGGATGCTGATGAATTCTTGTTGAAAATGAAGTGGGTAAGGGACCCCGTGTTTGCTGGTACCAGAATCAAACCAGCTTATGGCCACCAAATGATGCGTGATGCCATATGATGATGGATGGTATCCGCATGTCTGGTTTTGTGTAGTGTGTAGATGTGTTCAGTCAAAACAATGTTCATACAACAATAACAGGGCAATCCACATAGGACGTCAGTAAACTCACGACGTATAAAGTCAATGATTCTTGAAACAGCCGTTGACGTTTTTCTTCATTATTTATTGTGGACGCCACAGTGACAAAATGGTTACGCAAATGTGTAGGCACATCAAACAGTCATTATCACAGCAACATTCAATACAGCAATAGACGGTAGACAGCATTACAATGATGAGTCAGATGCATGTTATATTTCATAGTGCTGTAAATGTAGTCAGGTGGAAAACTCCATCCTTTTCTATAACAGCCAGGAGATAACCAGATGTATGAGATCAGTTCACTCTCCTTAGTTTGACTTCAGCAAGACAGACACGTCTGCCGAAGTATAAATAATGTCCTCAAAAATATCCTCTAGATAATAAAGGTTTTCCAAACCTAGTTCATTTAACAAAGTAGCAAGTAATGGTCCTTGGTACCTGCATCAACCGATGCAGTACAATGCAGCGACATGTGAGCTGGGAAAAAACATCTCGTGACGACGACTTTCGAAGACAGGCTATGAATCGAAATCGCTCACGACCCAAAATCGATAGAGTTAATGAAAAAGTCAATTTACCTTGCTTTCATGAAATACACAGAAATATCACGCCTCCCGACATGTGGGAAACACTAGAGGTATTATCTCGAATAAACGAAATATCCATAAGAGGACTACACATCCCTGACAGAACAAAAAATAGCGGAGATCCCCTCTTCAACGAGGCATCTCTTTCGCCATTCCAAATCGCTCACTCCCACTAGTGGTGGGCGGAAACCGATCGACAAAGAAGCAAGACAAGTCATGCGCAGTCCAGCGAAAAATGACCACAGCTCAAACTTAACTGCATTCGATACCAACGCGAGAAGACAAATGCTTACCGAGAAAAGTGACTATAAATTTCAAGCAGTTGTTGCCCTTGCGTTATAAAACAGATATTGAAATAAAACGATGTTGCGAGAATTTATCACGCAACAGGCTTCCTTATCTTCTATATTTTGTTTGATTTTTTCATTAAGTGAGTAGTCTATGATTGGTGTTTTTAGTTTCCAGGGTGGTATTTTGCTTCTGTATTTATTACTATTTTTAATTGTGTTTGATAGTTCTTTGAACTGCGTTAGATCTTCTATAGTTCTCCACCCTGTTGGATATCTATCTTTATTTAAGGGGACGTCCCATACACTTGGTTGGTTTTTTTACAAATGCTTTATGTGCTGGGTGGGTCACTTCTTGTGCTACTTTACTCCAATAATTTAATCTTAGTTCTTTCCGTCTTAGACCAAGGGGTGGTATACCAAGAGATACTTCTAGCGCTTCTACTGGTGTTGATATAAATGCACCTGTAATGGTTCTCATGGCTGCATTTTGGATCCTGTCTAGTTTTGCTTTGTTAGAAGCTGCAGCTGAGTCATAGACAATGCTGGCATAATTCAATTTCCCCCTGATGAAAGACTTGTAGAACATAAGCATTATATTATTGCTGCCCCTCCCCCCCCCTCTGCGCCCCCCCACCCATTACCTTTAACTATCCTTAGTATATTTAGGGGTCCCCTACAGTTTTCTACTAAATTATCTATATTCATTCATAACCCTCCACTCCCAAAGGAGCATAGGCCTTCAACAAACACATGCCAAGTCCTCCTGTCACGTGCCATCATCTCAAGTTCTTTCCATGTTCTCCTCATCATTTTCACCTCTGTTTCCAACTCTCTTCTCCATGTACTTCTTGGTCTTCCTCTGCCTCTCTTGCCCTGGGGGTTCCAGAACAAGGACTGCCTTGTAATGCTATCAACAGGCTTCCTCAGTGTGTGTCCTATCCATCGCCATCGTCTTCTTCTCATCTCTTGTTCCACTGGCACTTGTCCAGTTCTTGTCATCAGTTCCACATTGGTAACCTTGTCATACCATTTTAATCCCTCTATTCTACGCAAGCACCCATTTATGAAAGTCTGTAGCTTTTTGGTTGTTGTCTTTGTTGTTCTCCATGTCTCTGAGCCATACAATAGGACTGACTTCACATTTGAGTTGAAGATTCTTATTTTCGTGTTGGATCCTATTTCTCTTTATCTCCATATATTTCCCAATGCAATGAAAGCTCCTCTTGCCTTTTGTATTCTTATTTTGATATCGCTGTCTGTCCCTCCAACTTTATCTATATTACTGCCAAGATATGTGTATGATTCTACATCTTGTATTGGTGTTTCTTCAAGTTCAACCCTGTTTTCATTACCTGCATTTATTCGCATTATTTTTGTCTTTTCCCTGTGTATTTTCAGACCCAATTGCTGTGACCTCTCATCGAGTGTTTCCAATTTGTCCTGCATCTGATTACGGTTATGGGACAGGAGAGCCAAATCATCCGCAAAATCCAGATCATCCAACTGCTTAGTCAGAGTCCACTGGATTCCATTTCTGTTGTGTGTTGTCGATGATCTCATAACCCAATCTATTGCCAGCAAGAAAAGAAATGGAGACAAGAGGCATCCCTGTCGCACTCCTGTTCTTATCCCAAATGGTTCTGTAAGCTGTCCTTCATGAAGAACTCTGCACGTCATGTCTTCATAGGTTTTCTTTATTAAATTAATGATCTTCAGGGGAACTCCATAATGCCTCATCAATTTCCAAAGTGATTTTCTGTCCACACTGTCAAATGCTTTTTCGTAGTCCACAAATCCGATGTATAGTGGTGAATTCCATTCCAGACTTTGTTCAACTATTATTCTCAAAGTGGCTATCTGGTCTGTACATGATCTGTTTTGTCGAAAACCTGCTTGTTCATCTCTCAATTTCTTGTCTATGGACTCCTTTAATCTCTCAAGGATAATCCTGTTCAATACCTTTCCTGGCACTGATAGTAACATTATTCCTCTATAATTTGTGCACTCTTGTAGATTTCCCTTCTTAGGCAACTTAACCAGATATCCTTCCTTCCATTCTGCTGGTATCTCTTCTTTTTCCCAGACTTTACCAAGTAATTTATATAACATCTCTGTAGCCGTGTCGATATCTGCTTTGATGGCTTCTGCTGGAATGCCATCAGGTCCAGACGCTTTTCCATCTCTTAGAAGCTTTATGGCTTTCTTTATCTATATGTTTATTCCAATTTAGTTGTTTGTTTAATGTTTAGCCCAGAAATCTTGTTTTTGAAGAGGTACATATTTTGTGTCCTTTAATGGTTATATTGATTTTGTTATTTTTTTTTTAAATTTCCTTTGCTGAATATCATACCTAATGTTTTGTTTAATTTGAAAGCCCCAACTTTTCATCCACTCTGAAACTTTGTCTATTTGTTTTTGAAGTTTTTGGTAAACATGGTTCAAGTTTTTTTCCAGATAGCCAAATGGCACAGTCGTCTGCAAATTGTGATATTGTATTCTTAACGTCGTTAAATTTGCGAAAATCTACGTGTTTATGGTAAATAAATGTGAAACACCCCCCCCCAACCCCTCCCGCACCCGCTAAATTAAAAAAAACGGACAGAGATAACTGTCCAGCGGTCAAAATGTTATAAAAATGTTCACAATATACCCAACTTATAACCAAGAGATCACACATCTTGTCAGGTTTTGACTGGATGTCGAATCTCGGAAATAAGTGAAACAAAAACAAAAAAACATATAAAACACTTAACCTTGTGATACTTTAACTCTTTGACTCCGTAATTATTTTCCACCCTGCGCCGTAATTGTTTTTTGAAGAATTCTAAACAGTGAAGTGTACTATCTTTTAGTGTAAATTGTATGTTAATATTGTCTATGTACATGTACATATTATATACCAAACTGTAGTGAGTTAGATAGAGAATTGTAATATGTCACGAACGGTTTATAGAATGAATGTCAGTACTCATGCTCCGATGGGAGCTAGAGGTATTTATGTAAGTTGTGAGTTGAAGTGAGTGAATGTTGTTTGACTGTGGGCATGAATGCGTTAGGAGCAGTAAGCACTATTGTCGAGTTCACGGGCATGGCTGAGTTGTTGTGAACGAAGGGGTGGTGAAGACTGGTCAGGTGTGAAAAGGGTCTTGTGTGGGAAGTCATTCGAGAGATAGATTGTAGTGAGGAGAGATTATTTGGGGAGTGAAGGCGAATTGGATGAAGGAAAATAGAAAAGATATTGAGATATAGTGAAATTCGTTCCATTAGATGATGTTCCAATTATGCACATCATACATTGTGCTTTTCTTGTGATTTATGGCCAAAGCGACAGTCTGCCTGTGTTATTGTGTTTATGCTCAAGTTTGTGACATAAAGTTGTCAGATATCGTGCCTACTTGTTGGAGTTCAATGAGGTAACATTAGCTGTGTATAACGAGCCATGTTTGTCGCTCCGTGTGTAATGTAATACATATTTATCAATGTGCAAACACAGCTAAGCACTTGACATATACTACTCGTCAAAAGTCAAGGGCCACTTAGAAAAACCTTGGTTGAAACCATAAAACAAATCTGATATAAACGTAATTGGTATCAGTCAAAACGGCATTTATTGACTACCAAATTGACATGTCACGTAAAGAAATGGAAACACACATTCAAACGCAATGAAGCTGTGAAGTGTGTCACCCACCTTTTCAAAAGTCACACAATAGATTTTGGACAAATAGACATTTCAAAATCGGGTATGACCACCGTTTGCAGAAAGGCATTCAAGACAGCGTAGACGCATCGAGTCTACAAGTGTCCGTAGAGTATCCTGAGGAACAGCTTGCCATTCCTGAAGCAGAAATGCAGTAAGCTGTGCAACATCCATTGGCAGGGGGTGATTTGTTGACAATCTTCGACCAAGGACATCCCAGAGGTGCTCAGTCGGATAAAGGTCAGGTGAATGAGCTGACCCCGCCATCCTGATGATCCCATGTAGCTGAATAAACTCATTCGCCACACGAGCTCGATGGGGTCGAGCGTTATTATCTTGGAGGATGGCATTACCACCTATGGCCTCCAGAGCAGGCTGAACAATTGGTCTCAGTATTTCCTTCTGTTATCTTGGGCCGGTCAAGTTGCCTTGGATGATGTAGAGTAGGGTCCTGCCGTGTCTGTAGAAGCCTCCATAGACCATGAGACTCCATTGTTGCCTTGTCCATCGGATGTGCTCGCGACACCAAGCAACACGGGCTCTGCGATGAGCAGGAGTAAGAATTTTGCAGGACGTCGAGCAGCCATTCCAAATTCATGTAAACGTCTGCGAATGGTGCTTTGACTGACATTAACGTTTACAGTTTGTCTCAGCTGACATCTTAGAGTGGAACAAGTCACTGTTCGATGGCGCAGGACTGACAACAGGAGGTACCGGTCATCATGTCTATTGGTGCATCTAGGGCGACCTGGCCGGTGGCGATCCTCCACACTTCCTGTGGCCTGAAATCTCTCCAAAATTCGTTGGATAGTAGAGTGTGACACTGCAAGCCGTCTAGCAACCTCACGGACAGATAAACCACTTTCAACCCACGCTATAGCCCTCATTCTTTGTAAGGTGTCAAGACTTCTTCTCGGTGGCATGGTTTTTGCAAGTGATGAAATTACCCTAATTCTGCTGATTGTAAAACAAATTAAGAGTGAACTCTGTTCACAAAAAGTCGCCATTGCACGTGGAATGTCATTCAGCACGATTATTTCACCTGTTTTGTTGTACGGAAGTTTGAAAAAACAGATTAATAATTTGAATTTATGGTCAGCAAACCAAATTGCACGTGATCACCATGGTTGTCGGTGAGTTGTTTTTATGCTTAACGTGCATAGAGGACTGTCAGAGGAAGATATTGCACCCATTTTTACTAAAAGCTTCCTTCATCTAATCATTCTATGCGCTTATATAAAAGTGTATTGAAAATAATAGGGTAGCCCTTGACTTTTGACGGGTAGTATAATATATAGCGTCTTTGGTAGTATTAAGCACACTCCTATATGGCAGCGAGACCTGGACGACCTATGCTAAGCAAGAAAGAAGGCTCAATACATTTCATTTGCGGTGTCTACGCCGCATCCTCGGCATCTCGTGGAAAGATAAAGTGACAAATGTCGAGGTGTTGTCACGTGCTGGCCTTCAGAGTATGTATACGCTTCTTAGACAGCGCAGACTTCGCTGGCTTGGCCATGTTCGCCGCATGGAAGATGGTCGCATCCCAAAAGATATCTTCTACGGACAATTAGCAGACGGCAAGAGAACAGTTGGGCGACCACAGCTGAGGTTCAAAGATGTGTGCAAGAGAGATATGAGGGCACTGGACATGGATCCAGCAACATGGGAGGATGAAGCTGCCGATCGCACTAAGTGGCGATGCTATTTACGGTGCCACCTCAGATTGGGCGAAGAGAGGCTCACACAAGAAGCAGAGGTGAGGAGAAAACGTCGAAAGGAGCACTAGGAAAATAAGCAGCTGAGGGCTGTCACCTCAGGGGCGCATTCCCGTAGTCAGTTATGACTGAAGGGGCTATTATTATTATTATATTATGGTAGGATTAACACAAGTACGTTTGGTATACTTGAAACATTTTGTATGTAAAATTGAAAAACACTGTAGGATACGAGTTTACCAAAGACAATTTACTGTTGCAGACAATAAGAGATACGGAAGTTAGGGGAATGTATCCTATTTACTTTCAAAGGGGAACAACGTTCCTATACAATAAATATTAAATTAAATAACAGGTTTTCGTCACTTTTTTAGTTTAATCAATCTCTTTTACAAAATTATATAAGGTATAAAATTTTCTCTTATATTTATTAGTACAATTATTCAATTGTTAAATCTTTATTTTGTTTCCCGTGTGTAGAATGAAAACAACTTTAAATATTATGAGTATGATGCACATGTTGAAGTAATGAGCACATATGTGTCATGGCACTTTCAATGATACTTATGAGTAGACCCGCGATGTTCGCGGATGCGCACACTAAAATGTTTCATCGGCGCCAAATAGCGCACATCGATAAACTTTGAAACACATTTTCTTAATATTAGACAAACACAAAGGTATGTTTTCAGGCACTCGTAAGAAATAAAGAAGTAGAACACTTGGACAACAGAAAAACAACAGACGTGAGTGGCTTACCCAGGGTTCGAACCCCGTACCTTCCGTACGACAACTCCGCCTAGCTATACAAGCGAATCACACTGACCCCACGGCCAGCTAGGCATCCCCATAAAAGGATGCTTTACTGACTAGTCATCAGTGTGAAATACAAGACAACACCGGAAGTATACAGTGGGCAACTCAGCCCATTAATGACGCAATCACTTCTGTTGTTTCTCTATACAGCAGTATATGTCAGTCCAAACAACACTGATGACTAGTCAGTAAAGCATCCTTTTTTGGGGATGCCTAGCTGGCCGTGGGGTCAGTGTGATTCGCTTGAATAGCTAGGCGGAGTTGTCGTACGGAAGGTACGGGGTTCGAACCCTGGGTAAGCCACTCACGTCTGTTGTTTTTCTGTTGTCCAAGTGTTCTACTTCTTTATTTCTTACGAGTGCCTGAAAACATACCTTTATGTTTGTCTAATATTAATTTACTGTTTACAGGCCTCGGGTTTCCCTTCCTTATGTGTTATTAATGTTAACACATTTTCTTACTTGGTGGTTTCTATTCTACCCTTGTGGCGGGAGTGGCTAACATGTTTGGTTGCCAGTACAAGCAATATTTTTCAGAACCACTGGGAACTAATGATGTCCTACCCCCCAACTCAATGGTGTCCTCCCAGCGAACTCTGGGTCCTCCTGGAGATCTGGATCCATATGTATCGTGGTAGACGTTCTTCTTCAATTCTGCAGACGTGGCCAAACCATCGTAACTGGGAATGTTCCACTCGGGTCTGAACAAACTGTATTACAAAACAACCCAGAAAGTTGGTCTCCGACCAGCGCTGTTATAAATACGCACAGACATAAAGATGACAAAGGAAGAGAAACAGCGGTTACAGAAAAAAATATTCGTAATGAAGTTTTTGTTTTTGGATGTACAACTTGTTTTAGTGACTTTCGCAATTTACTGGTGGGTCCTCCAAACACCAAGAGATGTTTGAACGGCCACCGACTACATTCATTGCTTCTAAGATACTGTGTTGTTCCAACTTGGATAAGTTGATTCCCGACTTACATAATTTAGAAAGTAGCACATATTCATTACGGTGACAGTGCTGCATACAAGCAGATTTTTTGTTTCTCTGGAACTGGGTGAATGGTCTACTTAACTCTACAAACTCCACTCCAGAAAGTCACTTTTAATATAATTAATCGACGACATAATTATTAGCATAGACTTACGTACCGGAAAGATGGGATTTTACGTCCATGTAGAGTAGTCGTTCTCAGCCTGGGGTACGCCTACCACATGAGGATACGCAAGGAATCTCACAAGACAGGGATATTCACAAAGAGAAGTAGCTGCTGAATTCTCTATGAATCTAGACGTTTGGTCCACACTGTATATAATCTAACTAAAATATTCCAACAGTAGTAGTGTAAGTGAGAAACTAAGTTGTGGAATGAAGAGCGAACGACCAGTTCTTAATCTTATCCGAAGCAAGAAAGAAGAAAAATCAATTGGAGTCTGAAAATGATATAGGGTTGTCTCTTTCAGAATCTGTACCAAAAGTAAAACTGTTGGTTGACAAGACAAAGAATCAAGGGAATAACTAATTCGTATGGGTGCATTCTGATAAACACAAACACGAAAATTTCTTATACTAAAAAATGTTCTTATGTACCAAATAATGTTTTCTTAATGCCACATTAATTAACCTGTTTGTGACGTTAGATCGTTACATTTGTTCTGCCCATCATCACATAGTTAAATAAATTCTCCACTGTATGACCTAGAATATAGTCAACATTATGGCATCTTGGACACCCAAAAGTTAAATATCCCCACAGTATTAATTTTCATAATGAAAGTTTGTAACGAGTGAAACAATCGCCCCACGTTTTTGGGAAAATACGGAAACGGCACACTAAAAACACTGTGACACGTAAATTCAACACTCTCTTAAAGAACACGTATACCTTTCTCTTCATTTTTTTTATGGTGCATTGCTGACTTTTGTCATGGAATTCACTCTCCTGCTTTCCAGTAGTGGTCCAATAGTGTCCAAAACTCAAGAGTATCTAATATGGGTCTTCAAAGGTGTCTACCGTTGCACAAGATTACTCTTGGCAGAGTTGTAGATAGAAGAATAAAGATGCTTCTATCTCAAGGGAGAATTCATAAGGTATTTCAGAAGTCAAGAACAATGCTGCATTGGGTAGGACAATTGTTAACATGCAGTACATTCAAAATGATTAAATCGACGTTAAATGTGTATATTTACAAATAACAGATTTAATAATCAACTACGTTTAACAGTTTTAAAAAAATTGTATAATCTTTAACAGAAAATACACATTATTGTGTGATGGTATGGTGTTTTATGTAAAAAGTCACTTGGCAGCTTTTAGGTTTGACAAAGCTGCAAATAGTACTTTCTGCTTCCGCTGGGTTTTTGGGTTCTATGCAGAAAGGTCGCTGGAGTTCTCGTGACTCTGGTCAAGATTAGATGCGCAGCACGTTCCAAGTCAGATCAGGGAGTAACTGCAAAGCTGGTCTCGCGGTTCTACGACCCTCTGATGATGGTGTCTAGTTCGTCGTCAGGCCACTTCTACCCTCACTTTTGTCCAGAGCTTAGTACTCTCACTGGCACCACCAAGCCAATCTTAAAAAACAGACTGTTTGCTCAGGGGAATAAAGGCACTTGACTACGTCTCTTACAGGGTTCTGGGGTATTGTTATGTTAAATTACCACTATGACTCCGTGTTTTAGATTCCTCAGATTAGGGTGGTCCCTGTTAAATCTTCTTCTTTGATCCTTAGTCGCCGACCGTCAAAGCAGTCAGTGGCCATTACGCCTGGTGGCATCTTGTAGGGCAACAACAAATTGATTCCATTTGGCTACCTGTTAAATGGTAGAGTTTATTCAGGTCTCTGAAGCACTTAAAATCGCTCAAACAGTGGACCGGTTCTGATATAAGAATCTTGATTCTAACTTCTGACAGTCTGGTTTTCGTCTTGGCAAGCGATTCTCATTGTGTACTAGACTAGCAAGTAATGTCAGATTATAGTGCAAGTTTTCTGCCCTTTTAAATTTATGATGAAATATATTGCATGACTCGTCAAGTGCAAAATTTCAAACGTTACTTTTCTAAAAATGGGCAGTAAACATCTCATTTTTACTTAGTCAAGTTACGTATCTCACACTTCAACATATCCTCCCAGATTTGGGGATTATCTGACTTGCCTATCCCAAGTAATTCAACCATCGTTATCAGACTATGACTTGGCGCAATTCGACCGTCTTTTCTGGACATTTCGTGGCGTCTGTGCACGTCCAATACGCAAGTCTATTATTCTGTTGAATTGTAAAGGATTACTCCTATCTTGTGCAAACACCGTCATTAGCCTTTCACCTAGGATAAAATGTTGGACCGTCACGGTTGGGTGATCCAATTAGTCCCTCGTGGATGGGCCGGCGAATTAAAGTGAATTGAAGTGTGAAAGCAATGTAAACATTGACCTTCGGATGAGTTTTCTGTGTTGAGAAATAAGGGCAGGGGAGAGAAAAATAACAAAATATCCCTCCCATAGGAATGTAATACAATCCTGCTGCAGTGGACATGAGAGCGCACAAACCGTTTTGTTACAACTTTGTTAGAAATATTAACACTGGCTTTTCGAGAAACTACAGAAACAGTACTCATTACCATGTACTTGAGTGAACGTTATGCTCAGACAATTCGTACAAGGTGACTAATATGAGGTGGTACATGAGGCTGGCAACATCATCATGTATAACTAATTACAATACAACTGACCACTACAAAAGTCATGTGACTGTATGGTGCAGGCTTCCTGCGAGGGTACACGTGCAGTGGTGGTTCCACGCTTCGCAACGAGCGCTACAGAAAATAATAATGATAATATAGAGGTCAAAGGTCAAGTTTACTCGGTTTTCTCCGCAAGTAACCGTTCAAGAAATGGTCCGTTTGATATGTTTGTATCATATTAAAAGAGCCACCAAATACCTTGTCAGGTTTTTGTTTTAAACTTTTACAGTCTGTTAATACTAAAAAGAGAGGGCTGAACTTTTCAAAAATACGAAACAATATTATCATATGCAGAAATTACTTAAAATGTACGAGTTTTCATTCCACGCATAATTGTAGAGCCAAGCGATACTAGCTTGTCTGTCATCTTGAGACGCCTCCAGTTTGGAAAAAAACACACGGGGATCTTTATTTTAGCTAGTAGTACTTTTAACGACACGTCGGCACACTAGCAATAATAGATATAGAGGTAAAATCATTACACTTAGAAAATACTAATAATGCTAGTAAATGTTAGTAGCTTCTAACGATATTCCTGAGCTTGTTTTATATGATAATGTTGTCTGTCATACACAGTTTCCTGTCATTTTAGCTTTTGTCAAGACAATCAACAACACACCGGTACTTTTATGTGATCGTGCAGGTATTTACCTACAAGACATAATCTTTGCTCATGGTCAACTGTATGTATAGCTCACATTAGGAAGGTGTCTTGAGACCCCCCATAGCGGGAATATTGGATATCGATAAGGGAACGATTCTAAGGTCATATAATAATCACCCGAAGACGATACTGCAATCAATAAATCAATAAGACGAAGATTGTTGGACCTTGTCATCAAAAGTAAGACTATAAGAGAAGGACGTATGAGAGGATGCATCCGTCGTGTATACAACCAGAGCGCTACATGTGCAAATAACATAAATATCTTTCAAAATGTGCTGATGGAGACTGGGGACTTAATGTGTTTTCCCGGAGCGTAATGATCCAGTAGTATGATCTAACTATTATATTAATAATATACGTATCGATTGAATAAGCAGCAACCTACGAATATATAAGGAGGGGAAACCTGAGGTCTGTGAACAGCAAATAAATAAACAAACAACACACAAAAGGTATTTTATCAGGCACTCAGTGAAAAATAAACAAATAGAAGACCAGACAACAGAAAACAACAGAAGTGATAGGCTTACCGGGATTAGAACCAGGACCTTTCGAACGGCACCCACCGCCTAGCCACGGGAGCGAATCGCCACTATCCACTCTGCCAGCTAATCATTACTTAATAAGTACTACATAAGTAATGCTTAGCTGGCATGTCGAATCTCGGAAACAAAAAAAAAAGAACTTCATCACGTGATACTTTAAGCAGCAGAGTTACAGAGGCTTCATATTTACCCCAAAAGGGGAACAATTCAACTATTAACATCAATCAAAATCAATAACATATTTTCATTATTTATTTAACTTTATCAATTCATTATACAAAATTATACAAGGCATATAAGTATTACTTATTTATATTAGTTCATTTTTTAAATTGTTAAAATGTTATTTTGTGCCTCATGTTTAGAGTAAAAAAAAAAACTTTCAATAACACGGAGTTTGATGCACATGTTAAAGTATTGAACACTTATATCCACTGTCACTTTCAATGACGATTTTAACAGACCGAACCCGTACTAGTCGCAGATGTGCACACCGAAATGTTTCATCGGCGCCAAATAGCACACTTCGACAATCATTTAAACTCATTTTCTTACTTGGTCTGTCCTCTTCTACCCTGGAGGGCGGAGTGAATAAGCGTTATGGCGTCCGTCTCTAACTATAAAGGTACAGTATGTGTGCCTGTTGTATGTATGTTTTACATGTATGTCTAATACATATGTGTCTGTTACATGTATGTCTGTTAAACATATTTGTGGTTCATGTAAATCGTTTACATATGTGTCTGTTACATATATGTCTGTTACATATGTGTCTGTTACATGTATGTCTGTTACATATGTGTCTGTTACATGTATGTCTATTAAACGTATGTGTGGTGCATGCATGTCTGTTACATATATGACTGTTACACGTATTTCTGTGTATATATATATTTATATATATATATAAACCAGATCTTTAACTCAATTTAAATAATTCAGCAAGACTGATTGTACATATTTACAATTTACTGATCCTATACCGTTTATCTTTTCGGATAGGTAACTTAAAAGAATTCAAATGTTTTTACATAATAAAATAAATAAACATGGAATGTCAATTTTCAAAATAGATCAATATGATGAATTTCTCTTTTAAATTTTAATGATATATTTCACATATATTTATCACTTTCGCTGGACTGGGGAGTTAGTAATCATTTTAATAATGTCCATCATAAGTCATCACTCACTAGGTTTGTGTTATTTGTATTTTATTTATTAAATATAGTCTCTAGATAGCCTGACCAGTGGATTTGCTTATCCACTTATCTGCTATGTTGAGATGAATCATCTCTAGCACTGAACACTCCAGATCTGAAGCTCCAGGCTGGGAAATCCTGGTAACTAGTTCTATGATCATCAAGAACTTTCGCACCACAGAGTCATACAGTGGAGGATGTCTCGTACAATTTTGGTAGTTGCAGGATAAAATCCTCAGGCAATACACACAAGCTGTAACAGGCTGTAAATGGGCATCTAGGTCTGCTATGCAGATGCAGTGGCAAAGTATATGACTTTTACACTTTTACCGCTCTCTTCTGTTCAGCTTGCTTTCAAATAATTGTGGCCTCAATTCAGCCAAGTTCAAGGACTTATATACTACCGCTCCCCCGTCTCGGAGAGCATGGGCCAAAAACGGTGTTAGAAATCTAAAACTAAGGCGTACTTTTGCCTTCTGTTCAATGTGCAAAATTTTTAAGATTCCTTATCGTTTTTTCATTCTGGGCCGATTTTGATCATTTAAAGCTAGAATTATACTGCGAATTTATCTCCACCGTTCTATATAAAATTATTTAGGTAGCAAAATGCATTTAAATCTATGCAGACTTTAACTAACTAAATCGGGGATACCTTGATGTATAGATGTCATGTTACACGATCTTTCAATCTAAATAAGCTACTATTTGAGGAAGTCTTTGCACCTACCTCTAAAGTAATATTCCCGTTGTTGAAATATCTATACCTTTCCGTTTAAACAGCTTTAGTCCTTAAGAAATTAAATACCTACGTACTGGAAGTTGCACAAAATGGGCCTCCATGTTAAGCATAAAATGTTTCATTATACACACCAAGAAGGGAGCGTTTTCATTGGCTATTTTATCGGTCCGTTTTCCCATGGTATGGCGTGCGGTAAATATGACCATGTTGTAAGACAGACCAAATCACGACCGACTCCACATTTTTTTCTTTCTTCAGATTAGATTAAGAACTCGCCGTTCTCTCTTCATTACATAACTTTGTTTCTCACTAAGACTACTACTTTAGGAATATTCCAGTTGGATTATATGCAGTATGGCGCACACGTCTGAATTAATAGATCATTCGGCAGCTAATTATGTTTGTGGGGATCCCTGTCTTCATAGGAACTACCGATGAGTTTAGCTGTGGCACTAATAAAATGAGTGCTTAACATCTGCTTCAAAGATGTCCCACATACGTGGAACAGAGAAAACGCATATGGCAGACACCAGTACCATTTGTCTGCCATCAATGATACCTATACCTTGTAGCGGTATGGCAGCTTGTGTACCCTGACACTCCCCAGAGCTATGCCAGTGGGAGATTTACTCCTGGTAGGTTTAACCATGCTGGACTGTTCTGCATGGGTAGAGGTCAGACAAAAGCTGGTACTCTGGTCCTCCAGGTTGGGTGTTTTAGCACAAGGCTGACACCCCTGTCTATGTAAAAAAATTGCACATGTTACGGAAACAACAATAAATGGACAAACTTTGCTGCGGGATGGACATCCGGAGTCTCAGGCTTGTATGACTGACAGTGATGAAAGCCGAAAGAAAGCCACTGGCATGAAAACGGATGCCCCGACCGCAAAACACGAAACCAGAATTTGTTTTTGGAACGTCAGAACTATTAATGGGGCAGGAAAGGTGAGACAAATCACAGAAGAGATGATGAACTACAAGATACATATCCTGGGAATAAGCGAGAGTAGATGGAAGGTAAGGGGAGAATAAAAACAGCTACAGGGGAAACCGTACTTTATTCTGGCAGAGAGGATGGTCAGCACAACGAAGGTGTAGCCATTATCCTGAAGAAAGGAATGGAAAGGTCTTTACTGGAATGGAAACCCATCAACAACAGACTGATAAGAGCAAGACTGAAAGGGAGGTTCACCAACACCACAATTATACAATGCTATGCACCAACAAACGACTGCGATGAAGAGATCAAGGACGAGTTCGATCAACAGGTACAAAAAGAAATGGAATCTACACCCAGGTTCGATCTCATTATAATAATGGGAGACCTAAATACGAAATTGGGAGCACACAATAATTATAACAAAAGAGTAATGGTTAAATGCGGCAGTGGAGCAGCAAATGAGAATGGGGACAAATTAATAAGCTTCTGTAGTATTAACAACCTGGTCATTGGAGGAACACTTTTTCCACACAAGGAAGTGCACAAGGTAACATTGGAATCACCAAACGGACGAGACAGAAACCTGATAGGTCACATAATGATCAATGGCAGATGGAGACATGCACTACAAGACGTGAAAGTAAGAAAATGCGCAGATGTGGGAAGTAATCATCACCTAGTAGTAGCAAGACTGAAAGTGAAACAACTCAGAGCTGCTGGACCAGTTGCAGTCAAACAGAAAAGATACAACATCACGAAACTGAAGGATCCCCTCACCAGAAAAGCTTTCGTGGTCGACGTAAAGAACAGATATGAGATTATCAAAAGCCAGGAAAGAACAGAGACTGATGATGTTGACCAGAGATTCAACACCATCTCAACAATATACAAGGAAAGCAGCAAGTCATGCTTGGGATTCCAGGAAAGAAGGAGCCAAGACTGGATAACACCAGGTATGCTAAACACCATAGCGAAGAGAAAGGAAAGGAAAAGAAAGAAAACAGAAGCTAAGTCTCCCAGGTTAAAGGCAATATATAGTGAACAATACAGTCAGCTGGACACGGAAGTTAAACATCAAACCCGTGCTAACAAAAGGACATTTCTGGATGACCTTGCAAGACAAGCAGAAGAGGCAGCACTGAGAAATGAACAAAGCACAGTATACAAAATAACTAAAATCATCAGTGGAAAACGAGGTGCAAACAATATTACATTAATAGGAGATAAGCACGGAAATCTCATCACGACAGTAGAGGGACAGGAAACAAGATGGGCAGAGCATTTCAGAGAAACTCTGAATAAGGAACCACCAGAGACACAATTGAATGTTCCTGAGGCTGAAAATGATCTAGATGTTAATACAGACATCCCACGAAAAGATAAAATCATCACAGCAATCAAAGGGTTGAAGATTGGAAAAGCTCCTGGTCATGATAACTTAAATGCAGAGCTGTTTAAGACAGACCCAGAGCTAGCAGCACAACTATTAGAACCACTATTTGCACAAGTCTGGAAAACAGGGACAACACCAACAGAGTGGAGAAAAGGAATAATTGTCACATTGCCCAAGAAGGGAGATCTTGCAGACTGCAATAATTGGAGAGGAATAACTCTTCTCTCAGTTCCCTGCAAAATACTAAGCAGGATAATTATACAGAGAATCGCAAAAGTAGTTGACCAAAAACTGAGGAAAAACGAGCTGGAGTTAGAAAGAATAGAAGATGAGTAGATCATATATTTACCGTCAGGAACATTATAGAGCAGTGCGCAGAATGGCAAAGACAGCTGCACATAAATTTTGTTGATTTTGAAAAGGATTTTGACAGTATAAAAAGGGACAGTTATGGAAAATACTGAGAGTTTATGGAATTCCAAGCTGCATAGTGTCAATTATAAAAGGCCTTTATGCCAGCTTTACGTGTAGCATTGGACAGAGCAACCTAACCTTTGAAGTGAAGACAGGAGTACGACAGGGATGCCCCTTATCAACCACTCTATTTTTAACAGTCATAGACTGGGTGATACGCCAGACAACAGAAGGCAATCCAAGAGGAATAAGATGGACTACATTTTCTACACTGGAAGATCTGGAATATGCAGATGACATTGCACTGCTAGCACATTCACATCAACACATCCAAGAAAAAACGGATAGACTTAATACGTATAGCCAGCAGGTGGGCTTGAACATCAATTTAAAGATGTCAGAGGTCATGACGCTGAATGTGAGCAACCCTGAGCCCATATCAGTAAGGAATCAGCAACTGGAACAGACAGATGCCTTCACATACCTAGGATGCATAGTAACAACAGACGGCGGAGCAAGCAAAGACATCAACAAAAAAAGGAACAAAGCAAGAACTGCCTTTTTTAGCCTAAACATCTGGAAGTCCTCTCAGTACAGCACAAGCACAAAATTAGGATTATATCAGAGCTGTGCGCTTTCTGTGCTTCTTTATGGCGCGGATAGATGGAGAGTTACAGAGAAGGAAATGTCGAAATTGTCCTCTTTTCACACAACATGCCTAGGAAAAATTCTCCGAATCTTTTGGCCGAATACCATCACCAACCAAGATCTGCTTACTCGGAGCAAGCAAGAGGACATGCACACCATTATAGCTGGCAGACGCTGGAGCTGGGTTGGCCATGTCCTCAGAAGAGACCCCGATGCCATCACAAGAACAGCTATGCTATGGACCCCTGAAGGAAAACGAAAGAGAGGCCGACCGAAAACAACTTGGCGGAGGACTGTGGAGGCCGAGATGCAAAGAATGAACTAGAGTTGGGGCACTGTACGAAGGATGGCCGCCGACCGAGCAAAGTTGAATCAATTTGTTGTTGCCCTACAAGACGCCACCAGGCGTAATGGCCACTGACTGCTTTGACGGTCGGCGGCTAAGGATCAAAGAAGAAGAGAAGTACCATTCTTGGAAAAACCCTACGCAGATTCAAATAGCCTCAAGCTGACTTCTACTTTCTATGAAAACATTCAATTAGACGTCTGAGAGTGTACGAAGAAGATGATGATTAAAGAAGAATCATGTAAGTCGAGAATCAACTTATCCAAGTAAGAACAACACAGTACTTTAGAAGCAAAGAATGTAGTAGCTGACGGGTTAAATATTTCTTGGTGTATGGAGGACCCACCAATAAATTACGAAAGTCACTAAATAAAGTCGTCGTACATCTAAAATAAACTTCATTACGAATGTGTTTTTCTGTAACCGCTATTTTTCTTCCTTTGTTATATTTATGTCTATGCGTATTTACAATAGCGCTGGTCGTAGACCCGTTGTCTGGGATGTTTTGTAATACAGGTTGTTCATATCTGAGTGGAACATTCCCAGTTACAATAGTTTGGCCACGTTTGCAGGATTGGAGAAGATCGGCTACTACGACTCATATGGGAAACCAATAGCCAAAGATCCAGATCTCCAGGATGACCCAGAATTCGTTGGGAGGACAACATAAGACAATCCATGAAGGACAGAGGACTGGACTGGAACCAGGCCAAAAGAAATGCAGCTTACAGGACAACAGCGCGCTCTCTCTGGCTAATCTCTACACTCCAAGGGAGAAGAGATTTGTTTGTTTTGGTTTGTTAGGTTCTTTTAAGCACCATCTTCATTGTACACGTACAACTCCATCAGTGCTCCGATCTCCTTCCTTAGATCACAAGGAGGATCTCAGCACATTGTACAAACTCCAAAGCACCGGCGATGATCCTAATGTGTGTATTTAGGAATCTGACATTCTATAAATATTTTTGTATCGGATAGATTTTCATAACGTAAGATCTGCCAGGGCAGCGGCCGTATGACCTACTTTTTATGATTTCTAAATGCACACAATCAATCATTACCCTTTAGCTCCCCGCGGAGGATAGGTCTTCCTGTCCTGTGCCAGCCGCTCAAGGTCTTTCCATGTTTTCCTCATCATTTTCACCTCTTTATCCAACTCTCTTCTCCCTGTGTTTTTTGGTCCACTTCTGCCTCTCTTTCCCTGTGGATCCCAGAACAAGAACTGCCTTGTAATGCTATCAACAGGTTTCCTCAATGTGTGTCCTATCCATCGCCAGCGTCTTCTTCTCAGCTCTTGTTCCACTGGCACTTGTTTGGTCATCAATTCCACATTTGTGACTTTGTCATACCATTTCAGTCCTTCTATTCTACACAAACACCCGTTTATAAAAGTCTGTAGCTTTTTAGTTGGTGTTTTTGTTGCTCTCCATGTCTCAAAGCCAGACAATAGGACTGACTTGACATTTGAGTTGAATATTCTTGTTTTCGTGTTGGACTTGATTTCTCTTGTTTTCCATATGTTTCCCAAAGCAATGAAGGCTCCTCTTGCTTTTTGTATTTTTATTTTGATATCATTGTCTGTCCCTTCAACTTAGTCTATATTACTACCAAGTTATGTGTTTGATTCTATATCCTTTAGTGGTGTTTCTTCAAGTTCAATCTTGTTATCAATTCTTGCATTTATTCTCATAATCTTTGTCTTTTCCCTGTGTATATTCAGGCCCACTTCTTGTGACCTCTCATCGATAATTTTCATTTTCTCTTGCATCTGATTATGGTTATGGGACAGAAGAGCCAAGTCATCTGCAAAATCCAGATCATCAAGCTGTTTAGTAGATTCCACTGGATTCCATTTATGTTGTGCGATGTCGATGTTTTCATAACCCAATCTATTGCTAGTAAGAAAAGAAATGGAGACAAGCGGCATCCCTGTCTCACTCCCGTTCTAATCCTAAACGGTTCTGTAAGTTGCCCTTCAATAAGAACTCTGCATGTCATGTCTTCATAAGTCTTTCTTATTAGGTACATATCTGTGTATATCCCTCTATATATATGGGATTGTTGCCCTGCTTCCACCTCGAAGAGACTGCACTCCCTGCAAAAGAGAGCAGTGCGTCTGATCACCGATAATCGCACGACACCACACACAAGGACAGGAAAAGAACCCAAAATACTGTCGCTAAAAAAACGTCTTCTCTACAACAAAGCCAAGCTGACTCACACAATTCTATCTAACAATGCCCCGTCGTACCTAAGATCATTGTTTCAAACCAGTAGAAGGGAGGGACAACGATTACATCAGTTACGTCTGCCCAAACCTAGGATCGACCTGTTCAAAAAGAGTCTAGCCTACTCTGGTGCCTACTTATGGAACAGCCTCCACACCACCTAAAAAGCCTACCTACACAATATTCTTTTAACAAAGCACTTTTCAAACACTTCCTCAACACTGATTATCTACCCCCATAGAAACAGTATTTGCCTGTCAACATCTCATCCATAGGTCAACATTTCTTTTCCTCTTCCGCTCATTTTTGTGTGTGAATAATTTGTTTTATATCCATGTAATATCATTATTATATTCACTTTAAAATATTATTATATAATGTAATGTATGTGTGAATGTACCCACATAATACTGTACTTTAGAAATGTGAGTCGTGAGAATGTACCCGCATACCAAAAATACAGATTAATTGTAGACATGAGTGAGTGTCGGTATACAGAATTTATTTATTTTTATTTATTGTTTTTTTTATTTTATTTTATTATTACTTTTTTCCCCCATTTACTAGCTTGTTTGTTTCAAAAAAAAAACCCTACTCATTTTTTATTATTATTATGCTTGCATACTGTAAATGAATGCTGTTATGGTAATTTTATAATGTTGCATGCCTTTAAATTAATGCTTAAAGCATCATGTGGGAATGAAAGGATATAGTATGCAAGATTAATGAGAGTGGAAGGGCAGAATGTTAGACGGGCCTGCGCGCCCAATTCTTTACCCTTCGAAAATAAAGTTCGTTCGTTCGTTCGTTCGTTCTGCCAAAGAAAGGCAATTTAAAACTGTGTACCAACTATCGTATTTTTGCTTTAATAAGTCATGCCAGCAAAATCCTCTTGCGGATTATCATGAAGAGGATAGAAAGAAAGTTAGAACATGAAATACATGAAGTACAGGCTTGTTTTAGAGAAGACAGAGGTACAAGAGATCACATTGTTAATGTGAGAAAAATCCTCGAGAAATGCAGAGAATACAATGTAGATCTTCATGCCTGTTTTGTAGATTACACCTAGGCCTTCGACTGCGTACAACATCAGAAGTTATGGAACATCATGAGAGACATGGGGTTTCCGGCGCATTTGATCCATCTAATTAAAACACTATACCATGAACACCAAGCAACTGTCAGAGTAGCGGGGGAACATCAGGATGGTTTGAGGTGAAAAGGGGAGTAAGACAGGGTTGCATCCTCTCTCCATACTTGTTAAACATCTATGCAGAAAATATAATGAGAAATATTCGGCGTGACCAAGAATGTGAATATTGCGATCCGTTCACAATTGGTGGAAATGCGATCCCAGAACTCAGGTACGCAGATGACACAGTTATTCGTTCAAACAGTGCCAAGGGACTAGAACAGTTTATCCTGTCTGTCAAAAGACACAGTGAGGATCAGAACCTTTTTCTGAACACACAAAAAAAAAACAAAGATAATGTCCACAGACAAAACAAGATGCCAACCAAAAGTTACCATCATGGATGATTAAATTGAAAATGTCACACATTTTGAATATCTTGGCTCCATAATTAACGACAATGGAGACTGCCCAAAAGAGGTCAGAAGGAGACTGGCCATAGCAATGCAGAGGTTAAATAAAATGAAGAACCTATGGCATAACACCAGCAAACTAATAAAAGTAAAACATCTGAGTACGTGCATCTTTCCTGTAGCAACGTATGGATGTGAATCATGTGCCATTACTCAAACATTAAAGAAAAAAATCGAATCTTTCAAAGCAAAGTGTTACAGAAAAATTCTCAGAATATCTTGGACCAAGTAGTTTATAAACTTATATTACTTACCAGTTTTACAGCAGCCCCTTAATTTATTTAGAAGAAAAATATATTCATCCTACACGACCTGAACATCGAGGAAAACTGGCTCAATATCAAAACAATATCGTGTCCCGGAAACTGAAATATTTTGGCCACATTAAACGGCATAGTGGCTTAGCGAGAGCAGTGATGGAGGTTATGGTACCTGGAAGGCGAGACAGGGACCGACCAAGACGACGGTGGACACAGGACATTGAAGACACCTTGAACATGACAATGGAGGAGGCAGGAGGGCTGGCTAGAGATCGAGAGTCTTCCAGGCGGGCTGTGATTAGAGCGACGTTCTGCAAAGGACATGCTACATGATGATGATCTTCATATAATCATTGACTTAATAGATTGGATAGATATGACTGGGATAGATCTGTAATATTTACAGAACTACAGATAAGCTGACCGGGAAAGTTTTGTAATGTTGACAGAACTTTCAGGCGAGCTAACTAGGACATATTTGTAATACTGACAGAACTATAGATGGGCTAGAGCAGACTTACAACGCTGTCACGTAGGTTTTTTTGAGATTATTAATATCTGTCATAGCGATATGAGAATGATTGCTGAAACCATTAACTAAGACAATAAATAGGTTGACAACAAATACGCTGTCAAGTAAGCAGAAACTACACATCAAACACCAACACCAACAACTGACTACAGCGATTACTCTTGTATAACTACGGGTAGAAAAATAACGCAGACAATCGACAAACAACGAACAAAAACGGTAGAACAAGAGAGACAGTTTATCACTGACATATCAAATAAAATAAAACAGTGAAAAAATGATTAATCAAAGAAATAATTACGTATTGCAATTTTAGACACCATTTCAAACACACATGGATCTTTATTTCAACTAGTAGTACTTTTAACGACACGTCGGTACATTAGCAATACAAGATATAGAGGTAAAATCATTACTCTTAGAAAATATTAATAAATAAGAATATGGGTTGGGTTGAATAAGCAGCAACACTCGAATAAACGTACAACGTGACGGCCAGGCAACCAGCTATACACCTCTGGTTTGTCACGGAAATCTATTTGTTGTTGTTGTTTTGAAGAGGTGATGGGGGGAGAGCGGGCACTTAACAGCTGGCCGTTATTGCCTCTTCTCGTTCCATCTTGGTCTACCCTGTTCTACCTGAAAATTGGTTATAATTGGGGTATTTAGTGTCATTTTATATTTTAATTTTGTATTCAATTTAAATAACTACCGTATTGTCTTTAGCAGTTGCTGCTTTTAATTTATATTAGTATTTGTCCATTTTATTTTCTCTTTTGTATTGTTTATTGATAACTATTGTCCTTTACACTTGGTTTTAATTTGTATTAGTACTTGTTCTTTTTGAGTTGTTGTTGTTTTGTTTTTTCCATGTTGTGTTTTTTTTTTTTTTGTGTGTTAATGATTTGTTAGTTCTTGTTGCTAAATTTCTATTTAGTTGAATGTCTTTTCTGAAGTATTAACATTATATGTTTTCATTTGTTTTATGTATATATCTTTTAAGTATTGATTGGGCATCTCTTGGGGCATCTATACTTAAAACCTTATCACCTGTCATGTCTATATTGTGATTTCTATAGTAAGTTTTTAATTCAAGCCTTTGTTGTTCATACTTTTTACAGTGGATCAGGTAGTGGTCTATGTCATTCTCTTCCTGACATTCTTGGCAGTGTGGTTCCTCTATCATAAAGTATGCTGCTCCGAGATGGAGATGCCACAATTTTTTGTTTGATGGTATCTTTAATTCTTCTCTGACCTGGCACGTCCTCGTTGGTTCTTTCATCAGTTTGAACGCGTGTCTGCCTTTTCTACTTTTCTTCCATGTTGTCTTCCATTCCTCGTTTATAGTTATCTTCACTTGGCTCTTGATCTCCGACCTTCCGAGTCCTGCTCTTATATTTTTTTTACTTATTCTTTCATTCTTGGCGTTCTGATCTGCCAACTCGTTACCAGCAATACCTATGTGTGCTGGAACCCACACTAGCCTCACACTACATCCTCTGTTCCCTAGTGATGTATTAATTGCTAGAATTTCTTCATTTATGTCTGGCCGGCTACATTTACCTGGGTGTTCTAGTGCTTGTAGTGATGATAGTGAGTCTGTAAATATCGTAACAGTTTCTGGTGGGTTATCTTCGATTATTTCTAAACGTTTTAGAATTGCTACCATCTCTGCAGTAAAAATCGAAGCCCCTTCAGTTACACTGTAGCTCTTTTTAATTCCCCATTGTGGTATTACTACTCCGGCACCTAGTTGCCCACTATCACCCTTGGATCAATCAGTGTAGACGGCCAGACTGTGTTTAGTTAGTTGATCTATGAACTTTCTACTTATCATTTTGGCTTCCTTATCTTCTATGTTTTGTTTGATCTTTTCATTAAGTGAGTAGTCTATGATTGGTGTTTTTAGTTCCCAGGTGGTATTTTGCTTCTGTATTTACTATTATTTTAAATTGTGTTTGATAGTTCTTTGAACTGCGTTTGATCTTCTATAGTTCTCTACCCTGTTGGATATCTATCTTTATTTAAGTGGACGTCCCATACACTTGGTTGGTTTTTGACACATGCTTTATGTGTTGGTGTGACGACTGGCCCAATCTTCTCTTCTTTTTTTTTTATTTACGAGACGCCATTTTTTTCTCATCATCAATGTATGATCGAGAACCAGGTAAAATCACGAAAAATTCTGCTCGTGAATGTTCTCCTAGCGTCTAACACTATTTTTAGATACGACGTCATTGTTGACCTGACCTCGGTAGCTAGAAACCTGTTCTAATTTAGGACCGACAACTTAAACTTAGGTAGAACAAGTTTATGCCACTTTAGGAACCCCCCACCCCCTTCCACGTGACTTTTAACGTTAATGATTGAAGCGTCTATATGATGCCACAATCACGTGATGCACGCTTCAGGTCTCGTGCCCAAGCGGAAATCACCCGCTAAAAGTGCGCCAAACACGGCCATTTTTCACTTGCACCCAGTCAAACGAGATAGCAAGACCTAATCTAAGATCGCGACGAATTCATGCATTAAAGCACTGAAGCCACGTGCCTAAATTGCTGATTAGAGTCCATCTCTGAGTAGGTAAGTGAGAATTTTGCTAGAAAATAGTATTGTAGTGAAATGTATAGTACCTTGCAAAATTGACGCAGTGATTGGTACGAACTGGGTTTACGTTATTCATTTTTGCTGTACGATCAAATTTTATGATCCCACGGGATGAGATTGTACAAAATGTTCATAATAATATTAACTGGAATATATACATATTAATTTCCATATTGTTTGATTATTTTCGACCTGACGCTTAGACTAGAGGAAATTAATATTAACAATAATGTTGACAGACCGTGACATATATTCATTATAATTTACATGACGATGCGACCAGAAATGAAGTGTTGTGATAATGTTGTCAGACAATTCTATAATACTGGTGTCCGACAATTATAGGTTAATTCATCATAATTGACATGACGATTAGGCTAGAGGCACAGAACTAGAATACTGTCGCCGACATTTCTATGATAATTTGGTGGGTTTAACGGACCTTTATAATTATTCGTGTTACCATGACGATAAATCAGTACTAAAGAATTATAATACTGCCACTTGGGCAGAGAAATATAATAAGAAAGGGGGGAAACTTGATTTCAAGATTAGGCTCTAGACATATGATGTTAGAGACTAAAATCTTATATGACTGGCAGACGGACGGCTTAGGGGAAGACAGCTTTCTAAAAGCTAAGAAATTAATGAAGCCATATTTGTCTTCAGTCTATGGTGGAGCCTTGCACGACCATCCAATCTCAGAGAAGAATACGGAGTCGAGCACAGTGAAGGCAAATCCGAACCATTCAAGACCTACCTGGTGCAACGTCATAAGGAGACCGGAGAACTAACCACGCTTCACTATCAGCCAGGGGCTGAAAAGCTAAGTTCCTATGAAAAGGGAACTCACCACGTCAATGCACTATCTTTCGCCAGCCATGATGAAAAACACTTGAATTGTGAGACGCATATTACATACAGCAGACACTAATTCCATCGACAATACTATCATTCACCATCTATTCATTTTAATTTTAATAAACCTATTGGGTGTATATAATGTACCCCACGCCTTGTTCCTTCTATTAGATGTTACATATTGTCTGATGTTTATCTTCCTTAATAAGGGAGGGGGAGAGGGAAGGGGGGGGGAGGGGCTCGTAAAAATATAAAATATTATCCCAGCAATAATTTAGAATAATAATAATAGATAACTGAGAAGGGGACGACGGTAGCGAGAGACCAAATATTTCCTTACAAACTTTCCAGACCTGTCAAGCCAGGAGAATTTACACTCTTTGTCTCCCTTCAGCAGTGGAGAACTCCAACAGGATTTTATGAGCCAAATCTTCCACGGGGTGATCCAGGAAAACCTCACTTTCACATTCATATCTGTTATTTCTTCTAAAATAAATTCTTATCCTTCCTACGCTACGCTACAACTAGGTGGATCACTTCTTGTGCTACTTTACTCTAATAATTTAATCTTAGTTCTTTCCGTCTTAGACCAAGGGGTGGTATGCCAAGAGCTACCTCTAGCGCTTCTACTGGTGTTGATATAAATGCACCTGTGATGGTTCTCATGGCTGCATTTTGAATCCTGTCTAGTTTTGGTTTGGTAGAAGCTGCAGCTGAGTCATAGACAATGCTGGCATAATCCAGTTTCCCCCTGATGATGAAAGACTTGTAGAACATAAGCATTATTTTATTGCTGGCCCCCCCCCCATCCATTACCTTTAACTATCCTTAGTATATTTAGGGGTCCCATACAGCTTTCTACTAAATTGTCTATATGTTTATTGCAATTTAGTTGTTTATCTAATGTTCAGCCCAGAAATCTTGTTGTTGAGGAGGTACATATTTTCTGTCCTTTAATGGTTATATTGATTTCGTTATTTTTTTTAAACTTCCTTTGCTGAATATCATACCTACTGTTTTGTTTAATTTGAAAGCCCCAACTTTTCATCCACTCTGAAACTTTATCTATTTGTTTTTGAAGTTTTTGGTAAACATGGTCCAAGTTTTTTTCCAGATCGCCAAATGGCACAGTCTTCTGCAAATTGTGATATTGCATTCTTAATGTCGTTAAATTTACGGAAATCTACGTGTTTATGGTAAATAAATGTGAAACCCCCCACCCCCCCCCCCCTCCCCCGCACCCGCTAAATTAAAAACAACGGACAGAGTTAACTCCAGCTGTCAAAATGTTATAAACATGTTCACAATATACCCAACTTATAACCAAGAGATCATACATCTTGTCAGGTTTTGACGGGATGTCGAATCTCGGAAATAAGTGAAACAAAAACAAAAAAACATATAAAACACTTAACCTTGTGATATTTTGACTCCGTAATTATTTTCCACCCTGAGCCGTAATTGTTTTTTGAAGAATTCTAAACAGTGAAGTGTACTATCTTTTAGTGTAAATTGTATGTTAATATTGTCTATGTACATGTACATATTATATACCAAACTGAAGTGAATTAGATAGAGAATTGTAATATGTCACAAACAGTTTATATAACTGTTCAAAAAAAGAAACGCAACATTGTTGGTGTTACTTTTATAAAAGATATTCGCTGATTGGACATCAGTCAACCTATCGACTGTGTCCACCTGGTCATAAACTTCTCGTGGTTACCTGAATTGTACTCACCTCATGATTCCTGAGGTCATGAAAGAGGTCAAGGTCAAAACAACATTTTTGACAATAACTCGTGACAGGTTCATGAGAATCCCGTGAAACTTACTGAACACAAAACTCTCTGACCATGTTATTGAATGCTTATAAAAGATTGACGCTCCTCGAATAAATTCAGTTGAAAATTCAATGCGCAAGTATGGCTCATCTCACTACAGAACAACGACTCTTCATCATTGCACGTTTACAGACTGGACAGTCACAAAGTGTAGTGGCCAGACAATTTAATGTGGTTAGAAGCACCATTAGTCGCCTTTGGAGGCGATTTCAAGAAACTGGCTCAGTGGCAGACCGGCTGCGCCTTGTAAGACCCAGAGTCACAACTCCTGCCGAAGACCGCTTCATACGGCTGCGTCACCTCAGGAATCGACTTGCTTCTGCGTCCTCTACAGTCCAGTCAATGTCAGCAGCTCGTCGAATTTCAGATCAAACGGTCAGGAACCGGCTGCACGACTCTGGTCTTTGGGCTAGAAGACCCTACAGAGGTCCTGTTCTTACGGACCGGCATCGCCAGAACCGACTGCAGTGGGTGAACCAGCATCGTCAATTGACCGTTGGGAATGACTGGAGACGAGTTTGGTTTAGTGATGAATCACTTTTTGTGCTCCAGTGACACGATAGACGGAGAAGAGTTTACCGCAGAGTCCATGAGCGCTTCGCCCAGAACAGCGTTGATGAGGCTCCTCCACATTTTGGTGGAGGTGTACTGATGTGGGGGGGCGATCAACGTCATGGGAAGAATTGACCTGATGCAAATTGAAGGACGCCTGAATGCCCAACGATACGTCGCTGAAATTCTTCGTCCTCACGTCCTTCCACTTCTGGCTGCACGAGGGTCGATTTTTCAGCAAGATAACGCTCGACCTCATGTGGCACAACTCACCACCCAGTTCCTTGCTGACAACAACGTCCAGACCATTCCGTGGCCAGCCATGTCATCAGACATGAATCCCATAGAACACTTATGGGATGAACTCGACAGACGACTCCGCCAGCGAGACGTGGCTCCAGCCAATCTCCGACAGTTGTCTCTTGCACTGCGGGAAGAGTGGGCAGCCATCCCACAACAACAGATCCAACGTCTAATCGGATCCATGTCAAGGAGATGTCGTTCTCTGATAGAGGCCAGAGGAGGCCATACACCTTACTGAAACGGAGGCCTCAGTCGCAAAGAATAAAAGTCCAAACCAAATTTAATGAACATCATTTCATTGTTAAAGTCGGAAAGTTTCTTCTTGCCAAGATTGAAACATTAATTCCGTAAAATAAAATTTTGGTACAAGTTTGAAATTTGGTGTCCATTACCACTGCAATAATGTTGCGTTTCTTTTTTTGAACGGTATAAAATTAATGTCAGTACTCATGCTCCGATGGGAGCTAGAGGTATTTATGTAAGTTGTGAGTTGAAGTGAGTGAATGTTGTTTGACTGTGGGCATGAATGCGTTAGGAGCAGTAAGCACTAATGTCGAGTTCACGGGCATGGCTAAGTTGTTGTGAACGAAGCGGTGGTGAAGACTGGTCAGGTGTGAAAAGGATCATGTGTGGGAAGGCATTCGAGAGTGATGGCGAATTGGATGAAGAAAAGTAGAAAATATATTGAGATATAGTGAAATTCGTTCCATTAGAAGATGTTCCAATTATGCACATCATACATTGTGCTTTTCTTGTGATTTATGGCCAAAGCGACAATCTGCCTGTGTTATTGTGTTTATGCTCAAGTTTGTGACATACAGTTGTCAGATATCGTGCCTTATTGTTGGAGTTCAATGAGTTAACATTAGCTGTGTATAACGAGCCATGTTTGTCGCTCCATGTATAATGTAATACATATTTGTCAATGTGCACACACAGCGTCTTTGGTACTATTGGCACAAGTACGTTTGGTGTACTTAAAACATTTTGTATGTAAAATTGAAAAACACTAAATAGTTAACTGTAGGATACGAGATTACCAAAGACAACTTACTGTTGCAGACAATAAGAGATACAGAAGTTAGGGGAATGTATCCTATTTACTTTCAAAGGGGAACAATTTTTTTATACAATAAATATAAAATTAAATAACAGGTTTTCGTTACTTTTTTAGTTTTATCAATTTATTTTACAAATTATATAAGGTATAAAATATTCTCTTATATCTATTAGTAAAATTATTCAATTGTTAAATCTTTATTTTGTTTCCCGTGTGTAGAATAAAAACAACTTTAAATATTATGAGTATGCTGCACATGTTAAAGTAATGAGCACATATGTGCCCTGCCACTTTCAATGATAATCCGTAACTTACGTTCTGTTCTTCGCAGATGCGCACACTAAAATGTTTCATCGGCGCCAAATAGCGCACTTCGATAAACTTTGGAACACATTTTCTTACTTGGTGGTTTCTATTCTACCCTTGTGGCCGGAGTGGCTAACAGGTTTGGTTGCTAGTACAAGCAATATTTTTTCAGAACCACTGGGAACTAATGATGGTATACCTCCTCTTCTCCCCCCCCCCCACACACACACACACACGCAACTCAATGGTGTCCTCCCAGCGAACTCTGGGTCCTCCTGGAGATCTCGATCCATATGTATCGTTGTAGACGTTCTTCTTCAATTCTGCAGACGTGGCCAAAACATCGTTACTGGGAATGTTTCACTCGGGTCTGAACAAACTGTATTACAAAACAACCCAGAAAGTTGGTCTCCCACCAGCGCTGTTATAAATACGCACAGGCATAACGATGACAAAGGAAGAGAAACTGCGGTTACAGAAAAACATATTCGTAATGAAGTTTTTTTTTTTGGATGTACGACAACTTGTTTTAGTGACTTTCGTAATTTACTGGCGGGTCCTCCAAACACCAAGAGATGTTTGACCGGCCAGCAACTACATTCATTGCTTCTAAGATACTGTGTTGTTCCAACTTGGATAAGTTGATTCCCGACTTACATGATTTAGAATGATGAATCCACAGGCGCCTCAATGGAATCGACCAGACCCGTTACACGGACTTCGAGCTCTGAACAACGGCTGGAGTTTCCATGTGCCTGTGGTAGGGAATTCTCTACTCAGAGAGGAATGAAAATCCACAGAACGAAAAAGGGGTGTGGGAGGTCATCAGGGGGAGATCAACAGCGCTCTGTCTCGACGGATAAGACGTTAGAAGAACGCAGCCAGGAGGCAATCCACAGTGCTGAGTACATTCAAGTTGATCTGCCTGATGATGATCTCACACACTTCTTGGACGGGAAGAGAGATGCAATCAAGTTTCCACCCGCCAGTGCAAAAGGGCTTTGGGAACAGCTGGACGAAGCCTTGGCAAAAGAGTTGGATAACAACCTGAAGCAGATAACTTTGGAGAAGAAGCTGGAAATCTTCGGCGACATAATATATCTGCACTGTCGCAAAGTGTTCGGAGTGAGGGAGGCAAGGGAAAGTAACCCACCACGAAAAAGCAGAAGACAAATTAAAATAGAAGAAATCAGAAAACAGAAGAAGCATGCCCGAAAACTGTTCAAAAACGCAGTTGCCGCAGAGAAGGAAGGGTTACGACAGGTTTGGGAGCACCTGAAAGGCCAACATAATGCCCTTTGTAGAGCAGAAAGGTTGTGCAGGAAGAAAAGGAAGACTCGAATGGATAGGGAAAGATTCTTCAGGGAGCCCTTCAAGTTTGCCAAAGAACTGTTTGAGCAGCCACGGTCGGGTACGCTAAACATCAGGAAAGAAGACCTGGAAGAACACCTTGGAATGACATATTCAGATGGTCGCAAAGATGAGCCGCTCAGCAGCATGGCAGGCCTTAAATGGCCGAGTAAGCCAGGAGCTGAATTTAACACCAAGCCCCCAACGGTGCAAGAGGTAGAAAGCATTGTCCAGAAAGCTCGATGCAAGTCAGCTCCAGGTCCTAATGGTGTTCCATATGTGGTGTATAAGAGATGCCCTGAGGTGCTCAAACGACTGCTTCGTTTACTGAAGAGTGCGTGGAAAACCCAGCTTGTAAGCAAGGAATGGAGAAAGGCGAACGGAGTCTACATCCCGAAGGAGCAAAATTCCACAGACATCAGTCAGTTCAGGCCAATCTCACTACTCAATGTGGAAGGGAAGATATTCTTCTCAGTGATGGCGAAAAGACTCACTACATACCTCCTGGCAAATGGGTACATTGACACTACCATTCAGAAAGGAGGTATCCCAGGTACACCAGGATGTCTAGAGCATGCCACAATGATATGGGAAGCAATCCAAAAGGCAAAGTCTGACAGAACAAACCTCCATGTAATCTGGTTGGATTTAGCGAATGCTTATGGATCCGTTCCACACCAGATGTTGTGGCAGGCCCTAGAAATGTATCATGTTCCACAAGAGATTGCAGCAATGCTGAAGCTGTATTTCGCAGGGTTTGCTGTCAGATTTTCAACCAGAGAGTACACAACGAAGTGGATTGGCCTTGAAGTTGGAATTGCGATGGGATGTACCATCTCTCCGATACTATTCGTGATGGCTATGCAGGTAATCCTCAATGCGGCTGAAGGAATGGCTATAGGTCCAAAGCTCGGTGGAATGTGTCTCATGCCACCGCTCAAAGCATTCATGGATGACACAACAATTCTGACATCAGATGAACATCAGGCCCGGAGGATGTTAGCACGCCTGGATGAACTAGTCAGCTGGTGCAGAATGAGCTTCAAACCCAAGAAGTCGAGAAGCCTATCAGTCAGGAAAGGGAAGATAGCAGAGGTCATATTCACGGTTTCCAACCAAAGAATCCCTACTGTCATTGAGGAACCTGTTAAAAGTCTTGGCAGGGTGTACGATGCCTCATTAAAAGACTCAAAGGCAGTGCAACAGACAATAGAAATGGCAGACAGAGGGCTACAGATCATAGACCAAAGCAGACTCCTGGGGAAGTTCAAACTGTGGTGCCTCCAGTTCATGTTGATACCAAAGTTGCTGTGGCCACTGCTTATATATGAAATAAGCACAAGTACAGTGGAAGCCATAGAGCAGAAGGTCAACAAGTTCATGAGAAAATGGCTAGGAGTACCACCAGGTCTGTCAGATGTAGCACTGTACTGCAAAAAGTCAAAACTTCTGCTTCCTTTCAAGTCAGTTGTTGAAGAGTACAAAGTTGGAAAGGCAAGGCTTGCAATGATGCTACGCGAGTCAGCTGATGACGTGGTTAAGTCCATTCAGCCCACACTGAAAACGGGAAGGAAGTGGAAAGTGGAAGAAGCTGTTGATGCTGCCCAAGAGTCACTCAAACTGAGGGAGGTAATCGGATACACACAAACGAATAGACGGGGATTTGGTCATGGAGACATCCGCTGGTGGTCCAAGGCATCAAGCAGGGAGCGCAGAGACATGGTAGTTCAGGAGATACGAGAAGCTGAGAATGATAAGAGGTTGCAAAAAGCAGTGCAGCAGGTCCAACAAGGCCAATGGACTACATGGGAAGGAGCCCTGCAGAGGTCCTTGACATGGAATGATATATGGCATATGGCACCTCTTAGGCTCAGCTTCGTTGTCAGATCACTGTATGACCTGCTGCCATCGGCCACCAACCTTGTGAAATGGGGAAAGTCGGATGATGAGCAGTGCCCCCTGTGCCAGGGGAGGCAGACACTTGAACACGTGCTCTCAGCGTGTAAGGTGTCATTAGGGCAAGGGCGATACACTTGGCGCCATAACAAAGTGCTAAATGAGCTTGCTGCGACAATAGATCTGGCAAGAATGAAGGCGAATAGCAAAGTCCGGCCAGACACCGCAAACACATACTTTCTGAGGGCAGGAAAGTCAGCACACCCCAAACCGAATAAACCTGGTAGCAGTTTACCATCTCTTCTTGATTGTGCAAATGATTGGGAGATGGCGGTAGACCTACCTGGACGAGGGGCATATCCAGAGAGTATCAGAAAATCGCGGAGACGGCCGGATATAGTGCTTCATTCTGCAGCAACGCTTCAGGTCATACTGATTGAACTGACCGTGCCATTTGAATCCAGATTAGATGAGCAACATTCGTTCAAAGCGGCCAAGTATAGTGATCTGGCCGCGGATCTGAGACACGATGGGTTCACTGCAAGGGTCATGGCTGTTGAAGTGGGCGCAAGAGGGCTTGTGGCTGCATCAGTGTATGATCTATTGAAACTGTTGGGGCTGAGGGGACAGTCGAGAACAAGGGCCCTGAAGAGGCTTAGTGAAACTGCCGAAAAGGCATCAGGCTGGCTGTGGAACAACCGCAATGGGGAATGGAGATCGTAACAATAAACGCTGCGGTACAGAAAACACCAGGAATTTTTCTAAGTCCACAATACGCTGAGGTTTGTGGTGGACTAGTGAACGGGCTGCGACTCAGGGGTGACAAGCGGTGTATACTATAAGGGGTGTCAGTATCAAAAGTCCAGTGGGGAACGCGCAGTGGCGACTCGTTGACTTCGCGCTGGTGTCTCAGTGTGTGCGACGGAACGAACGGAATAATTTGTCTTCTCTTTGTTACTTTCACAATTGCCTCCACGGCTGGCGGAGTTGTGGAATTTAAAGTTGCTACCATAAGTGAAATGGGTTCATTTTCGATGCAAGACAACAGGAAGCTGAGACGCTTGGGAGTCATGACCCAAGTGGGCCCGCCCCCCTTAGAGTGTAAAGGAGTATATAGGGCCGAAACACTTGTCGGAGGGGGGGACTTCTTCTGATGATCAGATTGCTTCCTGTTGTATCGCTCTGTAAAGAGTTTCCTATCATAGAAAGTAGCCCATATTCATTACGGTGACAGTGCTGCATACAAGCAGATTGTTTTTTTCTCAGGAAATGGGGGAATGGTCAACTTAACTCTACAAACTCCACTCCAGAAAGTCACTTTTAATATAATTAATCGACGTCATAATTAATAGCAAAGACTTACGTACCGGAAAGATGGGATTTTGCGTCCATGTAGAGTAGGGGTTCCTAGCCTGGGGTACGCCTACCACATGAGGATACGCAAGGAATCTCACAAGACAGGGATATTCACAATGAGAAGTAATGCTGAATTCTCTATGAATCCAGACGTTTGGGCTACACTGTATATAATCTAACTGAAATATTCTAACAGTAGTAGTGTTAGTGAGAAACTAAGTTGTGGAATAAAGAGAGAACGACCAGTTCTTAATCTAATCCGAAGCAAGAAAGAAGAAAAATCCATTGGAGTCTGAAAATGATATAGGGTTGTCTCTTTCAGAATCTGTACCAAAAATAAAACTGTTGGTTGACAAGACAAAGAATCAAGGGAATAGCTAATTCGTATGGGTGCATTCTGATAAACACAAACATGAAAATTTCTTATACTATAAAATGTTGTTATGTACCACATAATATTTTCTTAATGTCACATTAATTAACCTTATGGTGACGTTAGATCTGTTTATTCGTTACATTTTTTCTGCCCATCATCACATAGTTAAATAAATTCTCCACTATATGACCTAGAATATAATCAACATTATGGCATCTTGGATACCCAAAAGTTAAATATCCCCACAGTACTAATTTTCGTAATGAAAGTTTTTTAACCAGTGAAACAATCGCGCCACGTTTTTGGGAAAATACGGAAACGGCACACTAAACACTGTGACACGTAAATTCAACACTCTCTTAAAGAACACGTTTACCTTTCTCTTCATTATTTTCATGGTGCATTGTTGACTTTTGTCACGGAATTCACTCTCCTGCTTTCCAGTAGTGGTCCAATAGTGGCCAAAACTCAAGAGTATCTAATATGGGTCTTCAAAGGTGTCTACCGTTGCACAAGATTACTCTTGGCAGAGTTGTAGATAGAAGAATAAAGATGCTTCTATTTCAAGGGAGAATTCATAAGATATTTCAGAAGTCAAGAACAATGCTGCATGGGCAGAACAATTGTTAACATGCAGTACATTCAAAATGATTAAATCGACGTTAAATGTGTATATTTACAAATAACAGATTTAATAATCAACAGCGTTTAACAGTTTAAAAAAAAATTGTATAATCTTTAACAGAAAATACACATCATCGTGTGATGGTATCGTGTTTTATGTAAAAAGTCACTTGGCAGCTTTCAGGTTTGACAAAGCTGCAAATAGTAGTTTCTGCTTCCGCTATTGTTTTGGGTTCTATGCAGAAAGGTCGCTGGAGTTCTCGTGACTCTGGTCAAGATTAGATGCGCAGCACATTAAAGTCAGATCAGGGAGTAACTGCAAAGCTGGTCTCGCATCTCTACGACCCTCTGATGATGGTGTCTAGTTCGTCGTCAGGCCACTTCTACCCTCACTGTTTTCCAGAGATTAGTACGCTCACTGCCCCACCAAGACAATCGTGACTCCCAGACTGTTTTCTCAGAGGGATAAAGGCACTTGACTACGTCTCTTACACGGTTCTGGGGTGTTGTTATGTTAACAATGAATTACCACAATGACTCCGTGTTTTAGATTCCGGTGATCCCTTTTAAATGTATGATGAAATATATTGCATGACTCGTCTGGTGGAACATTTCAAACGTTACTTTTCTAAAAATGGGCTGTAAACATCCGATTTTTACTTAGTCAAGTTACGTCTCTCACACTTCAACATGTCCTCCCAGATTGGGGAATTATCTGACTTGCCTATCCCAAGTAATTCAACCAGCGTTATCAGACTATGACTTGGCGCAATTCGACCGTCTGTTCTGGACATTTCGTGGCTTCTCCGCACCTCCAGTACGCAAGTCTATTATTCTGTTGAATCGTAAAGGATTACTCTAATCTTGTGCAAACACCGTCATTAGCCTTTTACCTGGGATAAAATGTGGGACCGTCACGTTTGGGTGATCCAATTAGTCCCTCGTGGATGGGACGGCAAAAACCTTTAGCACGCTGCCGTCGACATATGTCGACGAAGGTAACCTATGCTCTAACCGCTGTTGTCGACATATGTCAACTGCGAATATCTTCGTTTTCTAGCATTAGCATGTGTGGACACGTGATATCACAGCCGGATGTTAAGTTGTAAACTTCTTTGGAAGAGAGGTTGCTTTCGTTTCCGATTTTTTTTTAAGTAATGGACGTATTAGCGTTTATTTTCTGTGAATTTTTTCAATCGAAATGAATCGGCATCGAACACGCGGCCATTTTCGCTCTAATTTTATTGGATTCTGACGCCATGAGGTAAGGATGAAATTTTTGTCTTTATAAGCGCTGATATCGGTTCTCAGAATATGTTTGATGGCTGAGATGGAAACGAAAGTAGAATGGCTTTCCTGGTATGTATTTTTTTAGGGGTTAGGATTAAGTGTGTCGGAAGGGTTTAGGGTTAAGATCGAATATCACGGCTGACGAGAGCGTTTATTCCTTTGCTACTGATGATGGGTGTAACGAAAAGATCGTCATTTGATTTGTATTGGTCTATTGGTCAAATGACTTTCATTGAGATGCAAGGGATATGGACTCTTCGTGTGTTGGTTATTTATTTATTTTTTTTTTAACTTTAAAATTAAAAAAAAAAAATTTTTATTTTTTAAAATGTTTTTCTCGTTTTTTCATCTTTCCTTTCCTCTCTTCCTATCACATCTAACATGAACACAAACAAATTTTATATCATCAGATTCATCATTCACTTATTTATATAAATTCCAAAAATGATAGCAAATGACCAAGAAACACAAAAACTATAGAATTTACAAGTAACCCACTATAAAAATGGGGGGTTGTGAAAAAGAATGCAGCGGCAGGAGCATAGTTTTGGGAAAAGAATGCAGCGTGCTAAAAAGTGAATTGAAGTGTGAAAGTAATGTAAACATTGACCTTCGGATGAGTTTTCTGTGTTAAGAAATAAGGGCATGGGAGAGAAAAATAACAAATTATCACTCGCATAGGAATGTAGGTTCTTGTGCGTTTATTCACCGGTTAAATCAAATTCTGGAAATATATTACCAAAACTGAGAACCGTACTTTTTCTTGACTGAAAAATGTTGATTTCACATTGTGATTTGGGAGGCAAGTTAAAAAAAAAAGCGTTTCTCTTGCATTCATAGTTGACACGCTTACGACAGACCCGCCCTCAAACCCCCCCCCCCCCCGTATTTTTTTAAAAAAGTTTATAAACCAATAGAACGGAATTGAATCAGTTCTACAAGTTAACGGTACACCGGAAACAAGGGAATTCGCTGCCGTTGCCTTCTCTACCTCAAACTCAGAGTGAGGTACCCATTTACAGCTGGTTTGACTGATGCGTGACACCTGTTCCCTTCCTCGCTGCCGTTGCCTTCTCTAACTCAGGATCAGAGTCAGGTACCCATTTACAGCTGGTTATGGAATGTTAGAGACTTCACCATACTAGGTCCAGCATCGAGAGGTGGGGAGACCAGTTTCCTTCCTCGCTGTCTTTTCCTTCCCTAACTCAAAGTTAAGTACCCATTTATAGCTAGGTAGGCCCCATCTCTCGAAAATGACTGCTTCTGTACGCAAATAGTTAAGATCAAAGTAATAAAGAGTCACACTAAGTCACCATGTTATGCTATTTCTCTCACAATTTCGTGACATCAAATGAAAAGGCGCTAAAGATGGCATACATCAGAAGATCATTGGTTCAACGCTCGTATTAGAAGATGACCAAAAAATGATGTACATATTTATTGGCGCGGGGCCCTAAAAGAAAGGGGCTCGTAGCATATGCTACTTTTGCTACTACGTTAATCCGGCTCTGATTAGGTAAATATTTGACAAGGATCAGTGTATAGTGAGGGAGGGGACCAACTCCCCACCCAGCCCTCCACACCCAGCGGTGAAAACAAATAAAGGCTTTCTTGCCAGGGTACAGTTTTGTTGGTTTTGGGGGCCCTAAACAGGACCGTGGTGCAGTTTTGTGGGCCCTGTAAAAAAACCGTGGTGGGTAAATTTTTGTGGGCCCTGAATAGGACCGTGGTAGGTGCAGTTTTGTGGGCCCTGAAAAGGACCGTGAGGGGAACAGATTACCAAAGATCGCTGAAGCTTGGAACATATCAGGACATACACATGTTCGTTCGTAGCTGCATAATTTACAGAGGAGGCCAAAATTCTGCAATGTCAAGCAGTATACTGTCGAACGGGTCTGACTGACGAACTTTATTCCGATGTCGCCACAAAAATTCACACATTTCTCTGTCACCTCCAGTAAATTCATCTTCCACGTCTCTGGACCGCTATCAAATGACAAATGGCACGATAAGATTTGCCGCTCCAAAGCCGCGCCAAAACACATAATTTAAGGAAAAAAAAATTTAAGAAAAAAAAAAAAAAAATTCTACACTACGGGGGATGGGGGAGAGCTCACAATGTGAAATGTCACGTTTTCAGTCAAGAAAGAGTACGATAATCGGTTTGGGTAATAAATTTGCAAAATAATTATTACCCGGTGAATTAACGCACAAGTACCGGAATGTAATACAATCCTGCTGCAGTGGACATGAGAGCGCACAAGCCGTTTTATTACAACTTTGTTAGAAATATTAACACTGGCTTTTCGAGAAACTACAGAAACAGTCCTCATAACCCTGTGCTTGAGTGAACGTTATGCTCAGACAATTCGTACAAGGTGACTAATATGAGGTGGTACATGAGGCTGGCAACATCATCATGTATAACTAATTACAATACAACTGACCACTACAAAAGTCATGTGACTGTATGGTGCAGGCTTCCTGCGAGGGTACACGTGCAGTGGTAGTTCCACGCTTCGCAACGAGCGCTACAGAAAATAATGATGATAATATAGAGGTCAAAGGTCAAGTTTACTCGGATTTCTCCGCAAGTAACCCGTCAAGACATGGTCCATTTAATATTTTTGTATCATATTAAAAGAGCCACCAAATACCTTGTCAGATTTTTGTTTTAAACTTTTACAGTCTATTAACACTAAAAATAGAGGGCTGAACTTTTCAAAAATACGAAACAATATCATCATGTGCAGTAATTACTTAAAATGTACGAGTTTTCATTCCACGCTTAATGTTAGAGCCAAGCGATACTAGCTTTTCTGTCATCTTGAGACGCCTCCAGTTTGGAAAAAAGCACACATGGATCTTCATTTCAGCTAGTAGTACTTTTAACGACACGTCGGCACACTAGCAATAATAGATATAGAGGTAAAATCATTACACTTAGAAAATATAAATAATGCTAGTAAATGTTATTAGCTTCTAACGATATTCCTGAGGTTGTTTTATATGATAATGTTGTCTGCCATACACAACCTCATGTTAGTAGCTTCTAACGATATTCCTGAGGTTGTTTTTTTATGATAATGTTGTCTGCCATACACAGTTTCCTGTGATTTTAGCGTTTGTCAAGACAATCAACAACACACAAGTACTTTCATTTGATCGTGCAGGTATTTACTTACTAGACATAATCGTTGCTCATGGTCAGCTTATGTATAGCTCACATTAGGAAGGTGTCTTGAGACCCCCCATAGTGGGAACATTGGATGTCGATAAGGGAACGATTCTAAGGTCATATAATAATCTCCCGAAGACGAAACTGCAATCAATAAATCAACAAGACTAAGATTGTTGGACCTTGTCATCAAAAGTAAGACTATAAGAGATGGACGTATGAGAGGATGCATCCGTCGTGTACACAGCCAGAGCGCTACATGTGCAATTAACATCAATATCTTTCAAAATGTGCTGATGGAGACTGGGACTTAATGTGTTTGCCCGGAGCGTAATGATCTAGTAGTATGATCTAACTGTTATATTAATAATATACGTATCGATTGAATAAGCAGCAACCTACGAATATATAAGGAGGGGAAACCTGAGGTCTGTGAACAGCAAATAAATAAACAAACAACACACAAAGGTATTTTATCAGGCACTCAGTCAGAAATAAACAAGTAGAAGACCAGACAACAGAAAACAACAGAAGTGATAGGCTTACCGGGATTAGAACTAGGACCTTCCGAACGGCACCCACCGCCTAGCCACGGGAGCGAATCGCCACTATCTACTCTGCCAGCTAAGCATTACTTAATAAGTACTACATAAGTAATGCTTAGCTGGCATGTCAAATCTCGGAAACAAAAAAAAAGAACTTCATCACGTGATACTTTAAGCAGCAGAGTTACAGAGGCTTCATATTTACTCCCAAAGGGGAACAATTCAACTATTAACATCAATCAAAATCAATAACATATTTTCATTACTTATTTAACTTTATCAGTTCATTATACAAAATGATACAAGGCATATAAGTATCACTTATTTATATTAGTTCATTTTTTAAATTGTTAAAATGTTATTTTGTGCCTCATATTTAGAGTAAAAAAAAAAAACGTTCACTAACACGGAGTTTGATGCACATTTTAAAGTATTGAACACTTATATGCTCTGTCACTTTCAATGACGATTTTAACAGGCCGAAACCGTTCTAGTCGCAGATGTGCACACCGAAATGTTTCATCGGCGCCAAATAGCACACTTCAACAATCATTTAAACTCATTTTCTTACTTGGTCTGTCCTCTTCTACCCTGGAGGGCGGAGTGAATAAGCGTTATGGCGTCCGTCTCTAACTATAAAGGTACAGTATGTGTGCCTGTTGTATGTATGTTTTACATGTATGTCTAATACATATGTGTCTGTTACATGTATGTCTGTTAAACATATGTGTGGTACATGTATATCTTTTACATATGTGTCTGTTACATATATGTCTGTTACATATATGTCTGTTACAATTATTTATGTAACACGTATATTGGTTACACTTATAGCTATATATATATATATATATATATATATATATATATATATATATATATATATATATATATATATATATATATATATATAAACCAAATCTTTAACTCAATTTAAATAATTCAGCAAGACTGATTGTACATATTTACAATTTACTGATCCTATACTGTTTATCTTTTCGGATAGGTAACTTTAAAGAATTCAAATGTTTTTACATAATAAAATAAATAAACATGGAATATCAATTTTCAAAATAGATCAATATGATAAATTTCTCTTTTAAATTTTAATGATATATTTCACATATATTTATCACCTTCGCTGGACTGGGGAGTTAGTAATCATTTTAATAATGTCCATCATGAGTCATCACTCACTAGGTTTGTGTTATTTGTATTTTATTTATTAAATATAGTCTCTAGATAGCCTGACCAGTGGATTTGCTTATCCACTTATCTGCTATGTTGAGATGAATCATCTCTAGCACTGAACACTCCAGATCTGAAGCTCCAGGCTGGGAAATCCTGGTAACTAGTTCTATGATCATCAAGAACTTTCGCACCACAGAGTCATACAGTGGTGGATGTCTCGTACAATTTTGGTAGTTGCAGGATAAAATCCTCAGGCAATACATACAAGCTGTAACAGGCTGTAAATGGGCATCTAGGTCTGCTATGCAGATGCAGTGGCAAAGTATATGACTTTTACACTTTTACCGCTCTCTTCTGTTCAGCTTGCTTTCAAATAATTGTGGCCTCAATTCAGCCAAGTTCAAGGACTTATATACTACCGCTCCCCCGTCTCGGAGAGCATGGGCCACAAACGGTGTTAGGAATCTAAAACTGAGGCGTACTTTTGCCTTCTGTTCAATGTGCACAATTTTTAAGATTCATTATCGTTCTTCATTCTGGGCCGATTTTGATCATTTAAAGCTAGAATTATACTGTGAATTTATCTCTACCGTTCTATATAAAATTATTTAGGTAGAAAAATGCATTTAAATCTATGCAGACTTTAACTAACTAAATCGGGGACTACCCTGATGTATAGATGTCATTTTACACGATCTTTCAATCTAAATAAGCTACTATTTGAGGAAGTCTTTGCACCTACCTCTAAAGTAACATTTCCGTTGTTGAAATATCTATACCTTTCCGTTTAAACATCTTTAGTCCTTAAGAAATTAAATACCTACGTACTGGAAGTTGCACAAAATGGGCCTCCATGTAAAGCATAAAATGTTTCATTACACACACCAAGAAGGGAGCGTTTTCATTGGCTATTTTATCGGTCCGTTTTCCCATGGTATGGCGTGCGGTAAATATGACCGTGTTGTAAGACAGACCAAATCACGACCGACTCCACATTTTTTTCTTTCTTCAGATTAGATTAAGAACTCGCCGTTCTCTCTTCATTACATAACTTTGTTTCTCACTAAGACTACTACTTTAGGAATATTCCAGTTGGATTATATGCAGTATGGCGCACACGTCTGAATTAATAGATCATTCGGCAGCTAATTATATTTGTGGGGATCCCTGTCTTCATAGGAACTACCGATGAGTTTAGCTGTGGCACTGATAAAATGAGTGCTTAACATCTGCTTCAAAGATGTCCCTCATACGTGGAACAGAGAAAACGCATATGGCCGACACCAGTAACATTTGTCTGCCATCAGTGATACCTATACCTTGTAGCGGTATGGCAGCTTGTGTACCCTGACAATCCCCAGAGCTATGCCAGAGGGAGATTTACTCCTGTTAGGTTCAACCAAGCTGGACTGGTCTGCGTGGGTAGAGGTCAGACAAAAGCTGGTACTCTGGTCCTCCAGGTTGGGTGTTTTAGCACAGGGCTGACACCCCTGTCTATGTAAAAAAATTGCACATGTTATGGAAACAACAATAAATGGAAAAACTTTGCTGCGGGATGGACATCCGGAGTCTCAGGCTTGCATGACTGACAGTGATGAAAGCCGAAAGGAAGCCACTGTCATGAAAACGGATGCCCCGACCGCAAAACACGAAACCAGAATTTGTTTTTGGAACGTCAGAACTATGAATGGGGCAGGAAAGGTGAGACAAATCACAGAAGAGATGAGGAACTACAAGATACATATCCTGGGAATAAGCGAGAGTAGATGGAAAGGTAAGGGGAGAATAAAAACAGCTACAGGGGAAACCGTACTTTATTCTGGCAGAGAGGATGGTCAGCACAACGAAGGTGTAGCCATTATCCTGAAGAAAGGAATGGAAAGGTCTTTACTGGAATGGAAACCCATCAACAACAGACTGATAAGAGCAAGACTGAAAGGGAGGTTCACCAACACCACAATTATACAATGCTATGCACCAACAAACGACTGCGATGAAGAGATCAAGGACGAGTTCGATCAACAGGTACAAAAAGAAATGGAAACTACACCCAGGTTCGATCTCATTATAATAATGGGAGACCTAAATACGAAAGTGGGAGCACACAATAATTATAACGAAAGAGTAATGGGGAAATGCGGCAGTGGAGCAGCAAATGAGAATGGGGACAAATTAATAAGCTTCTGTAGTATTAACAACCTGGTCATTGGAGGAACACTTTTTCCACACAAGGAAGTGCACAAGTTAACATGGGAATCACCAAACGGACGAGACAGAAACCTGATAGATCACATAGTGATCAATGGCAGATGGAGACATGCACTACAAGACGTGAAAGTAAGAAAATGCGCAGATGTGGGAAGTGATCATCACCTAGTAGTAGCAAGACTGAAAGTGAAACTCAGAGCTGCTGGACCAGTTGCAGTCAAACAGAAAAGATACAACATCACGAAACTGAAGGATCCCCTCACCAGAAAAGCTTTCGTGGTCGACGTAAAGAAAAGATATGAGATTATCAAAAGCCAGGAAAGAACAGAGACTGATGATGTTGACCAGAAATTCAACACCATCTCAACAATATACAAGGAAAGCAGCAAGTCATGCTTGGGATTCCAGGAAAGAAAGAGCCAACACTGGATAACACCAGATATGCTAAACACCATAGCGAAGAGAAAGGAAATGAAAAGAAAGAAAACAGAAGCTAAGTCTCCCAGGTTAAAGGCAATATATAGTGAACAATACAGTCAGCTGGACATGGAAGTTAAACGTCAAACCCGTGCTAACAAAAGGACATTTCTCGATGACCTTGCAAGACAAGCAGAAGAGGCAGCACTGAGAAATGAACAAAGCACAGTATACAAAATAACTAAAATCATCAGTGGAAAACGTGGTCCAAACAATATTACATTAATAAGAGATAAGCACGGAAATCTCATCAGGACAGTAGAGGGACAGGAAACAAGATGGGCAGAGCATTTCAGAGAAACTCTGAATAAGGAACCACCAGAGACACAATTGAATGTTCCTGAGGCTGAAAATTATCTAGATGTTAATACAGACATCCCACGAAAAGAAGAAATCATCACAGCAATCACAGGGTTAAAGAATGGAAAAGCTCCTGGTCATGATAACTTAAATGCAGAGCTGTTTAAGACAGACCCAGAGCTAGCAGCAGAACTATTAGAACCACTATTTGCACAAGTCTGGAAAACAGGGACAACACCAACAGAGTGGAGAAAAGGAATAATTGTCAAATTGCACAAAAAGGGAGATCTTGCAGACGGCAATAATTGGAGAGGAATAACTCTTCTCTCAGTTCCCTGCAAAATACTAGGCAGGATAATTATACAGAGAATCTCAAAAGTAGTTGACCAAAAACTGAGGAAAAAACGAGCAGGAGTTAGAAAGAACAGAAGATGTGTAGATCATATATTTACCCTCAGGAACATTATAGAGCAGTGCGCAGAATGGCAAAGACAGCTGCACATAAATTTTGTTGATTTTGAAAAGGATTTTGACAGTATAAAAAGGGACAGTTTATGGAAAATACTGAGAGTTTTTGGAATTCCAAGCTGCATAGTGTCAATTATAAAAGGCCTTTATGCCAGCTTTACGTGTAGCATTGGACAGAGCAACCTAACCTTTGAAGTGAAGACAGGAGTACGACAGGGATGCCCCTTATCAACCACTCTATTTTTAACAGTCATAGACTGGGTGATACGCCAGACAAAAGAGGGCAATCCAAAAGGAATAAGATGGACTACATTTTCTACACTGGAAGATCTGGAATATGCAGATGACATTGCACTGCTAGCACATTCACATCAACACATCCAGGAAAAAGCGGATAGACTTAATAAGTATAGCCAGCAGGTGGGCTTGAACATCAACCTAAAGAAGACAGAGGTGATGACGCTCAATGTGAGCAACCCTGAGCCCATATCAGTAAGGAATCAGCAACTGGAACAGACAGATGCCTTCACATACCTAGGATGCATAGTAACAACAGACGGCAGAGCAAGCAAAGACATCAACAAGAGAATGAACAAAGCAAGAACAGCCTTTTTTAGCCTAAACAACATCTGGAAGTCCTCTCAGTACAGCACAAGCACAAAATTAGGATTATATCAGAGCTGTGCACTTTCTATGTTTCTTTATGGCGCGGATAGATGGAGAGTTACAGAGAAGGAAATGTCGAAATTGTCCTCTTTTCACACAACATGGCTAGGAAAAATTCTCCGAATCTTTTGGCCGAATACCATCACCAACCAAGGTCTGCTTACTCGGAGCAAGCAAGAGGACATGCACACCATTATAGCTGGCAGACGCTGGAGCTGGGTTGGCCATGTCCTCAGAAGAGACCCCGATGCCATCACAAGAACAGCTATGCTATGGACCCCTGAAGGAAAACGAAAGAGAGGCCGACCAAAAACAACTTTGCGGAGGACTGTGGAAGCCGAGATGCAAAGAATGAACTAGAGTTGGGGCACTGTACGAAGGATGGCCCTACAAGACGCCACCAGGCGTGATGGCCACTGACTGCTTTGACGGTCGGCGGCTAAGGATCAAAGAAGAAGAGAAGTACCATTCTTGGAAAAACCCTACGGAGATTCAAATAGCCTCAAGCTGACTACTACTTTCTATGAAAACATTCAATTAGACGTCTGAGAGTGTACGAAGAAGATGATGATTAAAGAAGAATCATGTAAGTCGAGAATCAACTTATCCAAGTAAGAACAACACAGTACTTTAGAAGCAATGAATGTAGTAGCTGACGGGTTAAATATTTCTTGGTGTAGGGAGGACCCACCAATAAATTACGAAAGTCACTAAATAAAGTCGTCGTACATCTAAAAAATAAAAACTTCATTACGACTGTGTTTTTCTGTAACCGCTATTTCTCTTCCTTTGTTATATTTATGTCTATGCTTATTTACAATAGCGCTGGTCGTAGACCTGTTGTCTGGGATGTTTTGTAATACAGGTTGTTCATATCCGAGTGGAACATTCCCAGTTACAATGGTTTGGCCATGTTTGCAGGATTGGAGAAGATCGGCTACTACGACTCATATGGGAAACCAATAGCCAAAGATCCAGATCTCCAAGACGACCCAGAATTCGTTGGGAGGACAACATAAGACAATCCCTGAAGGACAGAGGACTAGACTGGAACCAGGCCAAAAGAAATGCAGCTTACAGGACAACATGGCGCTCTCTCTGGCTAATCTCTACACTCCAAGGGAGAAGAGATTTGTTTGTTTTGGTTTGTTAGGTTTTTTTAAGGACCATCTTCATTGTACACGTACAACTCCATCAGTGCTCCGATCTCCTTCCTTAGATCACAAGGAGGATCTCAGCACATTGTACAAACTCCAAAGCACCGGCGATGATCCTAATGTGTGTATTTAGGAATCTGACATTCTATAAATATTTTTGTATCGGATAGATTTTCCTAACGTAAATTCTGCCAAGGCAGCGGCCGTATGACCTACTCTTTATGATTTCTAACTGCACACAATAAATCATTACCCTTTAGCTCCCCGGGGAGCATAGGTATTCCTGTCCTGTGCCAGCCGCTCAAGTTCTTTCCATGTTTTCCTCATCATTTTCATCTCTGTATCCAACTCTCTTCTCCCTGTGTTTTTTGGTCCACTTCTGCCTCTCTTTCCCTGTGGATCCCAGAACAAGAACTGCCTTGTAATGCTATCAACAGGTTTCCTCAATGTGTTTCCTATCCATCGCCAGCGTCTTCTTCTCAGCTCTTGTCCCACTGGCACTTGCTTGGTCATCAATTCCACATTTGTGACTTTGTCGTACCATTTCAGTCCTTCTATTCTACACAAGCACCCGTTTATAAAAGTCTATAGCTTTTTAGTTGTTGTTTTTGTTGCTCTCCAAGTCTCAAAGCCAGACAATAGGACTGACTTGACATTTGAGTTGAATATTCTTGTTTTCGTGTTGGACTTGATTTCTATTGTTTTCCATATGTTTCCCAAAGCAATGAAGGCTCCTCTTGCTTTTTGTATTTTTATTTTGATATCATTGTCTGTCCCTCCAACTTAGTCTATATTACTACCAAGTTATGTGTTTGATTCTATATTCTTTAGTGGTGTTTCTTCAAGTTCAATCTTGTTATCAATTCTTGCATTTATTCTCATAATCTTTGACTTTTCCCTGTGTATATTCAGGCCCACTTCTTGTGACCTCTCATCGATAATTTTCATTTTCTCTTGCATCTGATTATGGTTATGGGACAGAAGAGCCAAGTCATCTGCAAAATCCAGATCATCAAGCTGTTTAGTAGATTCCACTGGATTCCATTTATGTTGTGCGATGTCGATGTTTTCATAACCCAATCTATTGCTAGTAAGAAAAGAAATGGAGACAAGCGGCATCCCTGTCTCACTCCCGTTCTAATCCTAAACGGTTCTGTAAGTTGCCCTTCAATAAGAACTCTGCATGTCATGTCTTCATAATTCTTTCTTATTAGGTACATATCTGTGTATATCCCTCTGCCAAAGAAAGGCAATTTAAAACTGTGTACCAACTATCGTACTTTTGCTTTAATAAGTCATGCCAGCAAAATCCTCTTGCGGATTATCATGAAGAGGATAGAAAGAAAATTAGAACATGAAATACATGAAGTACAGGCCGGTTTTAGAGAAGACAGAGGTACGAGAGATCACATTGTTAATGATAGAAAAATCCTCGAGAAATGCAGAGAATACAATGTAGATCTTCATTGCCTGTTTTGCAGATTACACCAAGGCCTTCGACTGCGTACAACATCAGAAGTTGTGGAACATCATGAGAGACATGGGGTTTCCGGCGCATTTGATCCATCTAATTGAAAAACTATACCATAAGCAACAAGCAGCTGTTAGAGTAGCGGGGGAAACATCAGGATGGTTTGAGGTGAAGAGGGGAGTAAGACAGGGTTACATCCTCTCTCCATACTTGTTAAACATCTAAGCAGAAAATATAATAAGAAATGTTCAGTGACCAAGAATGTGAATATTGCGATCCGTTCACACTTAGTGGAAATGCGATCCCAGAACTCAGGTACGCAGATGACACAGTTATTTTTTCAAACAGTGCCAAGGAACTAGAACAGTTTATCCTGTCTGTCAAAAAACACAGTGAGGATCAGAACCTTTTTCTGAACACAAAAAAAAAAAAACAAAGATAATGTCCACAGACAAAACAAGATGCCAACCAAAAGTTACCATCAGGGATGATTAAATTGAAAATGTCACACATTTTGAATATCTTGGCTCCATAATTAACGACAATGGAGACTGCCCAAAAGAGGTCAGAAGGAGACTGGCCATAGCAATGCAGAGGTTAAATAAAATGAAGAACCTATGGCATAACACCAGCAAACTAATAAAAGTAAAACTTCTGAGTACGTGCATCTTTCCGGTAGCAACGTATGGATGTGAATCATGGGCCATTACTCAAACATTAAAGAAAAAAATCGAATCTTTCGAAGCAAAATGTTGCAGAAAAATTCTCAGAATATCTTGGACCAAGTAGTTTATAAACTTATATTCCTTACCAGTTTTACAGCAGCCTCTTAATTTATTTAGAAGAAAAATATATTCATCCTACACGACCTGAACATCGAGGAAAACTTGCTCAATATCAAAACAATATCGTGTCCCGGAAACTGAAATATTTTGGCCACATTAAACGGCATAGTGGCTTATCGAGAGCAGTGATGGAGGGTATGGTACCTGGAAGCGAGGCAGGGACCGACCAAGACGACGGTGGACACAGGACATTGAAGACACCTTGAACATGACAATGGAGGAGGCAGGAGGGCTGGCTGGAGATCGAGAGTCTTTCAGGCGGGCTGTGATTAGAGCGACGTTCTGCAAAGGACATGCTACATGATGATGATCTTCATATAATCATTGACTTAATAGATTGGATAGATCTGACTGGGATAGATCTGTAATATTTACAGAACTACAGATAAGCTGACCGGGAAAGTTTTGTAATGTTGACAGAACTTTCAGGCGAGCTAACTGGGACATACAAGTATTTGTAATACTGACAGAACTATAGATGGGCTAGAGCAGACTTACAACGCTGTCACGTAGGTTTTTTTGAGATTATTAATATCTGTCATAGCGATATGAGAATTATTGCTGAAACCATTAACTAAGACAATAAATAGGTTGACAACAAATACGCTGTCAAGTAAGCAGAAACTACACATCAAACACCAACACCAACAACTAACTACAGCGATTACGGTTGTATAACTACGGGTAGAAAAATAACGCAGACAATCGACAATTAACGAACAAAAACGGTAGAACATGAGAGCCAGTTTATCACTGACATATCAAATAAAATAAAACAATGAAAAAATGATTAATCAAAGAAATAATTACGTATTGCAATTTTAGACACCATTTCAAACACACATTTATATTTATTTCAACGACTAGTACTTTTAACGACACGTCGGCACATTAGCAATACAAGATATAGAGGTAAAATCATTACTCTTAGAAAATATTAATAAATAAGAATATGGGTTGGGTTGAATAAGCAGCAACACTCGAATAAACGTACAACGTGACGGCCAGGCAACCAGCTATACACCTCTGGTTTGTCACGGAAATCTATTTGTTGTTGTTGTTTTGAGGAGGTGATGGGTGGAGAGCGGGCACTTAACAGCTGACCGTTATTGCCTCTTCTCGTTCCATCTTGGTCTACCCTGTTCTACCTGAAAATTGGTTATAATTGGGGTATTTGGCTTTATTTTATTTTTTAATTTTGTATTCAATTTAAATAACTACCGTATTGTCTTTAGCAGTTGCTGATTTTAATTTATATTAGTATTTGTCCATTTTTTTTCTCTTTTGTATTGTTTATTGATAACTATTGTCCTTTACACTTGGTTTTAATTTGTATTAGTACTTGTTCTTTTTGAGTTGTTGTTGTTTTGTTTTTTCCATTTTGTGTTTTTTTGTGTTAATGATTTGTTAGTTCTTGTTGCTTAATTTCTATTTAGTTGAATGTCTTTTCTGAAGTACTAACCTTATATGTTTTCCTTTGTTTTATGTATATATCTTTTAAGTATTGATTGGGCATCTCTTGGGGCATCTATACTTAAAACCTTATCACCTGTCATGTCTATATTGTGATTTCTATAGTAAGTTTTTAATTCAAGCCTTTGTTGTTCATTCTTTTTACAGTGGATCAGGTAGTGGTCTATGTCATTCTCTTCGTGACATTCTTGGCAGTGTGGTTCCTCTATCATAAAGTATGCTGCTCCGAGACGGAGACGCCACAATTTTATGTTTGATGGTATCTTTAATTCTTCTCTGACCTGGCACGTCCTCGTTGGTTCTTTCATCAGTTTGAACGCGTGTCTGCCTTTTCTACTTTTCTTCCATGTTGTCTTCCATTCCTCGTTTATAGTTATCTTCACTGGGCTCTTGGTCTCCGACCTTCCGAGTCCTGCTCTTATATTGTTTTTACTTATTCTTTCATTCTTGGCGTTCTGATCTGCCAACTTGTTACCAGCAATACCTATGTGTGCTGGAACCCACACTAGCCTCACACTACATCCTCTGTTCCCTAGTGATGTATTAATTGCTAGAATTTCTTCCTTTATGTCTGGCCGGCTACATTTACCTGGGTGTTCTAGTGCTTGTAGTGATAATAGTGAGTCTGTAATTATCGTAACAGTTTCTGGTGGGTTATCTTCGATTATTTCTAAACGTTTTAGAATTGCTACCATCTCTGCAGCACAAATCAAAGCCCCTTCAGTTACACTGTAGCTCTTTTTAATTCCCCATTGTGGTATTACTACTCCGGCACCTAGTTGCCCACTATCACCCTTGGATCAATCAGTGTAGACGGCCAGACTGTGTTTAGTTAGTTGATCTATGAATTTTCTACTTATCATTTTGGCTTCCTTATCTTCTATGTTTTGTTTGATCTTTTCATTAAGTGAGTAGTCTATGATTGGTGTTTTTACTTCCCAGGTGGTATTTTGCTTCTGTATTTATTATTATTTTAAATTGTGTTTGATAGTTCTTTGAACTGCGTTTGATCTTCTATAGTTCTCCACCCTGTTGGATATCTATCTTTATTTTAGTGGACGTCCCATACACTTGGTTGGTTTTTGACACATGCTTTATGTGTTGGTGTGACGACTGGCCCAATCTTCTCTTCTTTTTTTTTATTTACGAGACGCCATTTTTTTCTCATCATCAATGCATGATCGAGAAGCAGGTAAAATCACGAAAAATTCCGCTCGTGGATGTTCTCCTAGCGTCTAACACTATTTTTAGATACGACGTCATTGTTGACCTGGCCTCGGTAGCTAGAAACCTGTTTTAATTTAGGACCGACAACTTAAACTTAGGTAGAACAAGTTTATGCCACTTTAGGAACCCCCCACCCCCTTCCACGTGACTTTTAACGTTAATGATTGAAGCGTCTATATGATGCCACAATCACGTGATGTACGCTTCAGGTCTCGTGCCCAAGTAGAAATCACCCGCTAAAAGTGCGCCAAACACGGCCATTTTTCACTTGCACCCAGTCAAACGAGATAGCAAGACCTAATCTAAGATCGCGACGAATTCACGCATTAAAGCACTGAAGCTACGTGTCTAAATTGCTGATTAGAGTCCATCTCTGAGTAGGTATGTGAGAATTTTGCTAGAAAATAGTATTGTAGTGAAATGTATAGTACCTTGCAAAATTGACGCAGTGATTGGTACGAACTGGGTTTACGTTATTCATTTTTACTTTACGATCACATTTTATGATCCCACGGGATGAGATTGTACAAAATGTTGATAATAATGTTAACTGGAATATAGACATATTAATTTCCATATTGATTGATTATTTTCGACCTGACGCTTAGATTAGAAGAAATTAATATTAACAATAATGTTGACAGACCGTGACATATATTCATTATAATTTACATGACGATGCCACCAGAAATGAAGTGTTGTGATAATGTTGTCAGACAATTCTATAATACTGGTGTCCGACAATTATAGGTTAATTCATCATAATTGACATGACGATTAGGCTGGAGGCACAGAACTAGAATATTGTCGCCGACATTTCTATGATAATTTGGTGGGTTTAACGGACCTTTATAATTATTCGTGTTACCATGACGATAAATCAGTACTAAAGAATTATAATACTGCCACTTGGGCAGAGAAATATAATAAGAAAGGGGGGAAACTTGATTTCAAGATTAGGCTCTAGACATATGATGTTAGAGACTAAAATCTGATATGACTGGCAGACGGACGGCTTAGGGGAAGACAGCTTTCTAAAAGCTAAGAAATTAATGAAGCCATATTTGTCTTCAGTCTATGGTGGAGCCTTGCACGACCATTCAATCTCAGAGAAGAATACGGAGTCGAGCACAGTGAAGGCAAATCCGAACCATTCAAGACCTACCTGGTGCAAAGTCATAAGGAGACCGGAGAACTAACCACGCTTCACTATCAGCCAGGGGCTGAAAAGCTAAGTTCCTATGAAAAGGGAACTCACCACGTCAATGCACTATCTTTCGCCAGCCATGATGAAAAAAACCTGAATTGTGAGACGCATATTACATACAGCAGACACTAATTCCGTCGACAATACTATCATTCACCATCTATTCATTTTAATTTTAATAAACCTATTGGGTGTATATAATGTACCCCACGCCTTGTTCCTTCTATTAGATGTTACATATTGTCTGATGTTTATCTTCCTTAATAAGGGAGGGAGGGGGGGGGGCTCGTAAAAATATAAAATATTATCCCAGCAATAATTTAGAATAATAGTAATAGATAACTGAGAAGGGGACGACGGTAGCGAGAGACCAAATATTTCCTTACAAACTTTTCCAGACCTGTCAAGTCAGGAGAATTTACACTCTTTGTCTCCCTTCAGCAGTGGAGAAACCCAACAGGATTTCTTGAGCCAAATCTTCCTCGGGGTGATCCAGGACATCCTCACTTTCACATTCATATCTGTTATTTCTTCTAAAATAAATTCTTATCCTTCCTACGCTACGCTACAGCTGGGCTGGACACTTCTTGTGCTACTTTACTCTAATAATTTAATCTTAGTTCTTTCCGTCTTAGACCAAGGGGTGGTATGCCAAGAGCTACCTCTAGCGCTTCTACTGGTGTTGATATAAATGCACCTGTGATGGTTCTCATGGCTGCATTTTGAATCCTGTCTAGTTTTGGTTTGTTAGAAGCTGCAGCTGAGTCATAGACAATGCTGGCATAATCCAGTTTCCCCCTGATGAAAGACTTGTAGAACATAAGCATTATTTTATTGCTGGCCCCCCCATCCATTACCTTTAACTATCCTTAGTATATTTAGGGGTCTCCTACAGCTTTCTACTAAATTGTCTATATGTTTATTCCAATTTAGTTGTTTATCTAATGTTAAGCCCAGAAATCTTGTTGTTGAGTAATTACATATTTTGTGTCCTTTAATGGTTATATTGATTTTGTTATTTTTTTTTTAAATTTTCTTTGCTGAATATCATACCTACTGTTTTGTTTAATTTGACAGCCCCAACTTTTTATCCACTCTGAAACTTTATCTATTTGTTTTTGAAGTTTTTGGTAAACATGGTCCAAGTTTTTTTCCAGATCGCCAAATGGCACAGGCTTCTGCAAATTGTGAAATTGCATTCTTAATGTCGTTAAATTTACGGAAGTCTACGTGTTTATGGTAAATAAATGTGAAACCTCCCACCCGCCTCCCCCTCCCCCTCCCCTGCACCCACTAAATTAAAAAAAAAACAGACAGAGATAACTGTCCAGCGGTCAAAATGTTATAAAAATGTTCACAATATACCCAACTTATAACCGAGAGATCACACATCTTGTCAGGTTTTGACGGGATGTCGAATCTCGGAAATAAGTGAAACAAAAACAAAAAAACATATAAAGCACTTAACTTTGTGATACTTTGACTCCGTAATTATTTTCCACCCTGAGCCGTAATTGTTTTTTGAAGAATTCTAAACAGTGAAGTGTACTATCTTTTAGTGTAAATTGTATGTTAATATTGTCTATGTACATGTACATATTATATACTAAACTGTAGTGAATTAGATAGAGAAATGTAATATGTCACGAACGGTTTATATATTCTTCAAAAAAAGAAACGCAACATTGTTGGTGTTACTTTTATAAAAGATATTCGCTGATTGGACATCAGTCAACCTATCGACTGTGTCCACCTGGTCATAAACTTCTCGTGGTTACCTGAATTGTACTCACCTCATGATTCGTGAGGTCATGAAAGAGGTCAAGGTCAAAACAACATTTTTGACAATAACTCCTGACAGGTTCATGAGAATCCCGTGAAACGTACTGAACACAAAACTCTCTGACCATGTTATTGAATGCCCATAAAAGATTGACGCTCCTCGAATAAATTCAGTTGAAAATTCAATGCGCAAGTATGGCTCATCTCACTACAGAACAACGACTCTTCATCATTGCACGTTTACAGACTGGACAGTCACAAGTGTAGTGGCCAGACAATTTAATGTCGTTAGAAGCACCATTAGTCGCCTTTGGAGGCGATTTCAAGAAACTGGCTCAGTGGCAGACCGGCTGCGCCTTGTAAGACCCAGAGTCACAACTCCTGCCGAAGACTGCTTCATACGGCTGCGTCACCTCAGGAATCGACTTGCTTCTGCGTCCTCTACAGTCCAGTCAATGTCAGCAGCTCGTCGAATTTCAGATCAAACGGTCAGGAACCGGCTGCACGACTCTGGTCTTTGGGCTAGAAGACCCTACAGAGGTCCTGTTCTTACGGACCGGCATCGCCAGAACCGACTGCAGTGGGCGAACCAGCATCGTCAATTGACCGTTGGGAATGACTGGAGACGGGTTTGGTTTAGTGATGAATCACTTTTTGTGCTCCAGTGACACGACAGACGGAGAAGAGTTTACCGCAGAGTCCATGAGCGCTTCGCCCAGAACAGCGTTGATGTGGCTCCTCCACATAGTGGTGGAGGTGTACTGATGTGGGGGGCGATCAACGTCATGGGAAGAATTGACCTGGTGCAAATTGAAGGACGCCTGAATGCCCAACGTTACGTCACTGAAATTCTTCGTCCTCACGTCCTTCCACTTCTGGCTGCACGAGGTCGATTTTTCAGCAGGATAACGCTCGACCTCATGTGGCACAACTCACCACCCAGTTCCTTGCTGACAACAACGTCCAGACCATTCCGTGGCCAGCCATGTCATCAGACATGAATCCCATAGAACACGTATGGGATGAACTCGACAGACGACTCCGCCAGCGAGACGTGGCTCCAGCCAATCTCCGACAGTTGTCTCTTGCACTGCGGGAAGAGTGGGCAGCCATCCCACAACAACAGATCCAACGGCTAATCGGATCCATGTCAAGGAGATGTTGTTCTCTGATAGAGGCCAGAGGAGGCCATACACCTTACTGAAACGGAGGCCTCAGTCGCAAAGAATAAAAGTCCAAACCAAATTTAATGAACATCATTTCATTGTTAAAGTCGGAAAGTTTCTTCTTGCCAAGATTGAAACATTAATTCCGTAAAATAAAATTTTGGTACAAGTTTGAAATTTGGTGTCTATTACCACTGCAATAATGTTGCGTTTCTTTTTTTGAACGGTGTAAAATTAATGTCAGTTCTCATGCTCCGATGGGAGCTAGAGGTATTTATGTAAGTTGTGAGTTGAAGTGAGTGAATGTTGTTTGACTGTGGGCATGAATGCGTTAGGAGCAGTAAGCACTAATGTCGAGTTCACGGGCATGGCTGAGTTGTTGTGAACGAAGGGGTGGTGAAGACTGGTCAGGTGTGAAAAGGGTCATGTGAGGGAAGGCGTTCGAGAGATAAATTGGAGTGAGGAGAGATTATATGAGGAGTGATGGCGAATTGGATGAAGGAAAGTAGAAAATATATTGAGATATAGTGAAATTCGTTCCATTAGAAGATGTTCCAATTATGCACATCATACATTGTGATTTTCTTGTGATTTATGGCCATAGCGACAGTCTGCCTGTGTTATTGTGTTTATGCTCAAGTTTGTGACATAAATTTGTCAGATATCGTGCCTACTGGTTGGAGTTCAATGAATTAACATTAGCTGTGTATAACGAGCCATGTTTGTCGCTCCGTGTGTAATGTAATACATATTTGTCAATGTGCACACACAGCTAAGCACTTGATATAATATATTGCGTCTTTGGTAGTATTAACACAAGTACGTTTGGTATACTTGAAACATTTTGTATGTAAAATTGAAAAACACTGTAGGATACGAGCTTAACAAAGACAATTTACTGTTGCAGACAATAAGAGATACAGAAGTTAGGGGAATGTATCTTATTTACTTTCAAAGGGAAACAATTTTCCTATACGATAAATATTAAATTAAATAACAGGTTTTCGTTACTTTTTTAGTTTAATCAATTTCTTTTACAAAATTATATAGGGTATAAAATGTTCTCTTATATTCATTAATACAATTATTCAATTGTTAAATCTTTATTTTGTTTCCCGTGTGTAGAATAAAAATAACTTTAAATATTATGAGTATGATGCACATGTTGAAGTAATGAGCACAAATGTGCCCTGGCACTTTCAATGATAATTTCGTTCATATTATGTGATGTTCGCAGATGCGCACACTTAAACTTTGAAACACATTTTCTTACTTTGTGGTTTCTATTCTACCCTTGTGGCGGGAGTGGCTAACAGGTTTGGTTTCCAGTACAAGCAATATTTTTCAGAACCACTGGGAAGTAATGATGTCCTACCCTACACTTCCCCCCTCCCCCCGCAACTCAATGGTGTCCTCCCAGCGAACTCTGGGTCCTCCTGGAGATCTGGATCCATATGTATCGTGGTAGACATTCTTCTTCAATTCTGCAGACGTGGCCAAACCATCGTAACTGGGAATGTTCCACTCGGGTCTGAACAAACTGTATTACAAGTACGTTTGGTATACTTAAAACATATTGTATGTAAAATTGAAAAACACTAAATAGTTAACTGTAGTATACGAGCTTACCAAAGACAACTTACTGTTGCAGACAATAAGAGATACAGAAGTTAAGGGAATGTATCCTATTTAATTTCGAAGGGAAACAATTTTCCTATACAATAAGTATTAAATTAAATAACAGATTTTCGTCACTTTTTTAATTTTATCAATTTATTTTACAAAATTATATAAGGTATAAAATATTCTCTTATATTTATTAGTACAATTTTTCAATTGTAAAATATTTATTTTGTTTCCCGTGTGTAGTATGTAAACAACTTTAAATATTATGAGTATGATGCACATGTTAAAGTAATGAGCACATATGTGCCCTTCGACTTTCAATGATAATATTGAATACACTTGTGTTCTTCGCAGATGTGCACACAAAAATGTTTCATCGGCGCCAAATAGCGCACTTCGATAAACTTTGAAACACATTTTCTTACTTGGTGGTGTCTATTCTACCTTTGTGGCCGGAGTGGCTAACAAGTTTGGTTGCCAGTACAAGCAATATTTTTGTCAGAACCATTGGGAACTAACGATGTCATACCTCTCCCCCCCCTCCCCACCCCATAACTCAATAGTTTCATCCCAGCGAACTCTGGGTCCTCCTGGAGATATGGATCCATATGTATCGTGGTAGACGTTCTTCTTCTATTCTGCAGACGTGGCCAAACCATCGTAACTGGGAATGTTCCACTCGTGTCTGAACAAACTGTATTACAAAACAACCCAGAAAGTTTGTCTCCGACCAGCGCTGTTATAAATACGCACAGACATAAAGATCACAAAGGAAGAGAAACAGCGGTTACAGAAAAACATATTCGTAATGAAGTTTTTGTTTTTGTATGTACGACAACTTGTTTTAGTGACTTTCGTAATTTACTGGCGGGTCCTCCAAACACCAAGAGATGTTTGACCGGCAAGCGACTACATTCATTGCTTCTAAGATACTGTGTTGTTCCAACCTGGATAAGTTGATTCCTGACTTACATGATTTAGAAAGTAGCCCATATTCATTACGGTGACAGTGCTGCATACAAGCAGATTGTTTTTTTCTCTGGAAATGGGGGAATGGTCTACTTAACTCTACAAACTCCACTCCAGAAAGTCATTTTTAATATTATTAATCGACGTCATAATTAATAGCAAAGACTTACGTACCGGAAAGATGGGATTTTACAACTATGTAGAGTAGGGGTTCCCAGCCTGGGGTACGCCTACCACATGAGGATACGCAAGGAATCTCACAAGACAGGGATATTCACAAAGAAAAGTAGCTGATGAATTCTCTATGAATCCAGATGTTTGGGCCACACTGTATATAATCTAACTAAAATATTCCAACAGTAGTAGTGTTAGTGAGAAACTAAGTTCTGGAATGAAGAGCGAACGACCAGTTCTTAATCTAATCCGAAGCAAGAAAGAAGAAAAATACATTGGAGTCTGAAAATGATATAGGGTTGTCTCTTTCAGAAACTGTACCAAAAATAAAACTGTTGGTTGACAAGACAAAGAATCAAATGAATAGCTAATTCGTATGGGTGCATTCTGATAAACACAAACACGAAAATTTCTTATACTAAAAATGTTGTTATGTACCAAATAATTTTTTCTTAATGTCACATTAATTAACCTGTTTGCGACGTTAGTTCTGTTTATTCGTTACATTTTTTCTGCCTATCATCACATAGTTAAATAAATTCTCCACTATATGACCTAGAATATAGTCAACATTATGACATCTTGGACACACAAAAGTTAAATATCCCCACAGTACTAATTTTCTTAATGACAGTTTGAAACGAGTGAAACAATCGCCCCACGTTTTTCGGAAAATACAGAAACGGCACACTAAACACTGTGACGCGTAAATTCAACTCTCTCTCTTAAAGAACACGTATACCTTTCTCTTCATTATTTTCATGGTGCATTGTTGACTTTTGTCACGGAATTCCCTCTCCTGCTTTCTAGTAGTGGTCCAATAGTGGCCAAAACTCAAGAGTATCTAATATGGATCTTCAAAGGTGTCTACCTTTGCACAAGATTACTCTTGGCAGATTTGTAGATAGAAGAATAAAGATGATTCTATCTCAAGGGAGAATTCATAAGGTATTTCAGAAGTCAAGAACAATGGTGCATTGGGCAGGACAATTGTTAACATGCAGTACATTATAATGATTAAATCGACGTTAAATGTGTACATTTACAAATAACAGATTTAATAAACAACTACGTTTAACAGTTTAAAGAAAATTGTATAATCTTCAACAGAAAATACCCATCATCGTGCGATGGTATGGTGTTTTATGTAAAAAGTCACTTAGCAGCTTTTAGGTTTGACAAAGCTGCAAGTAGTAGTTTCTGCTTCCGCTGGGTGTTTGGGTTATATGCAGAAAGGTCGCTGGAGTTCTCGTGACTCTGGTCAAGATTAGATGCGCAGCACGTTGCAAGTCAGATCATTGAGTAACTGCAAAGCTTTCTCGCGTCTCTACGACCCTCTGATGATGGTTCCAGTGATTAGTACGCTCACTGGCACCACCAAGCCAATCTTGACTCACAGACTGTTTGCTCAGGGGAATAAAGGCACTTGACTACGTCTCTTACACGGTTCTGGGGTGTTGTTACGTTAACAATGAATTACCACAATGACTCTGCGTTTTAGATTCCGGTGGTCCCTGTTAAATGGTAGAGTTTATTCTGGTCTCTGAAGTACTTAAAATCGCTAAAACAGTGGACCGGTTCCGATATAAGAATCTTGATTCTAACTTCTGGCAGTCTTGTTTTCGTCATGGCAAGCGATTCTCACTGTGTACTAGACTAGCAAGAAATGTCAGAGTATATTGTAAGTTTTCTGAACTTTTAAATTTATGATGAAATATATTGCATGACTCGTCTAGTGCAACCTTTCAAACGTTACTTTTCTAAAAATGGGCTGTAAACATCCGATTTTTACTTAGTTAAGTTACGTCTCTCACACTTCAACATGTCCTCCCAGATTGGGGGATTATCTGACTTGCCTATCCCAAGTAATTCAACCATCGTTATCAGACTATGACTTGGCGCAATTCGACCGTCTTTTCTGGACATTTCGTGGCTTATCCGCACCTCAAATATGCAAGTCTATTATTCTGTAGAATTGTAAAGGATTACTCCTATCTTGTGCAAACACCATCATTAGTCTTTCACCTGGGATAAAATGTTGGACCGTCACGTTTGGGTGATCCAGTTAGTCCCTCGTGGATTGGCCGGCGAATTAAAGTGAAGTGAAGTGTGAAAGTAATTTAAACATTGACCTTCGGATGAGTTTTCTGTGTTGAGAAATAAGGGCAGAGGAGAGAAAAATAACAAAATATCACTCGCATAGGAATGTAATACAATCCTGCTGCAGTGGACATGAGAGCGCACAAGCCGTTTTATTACAACTTTGTTAGAAATATTAACACTGGCTTTTCGAGAAACTACAGAAACAGTACTCATTACCCTGTGCTTGAGTGAAAGTTATGCTCAGACAATTCGTACAAGGTGACTAATATGAGGTGGTACATAAGGCTGGCAACATCATCATGTATAACTAATTACAATACAACTGACTACTACAAAAGTCATGTGACTGTATGGTGCAGGCTTCCTGCGAGGGTACCAGTGCAGTGGTAGTTCCACGCTTCGCAACGAGCGCTACAGAAAATAATGATGATAATATAGAGGTCAAAAATCTCGTTTACTCGGATTTCTCCGCAAGTAACCCGTCAAGACATGGTCCGTTTGATATTTTATTAACATATTAAAAGAGCCACCAAATACCTTGTCAGGTTTTTGTTTTAAAGTTTTACAGTCTGTTAATACTAAAAAGAGAGGGCTGAACTTTTCAAAAATACGAAACAATATCATCATATGCAGAAATTACTTAAAATGTACGACTTTTCATTCCACGCATAATTTTAGAGCCAAGCGATACTCGCTTTTCTGTGATCTTGAGACGCCTCCAGTTTGAAAAAAAACACACGTGGATCTTTATTTCTGCTAGTAGTACTTTTTAACGACACATCGGCACACTAGCAATAATAGATATAGAGGTAAAATCATTACACTTAGAAAATATAAATAATGCTAGTAAATGCTGGTAGCTTCTAACGATATTCCTGAGGTTGTTTTATATGATAATGTTGTCTGCCATACACAACCTCATGTTAGTAGCTTATAACGATATTCCTGAGGTTGTTTTATATGATAATGTTGTCTGCCATACACAGTTTTCTGTGAATTTATCTTTTGTCAAGACAATCAACAACACACAGGTACTTTCATTTGATCGTGCAAGTATTTACCTACTAGACATAATCTTTGCTCATGGTCAACTGTATGTATAGCTCACATTAGGAAGGTGTCCTGAGACCCACCTATAGTGGGAACATTGGATATCGATAAGGGAACGATTCTAAGGTCATATAATAATCACCCGAAGATGATACTTCTTCTTCTTCTTCTTTGATCTTTAGCCGCCGACCGTCAAAGCAGTCAGTGGCCATCACGCCTAGTGGCGTCTTGTAGGGCAACAACAAATTGATTCCACTTTGCTCGGTCGGCGGCCATCCTTCGTACAGTGCCCCAACTCTGGTTCATTCTTTGCATCTCATCCTCCACAGTCCTCCGCCAGGTTGTTTTTCATCGGCCTCTCTTTCGTTTTCCTTCAGGGGTCCAAAGCATAGCTGTTCTTGTGATGGCATCGGGGCCTCTTCTGAGGACATGGTTAACCCAGCTCCAGCTTCTGCCAGCTATGATGGTGTGCCTGTCCTCTTGCTTGCTCCGAGTAAGCAGATCTTGTTTGGTGTTGGTATTCGGCCAAAAGATTCGGTGAATTTTTCTTAGGCATGTTGTGTGAAAAGAGGACAATTTCGACATTTCCTTCTCTGTAACTCTCCAGCATTCCGCACTATAGAGTGCACAGAAAGCACACAGCTCTGATATAATCTTAATTTTGTGCTTGTGCTGTATTAAGAGAACTTCCAGATGTTGTTTATGCTAAAAAAGGCTGCTCTTGCCTTATTCATTCTGAAGTTGATGTCTTTGCCTGCCCCGCCGTCTGGTGTTACTATGCATCCTAGGTATGTGAAGGTGTCTGTCTGTACCAGTTGCTGATTCCTTACTGAAATGGGCTCAGGGTTGCTCACATTGAGCGTCATGACATCTGACTTCATTAAATTGATGTTCAAGCCCACCTGCTGGCTAAACTTATTAAGTCTATCCGTTTTTTCCTGGATGTTTTGATGTGAATGTGCTAGTGGTGCAATGTCATCTGCATATTCCAGATCTTCCAATGTAAAAAATGTAGTCCATCTTATTCCCGAAGACGATACTGCAATCAATAAATCAACAAGACTAAGATTGTTGGACCTTGGCATCAAAAGTAAGACTATAAGAGATGGACGTATGAGAGGATGCATCCGTCGTGTATACAACCAGAGCGCTACATGTGCAATTAACATCAATACCTTTCAAAATGTGCTGATTGAGACTGGGACTTAATGTGTTTGCCCGGAACGTAATGATCTAGTAGGATGATCTAACTGTTATATTACCAATATACGTATCGATTGAATAAGCAGCAACCTACGAATATATAAGGAGGGAAAACCTGAGGTCTGTGAACAGCAAATAAATAAACAAACAACACACAAAGGTATTTTGTCAGGCACTCAGTGAGAAATAAACAAGTAGAAGACCAGACAACAGAAAACAACAGAAGTGATAGGCTTACCTGGATTAGAACCAGAACCTTCCGAACGGCACCCACCGCATAGCCAGGGACCGGAATCGCCACTATCCACTCTGCCAGCTAATCATTATTTAATAAGTACTACATAAGTAATGCTTAGCTGGCATGTCAAATCTCGGAAACAAAAAAAACGAACTTCATCATGTGATACTTTAAGCAGCAGAGTTACAGAGGCTTCATATTTACTCCCAAAGGGGAACAATTCAACTATTAACATCAATCAAAATCAATAACATATTTTCATTACTTATTTAACTTTATCAATTCATTATACAAAATTATACAAGGCATATAAGTATTACTTATTTTATTAGTTCATTTTTTATATTAGTAAAATGTTATTATGTGCCTCATGTTTAGTGTAAAAAAAAACTTTCAATAACACGGAGTTTGATGCACATTTTAAAGTATTGAACACTTATATGCTCTGTCACTTTCAATGACGATTTTAACAGACCGAAACCGCTCTAGTCGCAGATGTGCACACCGAAATGTTTCATCGGCGCCAAATAGCACACTTCGACAATCATTTAAACACATTTTCTTACTTGGTCTGTCCTCGTCTACCCTGGAGGCCGGAGTGAATAAGCGTTATGGAGTCCATCTCTAACTATAAAGGTACAGTATGTGGGCCTGTTGTATGTATGTTTTACATGTATGTCTAATACATATGTGTCTGTTACATGTATGTCTGTTAAACATATGTGTGGTACATGTATGTATGTTACGTATGTGTCTGTTACATGTATGTCTGTTACATATGTGTCTGTTACATGTATGTCTGTTACATATGTGTCTGTTACATGTATGTCTATTAAACGTATGTATGGTGCATGCATGTCTGTTACATATTGTAACAGGCTATTCTGGCCTCCATAAATGTTGACGGCTAATTACGTTTGATTGTAGTAGGTTTCCGGGTCGTAAATGTGGAAGGCTCCTACTGGTCAACATAAATGTTAGAGTTCAGAATGTCCACCATAAAGGTCGTAGGTCGCTATACTTTGGCCATCATGAAGGTAACAGTCATCAGACACAACATAGGATAACGTAGATGTAACTCAACGCCACACAGGCTATCATAACTATTATAGGCCCTGGTTGGCCGCCACAATGCTGGCATTCATTCTCTTAACTTGAGAGTGTTGACGTGTTGCAGTAATGAAGTGTGTGTAGAAATCAATGTGTGCGAATGGGTGTATGAAGGTTCATAGAAGACAGGCATCTACAGGACATCACATTTTTGCACCACAATGTAGGAATTAATGGAGTTTGGTAACACCTTTGACGTTCCAAAGACTTTAATACAGCACGACTACAAGGTACGACGACATCAATATAAATAGTCATTTGACAACTCAGGACATAGTACATATGACAACAGTTCATCAGTTTGTATCAACAGTTCATCAGTAAGCTGTGCATATATGATGCGGACCTCCATCTATTTCTCTTTCTTCAGCTACAGCAAAATACCCCGTATTGGAACGGGTCTTCAAATATGTGAGTTTAAACTAACTCCCTTTTGACCCCAGCAAGTCAGGTATATTCTCGGGTCTACAGCGGGCCGCACAATATGGCGGGCCCCTAATTACAATGGCCTCTGTGGTATTCCTTTAGCAAACAAGATGAGTCAAACCTTGTTCAAGGTGGTATCGCCGGAATAGCTGGATACACCAAATATAAATTTCTTCGGGCATACACTGACCCGATGCATATATTGTTAGCATACCTCGTGAGCTCCAATTCTAGTATTCTTAAATGGACTCTTTCCTGCCCAGGGAAAAGTGACTAAGCTGGCTACAAAATGTCATACATGATTCTGGCGATAGAGGTAAATGATTTAAGGATAATTTACCTTAACATCCCTTCAGAATAAACACCACAAAACTCACTCGCCTCCTAGGCATATAGAATACAATATGGGGAAACAAACTTTAGACATCTTAGTCGAACACACAGAGGACTTCCCCAAAAACGTCTTGAACCTTTGAAAACTACAGCTCGACTCCTCACAAACAGTCTCTCTTAAATCGCGCTACAAAAACTGCGCATGCGTGGTGAGACGAAAGACCCCTGAGCTACGCTCAGGTGGGCGGTCTGAAAAACATACCAGGAAACGCTGACATCGGTTCTAAAATTAGACCGCTGGGTTAACAGACAAGTGGGATACTAACCAATGTTAACTTCAACCCCAGTAAAAAATGAGTAACTCCCTTTTGATCAAGAATCTAACAAATAATGTCTCCAAACTTAAACAGCTACATTTAACAGACTATAGACTCAGCAAAACTGACCGCAACAGTTTACCGCACCCCCGTGCGAAAAAAAAATGATTTTTTTTTTTGGGAAATACATCCAAGAGCAAGATACAATAAGCTCATAACGCACGAATGATGCGCAGACGAGAAGTATCACAAATAAATATAACGCCTAATGCGAGGCTAACTCGACGCATAGAGCGTCAGGTGAGAATATATCTCAGAACATTAGAGAAAGCATTTCTCTAAGTATACACATATCCAGGAAGGTGCCACCAACGTACAATACAGTGCTGGCAATGCTACAATGCAGGCCAAAGTTAATTTTATATCACATCAAGTACATTTATTCCATGTTTAGCAATGACAAAAAATCATCAAAAACCAACGGTGTCATTATCTTAATGTACCGCAGTATAGTGATACAATCACTTTAACAACAAAAGGTTACATCATTTTAAAATGTAATATCTGCTTTAATACAATGTTATATACTATATTAACTATGCAGATGATCAATGAAGTCCAAAATCATAGTCTAAACGGGCGCATCTATAGTGTCTTCCGAAGGGTAAGCATGGACATCATAATACAACATGGTTGGAGAAATGTAAAGATTCTGCCAGCACATCACTGATTTGCTGAGAAAATACAAATAACCCAATTCTATTTGATAACAGTTAGATTTTCTAATATACAGTAATCAAACATACATTCTTAACTATAAACTGTGGCCGTGCGAAATTTCGACCCATATATTGTGTTAACTAAACCTTCCTCCGTTATACCAGAGATGGTAACAGAGAAAGAAATCACTTAATTTACCACTCTAAGGTGAACACAAATGTGCTAATATACATTGTTATAGTAAAGAACTGCCATAAGTCTAGACGTGTGTCAGGAAATCTAGGACACAAGAGTTAAGTGGAGTCATGTGGGCATCTAGACAATATGTCCGCCATCACATTATCCGAACCACGGATAGCTGGTACCGTGAAATGAAAAAGTTGAAGAGCAATGGCATATCGAGTGGATCTCGAGCTCTTCAAGTTCTTACTCTGAATAGCTGTAAGAGCTTTTTGGTCGGTTTCCACAATGAAATGTGTGCCAAGAAGGAATCTTTGTAACTTAAGAATTGACCAGACCATAGCCAACAATTCACGGTCTAGAACCGAGTAATTCCTTTCTGCCGCATTCAGTTTCCTAGAGATATACATTACAGGATGCAGAGTTTCGGAACACTCCTGCATTAGTGCCACCCCGATCCCAGTGGATGAGGCGTCACTACGAAGAACAAAAGTCTTATCAGTAGTAGGTAGCCTTAATATAGGGGAAGATGAAAATAAAGCTTTAATCTGATCCAATGAAGATTGGCATTCATGGGACCAGCGCACCATATTAGGAGACTCTTTCTTTAATGGGGTTGAAAGAGGTGCCATAATAGAAGATAGATTCAAAATGAATCTCCCGTAAAATTGTATTAAACCTAAGAGACTACGTACTTGCTTTTTCGTCTTAGGGATAGAAATGTTTATTATCTTAGAAGTGTTGTGGTCCTCTGTCTTCAAGAGACCATGACCAACCCGGTGAACCAGGAAAGAAATTTCACTAATCCCAACATAGGCTTTGGAGGATTTTGCAGTCAAATTATGCTCGCGTAGAGTAGACAGTAATTCATATAAACCCAAATAGTGATCTTCCCAAGAATCACTGAAAATACAGATTTCGTCCAAGTATGCAATGACATCTGCACGATATGAGAGAATTCGACGCATCATGCGTACGAAAGTAGCTGGGGCGTTCATAAGGCCGAAAGGCATGAAATTCCATTGAAACAAACCCCTAGATGTTGAGAAAGCAGTGAGAGGTTTGGCGCGTTCAGTTAGAGGAACTTGCCAATATCCTTTCGACAAGTCGAGTTTGGTAAAGAATCGAGAATTAGAAAGTCTAATAAGTAGATCTTCTAACAAAGGCATAGGTTCAGCATCGACCTTCGTAACTTGGATTAATTTGCGATAATCGACGCAAAGGCGTATGTTATTGTCTTTCTTTCAAACAATAACCATGGACGAAGAGTATGCTGAAGTTGATGGTTCAATTATTTTCAATTGTATCATTTCATCCAGTTCATTCTCGACCTGTGTTTGAAAATGAATAGTAATAGGGTACGGTCTGACTCTGATAGGATTATGGTCAGTAAGTATTATGTCATGTTCAATGACATGTGTGTGTCCAGGAATGTCGGTAAGGACATCCTGAAATGTTTGTAACATAGAAGAAACTTGTCGCTGTTCCTCAGTAGATAAGTTAGGAGAAACAGTAACGTTTTTCCATGATTCCGTAGAATGAAGTGGAATCACTGGAAGAGGAAGATTAACATCTGCGAAAGTAGTTTCCTCATCCTGTATAACCGACAGGGATGAGTAATGACCATGTGGGACTGGAGAATCGTCCGTAGCCTGGAAAATAGGCTGCAAATAGTCTGATCGTTCATGAAATTCCGTAAGCATATTTATATGAAAGGGTTTATGCTTTCCATCAATATTGACAACATAGTCGACATCGGAAATTCTTGAGACTATTGTATACGGACCTTTCCATGCAATAAGAAGTCTGTTCTCCCTACAAGGGAGCAAAACAAGTGATTTGTCACCAGGACAAAGTTGTCGTATGCATCTATTCTTATTTGGAAACTGCCTTGCCTTTTCTTTAGTAAATTTGGATGAGGAAGTTGCTAGTTTGCATGCTTCGATAATCTTCTGCCTGAGAGCAATGACATACTCATATGAAGATTGTGTGTCATCATTAATATTATCAGCAGTTATAAGATCATGAAGCAAAGACATAGGACTGCGCGGTCGCGCGCCAAAGACAAGTTCAAAAGGAGACAACCCTGTATGTTCGTTGGGGACCTCTCTATATGCATAGAGAGCCGCGGGTAAAACCCTGCTCCCATCCTGAGAATGATCCTCAGTTAACTTCCCAAGTAAATTCTTGAGTTTTCTATTCAGACGTTCGACTTACCCATTAGACATTGCGTGAAAAATACTACTCAGAGACCTTTTAATATGCAGAGTAGACATCACCTGCGACATAGTGTCTGATATTAATTGGGTGCCATGGTCTGACAATATTTCTCCGGGAAATCCCAAACGAGAAAATATCAGCCAAAGAGCGTCTGCGATATCGACAGTGGAGATGCTCTTAAGAGGTATAGCCTGTGGCCAACGTGTGCACATGTTAGGATAACTTGATGTCCTTTTGCTTACTTGATCTTAAAAGGGCCAATAATATCTATTGCCATTTTCTGAAACGGCCGAATAGGAATGTCTGCAGCCTGGATAGGTGCAGCAAGTCGTGGACCTCTCGATTTGACCTTTTGACATATTTTGCAAGATCGGCAATAAATACGTATGTCTTTATTCACAAATGGCCAAAAGAAAGCCGCAAGAACTCTCGACTTAGTACGGGAAAAACACATATGTCCAGCACACTGAGAGTCGTGTGCATGTTGCAGAATTTGGACTCTTGTACTCTTAAGCACGAGAATTTGTGAATGCATAGACGTAGACGAGTCTTGTACCATACGCACAAGTACGCCATTCTTCTTTTTAATCCAAGATTTGCGATTTGTGTTCTGATTTGGATCACCCTTTTTAGCAAGAAGGAAGCATTTTTTTAAAGAAGGATCATCTTCTTGCAGTTTTATGAAAGAGTCACACGAAATCACCAAGTGACCATCTTGGCTATGCACTTCATTACTTTCAGTCGATGAAGTTTGAGGCATATTAAGAGCTTATGCTCTTGTGACCACTGCATTGGCAGATTGGATATGTTGTTCTTCCCAAGCAGCAATCTGCTGTGGGGTGCATTCCTTAACTCCGTGAATACGACCGATGATAAGATCCGCAACAGGATTCGGTAGAAGACAAGCGTGGACATCTCCTGTAAAGAAGGGAGTAGCAATGTGAATGATAGCAGTTGGATATTTTTCCAAAGTGCCACCAAATGTCACACATTTGATCACTTTTCCCGTTGCACATGAAGGATCTATGAGAGATTGCTAAACTCCGATAGTAGTGCATCCAGAATCAAAAAGGACTGAGACTGGACTATTATTCACTAGACCTTTATGTAAGATAACACATCCCCTCCCGTCATGCGCAACTGCAGCAGGAAGAGCGGGAAGAGGGTGACCACAACTCAAAGTAGTTGCAGTAGTTGGTTCGAACAATGTTGTGCATTGGGGGCATTGAGATGCTCTCCCAAAATCAAAAGCAGAACAAGTGATAGCATTAGAGTTTTTATTATCGTTCACTTGACTACAGGCTCCCTGAGACTCGTGCTGTACAGAGTTTGCCTGGTGATATGATCTATGTTTGTTATGTTGAGATCTACCGCCATTATTATTTCCTCTGAAATTGTCAAAAGTCTTATCGCCAACAAGTCCTTACCTTCTAGCGCTTCTCATCTCCGTATTGACAATAGTGGTCTGGGTAAGCCTGTGTTTTATATGCTTCCCAAAATTCATAAACCCTCCAACCCTGGTAGACCCATTGTCTCTGCGTGTGCCTGCCCTACCGAACGTATATCAGACTTCCTCGACGGCATCTTCCAGCCTATTGTAGAGCAGCTTCCTTCCTTCTTAAAGGACACAAACCATGCTCTTACTACTTTTTCCTCTATTCAGCTTTCTCCAGACCGTACCTACCGTTTATTTCTGTTAGATGTTTGCTCACTTTACACTTCCATTCCTCACTCTGATGGTCTCCGAGCTCTCCGGTTTTTCCTGGACCAGCGCACGCACCCCTCTATCGCTACAGAGACTCTCCTGCGCCTTGCAGAACTGGTCCTTCGACTCAATTCCTTTGAGTTCAATGGACAGTTCTTTGACCAAATAAGTGGAGTTGCCATGGGCACCAAGATGGGTCCCAGTTATGCCTGCCTCTTCATGGGCTACCTGGAGTATCAGGTGTGGCAGCAGTATCCTGGACCTTTTCCATTGATGTATCATAGATACATCGATGATGGCATAGGTCTCACCGATATGCCAGAGGTTGACCTATCTAGGTTCATTAATTTCATTAACAACTTCCACCCTGCGATCCAATTCACCTCTCACATCTCCACTGTCTCTGTTAATTTCCTTGACATTGTTGTCACTATCACTCCGCCCCACCTCACCACTTCGGTGTACTACAAACCCACCGATGCACACAGTTACCTCCTTTATACTTCCTCTCATCCTCCGGCTTGTCGGGACTCCTTGCCATTCTCACAACTTCTCCGCCTCCGTCGGTTATGCCAAGATGATGAAAACTTTCTATGCCGAGCACAAGAAATGTTGGACTTCTTCCGTAACAGACAGTATCCAGAAGATGTTCTTACCTCTGCCTTAGAACGTGTTCTCCCTATCTCACGTGTAGAGGCCCTCAAACCCCGCCAAAAAACCTCCTCTGATAGAGTCAAGTTAATAATGACCTATCACCCTCACAGCACTGCTGTCAAAAGGATCCTGTTTCGCCACCTACCTCTCCTCCAAGCTGACCCAGTGGCGCAGGAAGCATTTAGTGAGCCACCCTTGCTGGCATATAGACGGGACAAAAATTTGAGGGACCTCCTAGTCCACAGCCGTCTGAAAACCGTCAACGATGGCCACTTTGGAACCAAGCCATGTAACCGTACACGATGTAAGACATGTCAGTATGTAATCGAAACACGTTCAGTCTCGTTCCCTAACGCCAAGTTCACCATCACCCATGGCTTCACATGTGAGTCACGCAACGTCATTTATGCTATTATATGCAAACGTTGCACCATTACGTACATCGGCCAAACGGGCACACGACTGGGCGACCGATTCTGCAGACACCTCTATGACATCTCTCAGTTTAATTCCACACCTGTGGCCATCCACTTCAATGGCCCTGACCACCACGGTGCCACTGACATCCAGGTGACAGCCATCAGATACTGTTCCTCGGACGCCAACAGTCGGTTTCGCCAGGAACAACGCCTCATCCATCTTATGGGTTGCCTCAAACCACACGGTTTGAATACCCAACATTCTTTTGTCTGAGACGCCTTTCTCTATCGAGTCCCTGTTGTATTATGACTTTCTACTTTGATGCGATCACCCTATTTTTTTTTTTTTTTTTAAATTACCATTTTTTTAATTTAATAATTTTATTTATTTATTTTATTTTATTTTATTTTATTTTATTTTTTTTTAATTTGTTTATTTATTTTATTTTATTTAAAATTTTTTTTTTTTTTTTTAAATTATTTTTTCCTTTATTATTTTTTATTTTATTTATTTCTTTATTTAGTTTTTATTTCTTTATTTATTTGTTTTAAATTTATTTATTATTATTATTTATTTATTTATATTTTATTTATTTATTTTATTTTATTTATTATTTATTGATTACTTTTTTCTCACTCTTTTCCAGTCCTTGTTTTTATTATTTCTTATCTTTATGTACTGTCAACTTCCTCTTTCCGGTTTAGTGGCAGCCATCCTGCTTTGCTTCACATGTGACTGGACTTAATATTAAGGGAGTTTTTTTCTCTTATTTTTATAGTTTCATGTTCTCTACTTAATTCTCATTTTCTTTCCCTCCTGTCTCTTGTTTGTCTGTCCCTGACGAAGGCCTTGTGGCCGCAACGTAGGTTTTTCTTGTCCTTCTCCTTGTAAGACGTATTACTATCTGTGTGGGTGTGTGTGTTTTTTTTATTTTTATTTTATTATTTTTTTTTTTCAATTATTTGCTCTACTGTAACCATAGTTCTGGTTTGAATCCCAGTTTCCATTGTCACTATTGTCATTTTCACATTGATTAGAGTATCCACCAGTTTGGTCTCGCTGTTTCCGCGAAGAATATTCTGGATAGTTTCTATTGTGACTACCCCTACAAAAGTTTTTATAATTGTTGGACCCTAAATAACGAGGACTGTCAGATCCCCTCCATTTCTTCGAAGAAGAACCGTTATGTGATGGATTGCTTTGATTTTGAGCAAAATTACGATTACTCCTTCTAGTAAAGTTGTGTTGAGCACTTTGAAATTTACGAAGAAAGTTAGGACCATATGGTGGTGCAGAATCAACTCGTAAACCTTTCTTAACTTTAGAATTGCTAACAGTTACATGAAGGTGCGCAGTGACATACTGGCAACAATATTCTTCCATGTCTTTTATGTTCTTAGGTTTACGCTCATGTAGAAAAGCAAGAAAAGATTCATTGACAGATGACATAACTTTGTCTCGCAGTAATAAGTCCATAAGGGCTTCATATGTATGTTCTGTTTTAGAAAGCTCAATCCATCGTGTAAATGTAAGACGTATCTTTGAGATGAATTCTGAGAATTCTACGCCAGTTTCAGGTAACATAGTCTTGAAGCAAAGACGATAACCGTCTTCGTTAAGTTGATATTTCTTTAATAATCTTCCCTGACAACATCATAATTATTTTTGTCAGGTTCATCTACCATGCTTAACATAGTCAGAGCTTCACCCTTAAGTATCTCCGACAACTGATTAACATATTCTGACTTATCTACTTTATCAGTTTGACATGACCGTTCAAATCTATCCTGATAGAACATTATATCGTCACTGGAAGAATTGAAAGCAGGTAGTTTGACCTTATAAGTAGTAGCATTTGTCTTATTAGAAGTTGACTGATTATTTGGATCATTAGCTTTACCCATATTCATCAACTTCGATTTTTCTAACTCCAAAGCTAAGAGTTTTTCTTCATGTTCCATTTTCGCTTTTTTATTTCTCTCTTCAGCTTCTCCTTTCCTCTCTTCAGCTTCTCTTTCTAACCTTTTATTTTCAGCCTCTTTCTCTAACATTTTACTTTCAGCCTCCATTTCTAATCTTTTATTCTCAGTCTCCATTTGTAGCTGGATTTTTTTCTCCTCAGATTCTCTGTCTAATCTTTTGTTTTCAGCCTCTTTTTCTAATCTTTTATTCTCAGCTTCTTTTTTCCATTTTTTGTTTTTCCATTTCCATCTGGAATTTCCTTTCATCTGCCTGCATCTGCAATCTTAAATTCTCAGCTTCTATTTTCTTTTGTTCAGCTTCTATTTCTGTCTCTTTTCTTCCAACTTCAGTGCATACTGAACAGTCGCGAATTGTTCCAATTTCTCACCAGATTACCAAGTGATTTCCCTTGCTCAATAAAGTACTCAAGTGTAAACATTATGTCTAATAATATGAGATCATTAACCTAAAATAATAAATTACTTTATTCCAACCTCAATGGTAACAAGTCTTTAATAAAGAACTTGTATAATCACCTCACTTTATCCCAATCTCTGTGGGAGACAAGTCTTTGATAAAGAACTTGTATAATCACCTTTATAATAATATGACCAATAATCACTTCTATATTCCAAGTGCACTATACTGCCAATAGTGCATGACTATATATATATATATATATATATATATATATATATATATATATATATATATATATATATATATATATATATATATATATATATATATATATATATATATAATATATATATAATATATATATAATATATATATATATATATATATATATATATATATATATATATATATATATATATATATATATATATATATATATATATATATATATATATATATATATATATATATATATATATATATATATATATATATATATATATATATATATATATATATATATATATATATATATATATATATATATATATATATATATATATATACAGCGTATGACAACAACTAATAACAAAAACAAGAACAAGCATTAAGGACAATACGATAACATTCGCAGAAGTCAACTAAATTATAAAGCAAAACTAAAGACAATATCACAAAGCATGTGAGGATAACTGCGAAATATCAAACGAAACAAATGACACAACAGTGTATAAACATAAAGGTTGTATAGAACTAAACGAAAGGAAGAGGAGGCAGACAAATACAAACAAATGTAATCAAAACTAAAGAACAAAAAAAATATGACAACAACAAAGAAAAGTACAATCTCGTCACAACTAAACAAAAATAGCAACAAATGTCACTAGCAATTTCCATTAAGGGAAATTTGCAAGATTCAATGAAGAACGCTTACAGTAGGCCCTCGATTAAGTGGGATATCCTACTTCAAGACACGACCCAACCGAAAACCCGCTGAAATATAAACATATAAATAACATGTAAACATGTAGCATAAAAAGGATGTGTAAATGCGGAAGGTTTAGTTCAGACACAATACAAAGGCACAGTACACAACAATAAACAAGCCACTTATCTTTTAACAATCCTGTCGTCAATAACAGGAACGATAAAGCACCACAGTCAGCCTTCTGAGGATCAGAGGATCCAACGCTAAAAGGTACATCTGAACTTGCTTCCCAAACAACAATAACAATGATGGGACTGGAACTTGACCTTCTGAATAGCAGTAGTAACGATGGTATAGTAACTTAACCTTCTGACCTAGTTTCGTTGAAATGTCAACAATCTACACAGCGCCGGGCATTTTCCATTACGACGAACTTGACATCTTAATCAAAATAGCCCCATCAAGCTGGCACACCATAAATATAACAGGCTATTCTGGCCTCCATAAATGTTGACGGCAAATTACGTTTGATTGTAGTAGGTTTCCGGGACATAAATGTGGAAGGCTCCTACTGGTCAACATAAATCTTAGAGTTCAGAATGTCCACCATAAAGGTCGTAGGTCGCTATACTTTGGCCATCATGAAGGTAACAGTCATCAGACACAACACAGGACAACGTAGATGTAACTCAACGCCACACATGCTATCATAACAATTATAGGCCCTGGTTGGCCGCCACAATGCTGGCATTCATTCTCTTAACTTGGGAGTGCTGAAGTGTTGCAGTAATGAAGTGTGGGTAGACATCAATGTGTGCGAATGGGTGTATGGAGGTTCATAGAAGACAGGCATCTACAGGACATCACATTTTTGCACCACAATGTAGGAATTAATGGAGTTTGGTAACACCTCTGACGTTCCAAAGACTTTAATACAGCACGACTACAAGATACGTCGACATCAATATAAATAGTCATTTAACAACTCAGGACATAGTACATATGACAACAGTTCATCAGTTTGTATCAACAGTTCATCAGTAAGCTGTGCATATATGATGCGGACCTCCATCTATTTCTCTTTCTTCAGCTACAGCAAAATACCCCGTATTGGAACGGGTCTTCAAATATGTGAGTTTAAACTAACTCCCTTCTGACCCCAGCAAGTCAGGTATATTCTCGGGTCTACAGCAGGCCACACAATATGGCGGGCCCCTAATTACAATGGCCTCTGTGGTATTCCTTTATCAAACAAGATGAATCAAACCTTGTTCAAGGTCGTATCGCCGGAATAGCGGGATACACCAAATATAAAGTTCTTCGGGCATACACTGACCCGATGCATATATTGTTAGCATACCTCGTGAGCTCCAATTCTAGTATTCTTAAATGGACTCTTTCCTACCCAGGGAAAAATCACTAAGCTGGCTACAAAATGTCATACATGATTCTGGCGATAGAGGTAAATGATTTAAGGATAATTTACTTTACCATCCTTTCAGAATAAACACCACAAAACTAACTCGCCTCCTAGGCATACAGAATACAATATGGGGAAACAATCTTTAGACATCTTGGTCGAACACACAGAGGACTTCCCCCAACACGTCTTGACTCTTTGAAAACAACAGCTTGAATCCTCACAAATAGTCTCTCTTAAATCGCACCACAAAAACTGCGCATGCGGGGTGAGACGCAAGACCATTGAGCTACGCTCAGGTGGGCTGTCTGAAAATCATACCAGGAAAAGCTGACATCGGTTCTAAAATTAGACCACTGGGATAACAGACAAGTGAGATAACAACCACTGTTAACTTCAACCCCAGTAAAAAATGAGTAACTCCCCTTTGATAAAGAATCTAACTAATAATGTCTCCAAACTTAAACATTTACATTTAACCGATTATAGACTCAGCAAAACTGACCGCAACACATATATGTCTGTTACACGTATTTCTGTAACACGTATATTGGTTACACGTATAGCTGTTACACAAATGTTTGTTACCGAATTTTGCAATGTCTCGGTACTAAAAATGTGAAATATCATTATTGAAGAACTTGACCCTTCTTGAAAAATGTAATCAGAAATATTTGATTCGTTTCTTGATGTTTGAAAAACATCAGAATTAAACATGGGCCCCAGGTTGTTCCCCTGGGGTTGGGGGGTGCCTGAGGAGACAGAGAAATAATATGATTAATGCAATCTCAGGAATATCGTTAGAAGCTACTAACATGAGGTTGTGTATGGCAGACAACATTATCGTATAAAACAATCTCAGGAATATCGTTAGAAGCTACTAACATGAGGTTATGTTTGGCAGACAACATTATCGTATAAGACAATCTCCGGAATATTGTTAGAAGCTACTAACATGAGGTTGTGTACGGGAGACAACATTATCATATAAAACAATCTTTGGAATTTCGTTAGAAGCTTCTAACATTTACTAGCATTATTTATATTTTCTAAGTGTAATGATTTCACCTCTATATCTATTATTGCTAGTGTACCGACGTGTCGTTAAAAGTACTACTAGCTGAAATGAAGATCCATGTGTATTTTTCGTTTCCCCTTGTGTCTTCCGATAGTGTGGTCTTCCTTGACTCCAGCTGATTTATGACTTTGTCAATGATGATTTGACGTATGGTTTCTAAAATTGCAATAAGTAATTCTTTCTTTGTAATGTTTATTGTTTCACTGTGTTGTTTTATGTGATATGTCAGTGATAAACTGTCTATCTTGTTCTACGCTTTTGGTTCATTTATGGTGGACTGTCTGCTTTATTTTTATACCCGTCGTTTTATAACTGTAATCTCTGCAGTCAGTTGTCGGAGTTGGGGTTTGATGTGTAGTTTCTACTTACTTGACAGCGTATTTGTTGTCAGTCTATTTATTGCATTAGTTAATAGTTTCAACAATCATTCTCGCACCACTATGACAGTTATTAATAATCTCAGAAAACCTGTGTGACAGCCTTGTAATTCTTCAACAAGCTTCAACTTGAAATCTTCAGCTTTAGATAAAGTAAGTCTTCTGGTGAATTCTTCTTCAATAAAACATCAATTTCCTTTGCATACTTTTCTCCTAACTTAGCGTGCCTCTGGTAAGGGATATGTTGTGTACATGTTGGAAAGTGATACATTTCTCCTTGTTGTGGTTGTTCATGAATCCTATGCTGAGGTTGTTAGCCTCAGATGAACCTGTACACCGACAAGCAATTTACACATGTTTAATGCAAAATGATAAAATGTATACATTACAACTTACCCCGATTATCGGGAATGAATTTACAGACCTCTTGCACAGTGAAAATTACTGAATAGTGTCGGGCCACAGTATTTAAGAGACCGTCTTATAGGTAGTCTGGATATTACTTTAATTATATTCCCAATGTTAGTCTGTATCTAGGTTCCTATGACTCGTGGTTTCCAGTACAATAGACCAGTTTTCTTTCTGTCTAATATATAAAATTTCCTATCAGAAGAGGTTTATGTTAGCACGTCCATCCCAATCCAACCGCGAATTAGTTTCTCATAGTGGTAGAGGTCTTTTTTTCCCCACAACCCTCGTCTGTAGAACATTCTACATGGCACACAGCATATTTTCTGTACATGCCATTTAACAATTTCACAGATCTAACATTATAATCCTATCCAAGATGTCATTTCCTTGTAATTATTTATCACAGCAAAGTTCATCTGCCAGAAGTATTACAACACTGTCTGTCACTTAAAATTCAGCAAGATGATCATTTCGTACACCTTAGTGAGATCTGACATGTATTTTAACATGTTATGTTTGCGACCTCACACCTTATCATGCGACTGTGACAAAACGTGCGGCCCTTAACGATGTTTGTTTCACTTCGGCTGTATCGCTACATTTGTGGTACTGATTTTTTTTATTATTTGCTCTCAACTTTCTAACTTTCTTTCTTTCTTCGTAATTTTTCTGCTAAAAAGCAGATATTTGATTTGATCAAATCATTCGACACTCCCTGTAGGTGACAATAATCACGTTTGCTTGACGCTACCCAGATTTGCTGAGATAATTACTCGCAGTCGCAAGGGAGTGGCACGGCTTGGCTAAGACTAGCACAAGATCTTGTTTACCGGCGGAAACTTATGATATAAGCGTTTCCTGTCCTACTTGTAATGACAATAGTACTTTCTGATAAAGAAATGATGTTTACATTTTGAACACGCTGTTATATGAGTTTCCCGATCTGTCTGTAAGTTTGTATACAGGGGCATCGGACATCTTATTACCGTATATGGGAGAGTTGACCTCTGCCTTATGTTAAAAATTATCCGATGTCGGAATATTTTGAAATTACCCCATAACCCGACAGTTTGAATAAGATTGGAGTTTTTTTATAGCTCATAACAAACGAAGGCCTGGGAATGCAGGGAATATAATCTGATAATTTTCTCAAGCTTTCTCTTGAGACGTTGCTCGCCAAGACACCAGATTGCTACAGTGAAGAATTAGAATTAAGAATTCTTTCTTAAAATACCGGACACCTTTTCTTGAAGTATTCATCAGGACTTACAATATAGCATAGGTAATCTCTAAAATTTTAAATAAGGAAAACGGGACTGAGGAAACAGAAAGACCACACACGAAGTCAGAGAGGGAACTTATTAAATTAACGACACCCCAGACGCGTGTAAGAGGCCGATTCAAGTCTCTTTTTTCATCTGAGCAAAAAGGTTGCCAGCCTTAAATGCCTTTGACATCCACTAGAGAATTTCACATATTAAAATTCACATGGTAATATATACATATATGTATGTTAGTTCACATGTTAGTAATAAAATATAAAATGTAAATCACAACTTACGCCAATCTTGGCTCACAGACTTTCTGCTCAGAAGAATAAAAGAGACTTGAATTGACCCTCTAATACGCGTCTGGGGTGTCGATAATTTAATAAGTTCCCTTTCTGACTTCGTGTGTTGTTCTTCAGTTTCCTCAGTCACGGTTTCGTGATTTAATATGAAAGAGACTTCCTGGGCTATGAAGGTCCGTCCAAAATTATCCAATAAACGGTGTCTGGTATGTTTAAGAAGGAATTCTGAATTCTAATTCTTCATTCAAGCAAGTTCTGGTATCTTGGCGGGAGATATCTGAAGCGAAATAGCTTGAGAAAGTGGTCAAATTATGTTCACTGCCTTTCCACGTATTTGTTATGCGCGCCTCACAGGATCAGCCAATCTGATTTGAATATGTTGCATGACTCAGCTAATGCAAAATTTCAAACAATGCTTTTCTGAAAATGGGCTGTTCATATCCGCTTGCCCTTGGGTACAAACTTACGAACATGTCGATAAACTCATTGTCACCGATTGCCTCCCCTTCTTTGCAGTAGTGGTCGAACAGTGACCAAAACTCAAGAATATCTAATATTGGCTTCCAATGTATCTACCTGCGCGCAAGATTACTCTTGGCAGAGATGTAGATAGAAGATTAATGACACTTCTACCTGAAGGGAGATTTCACACGATATTTCCAAAAGTCACGAACAATGTTGCCTTGGGCTGAATAATTGTTAACGCCTTATATCTGGTCCGTTGCCTTTTGTGAAGGATTTAAGCAGTGGTTTAGCCCGTCCAAGCTCCCAGTTGGTGTAATCCAACGAAATCCATCTTATAATATATAGCTTTGTTTAGTGTAAATGTTTGTCTAAGTATATATATATATATATATATATATATATATATATATATATATATATATATATATATATATATATATATATATAATATTCTGGCTCATACGTTTGCTTTCATACATATAACTGAATCAACAATTATTGTTTAGTTTTAAAACAACAGATAACAAATTTAATAGTGAAATAGTCTTTAACAGATTAAAATAATAATAGAACGATTAGGGGAATTTTGATGGATATAAAGTTCTCGTCATTGAGACGTAGGTAGAAATTTAACTTTATATTTAAAGTTTAACTGAAATATCCTTTTTGCTGGTGCCTTTTAGTTAGCACTTAGCTTGCATGAGTGAGTCCTGCAGCTGTAGCTCATCAATTATGTGATGACGAAAGTCTTCTCCACACTCTCTTCCACTGTAGGCGGTTATTGAGGATGCTTTTCTCTCACACTAGCGGCGTTAGTACCACAAATTGTCTGATGGCTTGTAACCACAAACTTTAGACAAACAGAAAGAAACAAATGCCTGCTGAGTACATTTGTTTGCCGCAAACTAACAGGCTGTAACATAATATACTACTCGTCAAAAGTCAAGGGCCACCCTATTATTTTCAATACACTTTTATATAAGCGCATAGAATGATTAAATGAAGGACGTTTTTAGTAAAAATGGGTGAAATATCTTCCTCTGACAGTCCTCTATGCACGTTAAGCATAAAAACAACTCACCGACAACCATGGTGATCACGTGCAATTAGATTTGCTGACCATAAATTCACATTTGTAATCGGTTTTTTTTCAAACTTCCGTACAACCAAACAGGTGAAGTAATCGTGCTGATTGACATTCCACGTGCAATGGCGACTTTCCATGAACAGAGTTCACTCTTAATTTGTTTTACAATCAGCAGACTTAGGGTAGTTTCATCACTTGCAAAAACCATGCCACCGAGAAGAAGTCTTGACACCTTACAAAGAATGAGGGCTATAGCGTGGGTTGAAAGTGGTTTATCTGTCCGTGAGGTTGCTAGATGACTTGCAGTGTCACACTCTACTATCTAAAGAAATTTGGAGAGATTTCAGGCCACAGGAAGTGTGGAGGATCGCCACCGGCCAGGTCGCCCTAGATGCACCAATAGACATGATGACCTGTACCTCTTGTTGTCAGCCCTGCGCCATCGAACAGTGACTTGTTCCACTCTAAGATGTCAGCTGACGCAAACTAAACGTTAATGTCAGTCAAAGCACCATTCGCAGACGTTTACATGAATTTGGACTGGCTGCTCGACGTCCTTCAGTCAGAATCCCTCTTACCTTTGCTCATCGCAGAGCCCGTGTTGCTTGGTGTCGCGAGCACATCCGATGGATAAGGCAACAATGGAGTCAAGTTCTCTTCACTGATGAATCTCGCTTCACTGTGTCATTCAATGATGTCAGGATTCGAGTTTAGAGACGACCAGGAGAGCGATTTACTGATGACACAATTCGAGAGGTGGATCGTTATGGTAGGGGTTATGTCCTGGTCTGGGGAGACTTCTACAGACACAGCAGGACCCCACTCTACATCATCCAAGGCAACTTGACCGGCCCAACAACCCAGAACGAAATATTGAGACCAATTGTTAACCCTGCTCTGGAGGCCATAGGTGGTAATGCCATCCTCCAAGATGATAACGCTCGACCCCATCGAGCTCGTGTGGTGAATGAGTTTAATCAGCAACATGGGATCATCAGGATGGCGTGCCCAGCTCATTCACCTGACCTTTCTCCGATTGAGCACCTCTGGGATGTCCTTGGTCAAAGATTGTCAACAAATCACCCCCTGCCAATGGATGTTGCACAGCTGACTGCATTTCTGTTTTAGTAAAGGCAAGATGTTCCTCAGGATACTCTTCGGACCCTTGTCGACTCGATGCGTCTACGCTGTCTTGAATGCCTTGCTGCAAACGGTGGTCATACCCGTTTTTAAAATGTCTATTTGTCCAATATCTATTGTGTGACTTTTGAAAAGGTGGGCGACACACTTCACAGCTTCATTGCGTTTGAATGTGTGTTTCAATTTCTTTAAGTGACATGTCAATTTAGTATTCAATAAATGCCGTTTATATCAGATTTGTTTTATGGTTTCAACCAAGGATTTTCTAAGTGGCCCTTGACTTTTGACGAGCAGTATAATAATCGTTTGTAAGTACCGAGCAGCGCTCAAGGGTTAAGAAGTACGCCTGAGCAATTTTGACTGACACGAGATTGGGAGAACCCCGTGCAAGTGATGCGAACGGTCAACAGTGAAAAAGCAAGCAGACGGATTTGTAGGGAGATGGAATGCGGATTTGGTACGGGATGGAGTGTTGTGTGATTGCTGGTTTATGGGCTTGTAAGTGTAATTGAAATTGTCATTGAATAGTAATTAAATTGTAATTGAATTGTAATTGATGTCTTGTGACAAGGAATTCCGGCCAGTTGTAGTGCGTGTGGTTGAAGTCTTAAGCCATTGTTATAATTGCATTTGCATAACCAGGATTTGTCCAAATTGTACTGAGTTAAATGCATATCAGTGTGGGACTGTACACACGGGTTTGTTCATTGATTATCTACAAACGTCCCGTTCATGCTATCTGTCAATGAGAAATCGCAAGCTCAATGCACATCCCCAAGATAGAAGTTACTAGTCTCCTAACACAGGCGCATTGTCATGCGCTCCACCCACCAATGTTAACCTCTCAGAAGAATTAAATTCCAGAGCACACAGTGTAACTCAGGGAATATGATGAAATTTCACCCATATCGTTCTGGGTGTTAACTAGGAAATTGCGTCTGAAGTGCGTGAATAATTATTTGCCTAAATTACAATTAAACTAGGTACTCGTACATACACCTCGCAAGATAATATGTTACACTGGATGCACATATGATGTAGTCATCACTCATCACTGCTCCAGTCGGAGTATGGGGGTCGCTCTGCTGTCGGAGTGTCAGAAACAATCACCAGCTCTTGTTGTAGTGGTTCATGAATATACGTTTTTCGTACGTTGAGGTTGCCAGCCTCATATATATCCACTAGCAAGAAACATGTCAAATTCACGTTTGTAATAGAAATGTTCACAACTTACCCAAATATTTTAGGAATACACAATCTTCAATATACAGGTTTTTCAGATGGACGCGAGCAATTTCGGTGCATATGCTCTCGAATCAATCTCTTCTGAGAAATTACTCTTATGACGGGAAAAACAGTTGGTCTGGAAATCTAAAATTCCTCTTATGACTGGTGAAGCACTTACTTGCTTACTTAATTGATCCCCGTCTACCGTGAGGTGTAGAGGTGTGGGAGAGAGAGCGCCAAACTATCATATATATTGTCTTCCTCGTGACCTGGTTCCATTCTAGTTTTCGGTCCTTCAAAGATAGTCTTATGTGGTTCTTGCAGCGGACTCTGAGTCGTCCTGAGGGTCTGGATCCCTGGCTCTTTATTTCCCATGCTTGTCGTGGTAGTCGATCTTCTCCCATTCTGCAGCAATGGCCAAACCATCTTAGTTGGGACTGTTCTACTTGGGTCTGCAGGGGGTGGGATTTTAGGCCTTGACATTTCGTTTGGTGGCGGACCATGTCTCTTCTTGTTCCTTCAACCATCTTCCTCAGATACCTCATTTCTGAGGTTTGGATCTGGCTTTTGTGGATTGTAGTCATTGCCCATGACTCGCATCCATATGTCAAGACTGGGACATAGGTGGAGCAGTATACAGCCATCTTCGTCTTCTTACCAACCTCTCTCTTGCTGAGGAATCCTCGATTTATGGCCTGAAAAATCTCCCAGCTGCTGCTTTTAGAGTGGCCAACTCTTCTTTGATGCCCACTTTTTGGTCTATAATAGCTCCGAGATTTTTAAAGTGGTCTACCTGACCAGAACCTGTTCTCCGAGCTTAATATGATGTTATCTTTCTTCTCGTGATATCATCATGGATTTTGTTTTAGAGCTGTTTATGACCATCCCTCTCTTCTCCATCTCTTGCTTCCAGAATTGTGAGCAACTCTGAGCCTATATTGGTAAGGAATCAGCAACTGGAACATACAGACACCTTCACATACCTAGGATGCATAGTAACACCAGACGGCAGAGCAAGCAAAGACAACAGAATGAAGAAAGCAAGAACAGCCTTTTTTAGTCCAAACAACATCTGGAAGTCCTCTCAGTACAGCACAAGCATAAAATTAAGATTATATCAGAGCTGTATGCTTTCTGTGCTTCTCTATGGTGCGGAATGCTGGAGAGTTACAGAGAAGGAAATGTCGAAATTGTCCTCTTTTCATACAGCATGCCTAAGAAAAATTCACCGAATCTTTTGGCCGAATACCAAGCAAGAGGACATGCACACTATAATAGCTGGCAGACGCTGGAGCTGGGTTGGCCATGTCCTCAGAAGTGACCCCGATGCCATCACAAGAACAGTCTGGGATGTCTTTAATTTTGCAATAGATTTTCCCCTGACTCAGTGTTTCTTCAGTTTCCTAGTCCCGGGATTCCTTATTAAAATGTGAAAGAGATTTCCTGCGCTTTTTTAAAGTCTTATCTGGTTCTCCAGTAAGCAGTCCGGTTAACAAAAAGGAATTATGAATCTAGACTTCACTCTGGCGAGGTCTGGGGTTGTCTCGGTGAGCTTGAAATTCACAGCGAAATAAAACTGGAAAATGGTCAGCTTATATTCTCCCTCAATGTTGTTATGAATCTAATCAGAAAAATCCAATCATTTCAAATATGTCGGCTTGGAACTTTCAAAATATTTCCTACTTGGAAAAATTTTGTAAAAGGTCACGTCTCCCATATATGGTAATATGATTTCTTACATATGCTCTCACCAATACATTTGTAGGCTCATATTGTCTAAAATGTAATAAATCCATGATTACTTTTAACCAAGTGACCGGAAGCGATTATATCACACTTGTCTGCCCACGTGTGTCTCACAGACAGTAATCTCGTTATCTGTCGTATGAGTGCGCAACTCCGTGTCTTATGATTGATTTAAGCCGATAGTGCTGGCGGATGTGCGTGTTAATCTGCAGCGCCTATAACCAACACATCTGGGTAGCGCCAAGATATGGTATATCATATCAGCCGCTCCTTGCAAATGTGATATTTATCACCTACAGGGTACTTTGATAAAATCACATATCTGCTACTTAGCAGAAAAATATCGAAGAAAAAAAGAAAGAAAGAAAGAAAGAAAGAAAAGTGCGATAATTGACAGCACATAATAAAAATCAGTAACACAAATGTACCGATACTGCCGGAGAGAACCAAAGATCGATAGAAGTCTTCCATTTCGTCACAGTTTCCTGGGTGCGTATAAAATATAACTGATTAAAACCAGAACTAAAGGTCTCATATATTTGGACATTCGCCCTTATATAACCAACTAGGTTGACGAGATGCGCTGCGTCAAAACGAGGCAAAGTTTAACATTTTTTTTTTCTTCTAAAGATTGCGTGTTAATGTGTGTCTAGACATCTCGCAAGCACGATGGTTTTACATGAAAGTATAATATTTTTATGTGCTGGTTTAATTAGGTAAAGCTCCCATTCAGTAGGCTACTGTTGAGCACATATTCTTTTGTGTGGTAGTGACGCACAGATTACTGTTGGTAGGCATACAAATGTAAAGAATAACTATTTGTCTGATGAAAAGTATTTATTTGAGACTCAATGATTCTTAGCCTAAGGGACAGAACCCTGATTGGTAGATGTTGTATTCGGTTCTATGGGTTATCTGTTCTTGTGTCTCAATCTGGCGTATGAATACTAGATTTACGTCATTTTTAGTCTGGTATGGCCAGAAACAGATTGGTCTTACTTAAAATGTTTATGGCCCGAATTTATATTTATTCCTTGACTATTTAAGGTGATTCGGTCTTATATCTTTGTATCTTTGTATTTCTATGTCGGACTATTTTTTGAGCTGAACTCTGGGGTCAAAGGCATTTCTGCGCATGCGTCGATTTTGGAGTGTCGACAGAGAAGAGGGTGTCATGTCGTCGCTGCTATATGCTGGTCGATTAGAAAGTCGGAAGATTGATCTCTGTGATTTATTCTAGGAAGGAGATTGTTTCTCTCTATGACTGTAGTATCAGAGATTCTCCTAATGTTGATTATTAACGCCAAGGAATGGCGTGCGTTATTCGCTAGTGTGTTTTTTCCTAAAGCCAGGTAAAACCACAATCTTTTTTCTGAACATTTTTGCTAAGCCTAGATGAGAGACGTATTATCGTACATCTAGGATTGTTGACTACAGATGAAGATGGCGTGTTATCTAGAAGCACTAGATTACTCCAGTAACCAGCCTTATTGATAGCAGAAAGTATAGAAGCCCAATGAGGACATTTATGTACGAATTACGAATTAATGCTGCTTCATAATTTTTCATCCTGGGTGAGCGAAGCTCACGGAGGAGAGCCATTTTGGATTCCCGCCATTGTAAGCGGATCATTGTCGGAGAACAGAAAAGGTCTTATTATCTGATGATGGTACAGAGATCTATGTATTATGAAAACCCAATACTGTGGTTTAACATTGTTGCTGGGAGCCGTGCTGGTGTAATGGCTTCGGCGTTGTACTGGCGACCAGGTGTTCATGGTTCAAACCCGGGCGTCGGCGTTTGAAGAAATGTTTACGGCCGGAAATTTGACTGAATAGCCTGAACGGCTCCTGTGATAAACCCTCTGTGGATGGGAAGGAGCGAAGCTCTTGACCGGGTTGGAAGGAAAGTCCTCAGGTTCCCCAGCCTCGCAATGACACGTCATTGGGCCGAAGGGGCTGAAAGCCCAAGTGCCGCTGGTTAAGGAAAAAGAAAAAAAAAAAAATCATTGTTGCTATAAACATTTGATGAATTTACGGCTTGAGAAACTTAGCCAGGAGAAGGTTCTGACAGTGAACCATTGTTGATGATTATGTATCCACCTTAACTGACGCGATTAGTCAGTTGAAGCATAAGACGATAGACAACCAGAATATTGAGTGCTTGCCTACTATCGTTCCATTATATTTTCATGCCACATAAATGTACACCTGATATTGTCACCCATTTTTCAAGTATACGATGATTATTTGCCAACCTGTTCAAGTGAATGTTATTGTGATGTCGAAGTGTACGTCCATTATTAAATGTATGAAACGTCATCAGCAGTCTACCCTTTATTGACTTCTGCTTATGATTGAGTGAGTGACTTGTCAGCTCCACAGAACTGTACACACATTCTCGTCCTTTACATCTACATTCTCACTCGATGTCAGCACTGTGTCGGAACGAGTTGACCATTCATCTACGTGTCCAGTATGACCTTATGAAAGCAGTAACATCACAACAAAACACCTTATCAATGTGGTGGCGTTTTCAGCGTTATCAGCTACATGGTATCTACTATGTGTTTCGTTAGGCGTCGCAGCATGTCTGGATGGCTGCCGTGGCTCTTGATATCAAAATGTTATTAAAATGTACACAATATAGCCCACCTCTTGATCACACCTCTTGTCAGGTTGCGACTGGTTGTCAAATCTTGGTAATAAGTGAATCCAAAAAAAAAAAAAACACAACATCATGTGATATTTTAAGCAGCAGAGATTCAGGAGTTAGTCATATGTTTTTTCAGAAGTTAGGGGGAGGAATCCTATTTACTTCCAAAGGGGAACAATTTAACTATTACAAATTATCCCACTAAATAATTCTTCTTCTTCTTCTTCGTTCGTCCTGAAAAGGACGGTGGTTGCGTTGTGTCTGTTTGCGCCTAAGCTGTGATATCTGCACCTTTCGGTCGACACATCCGACTTCTGCACGGCATTTTTTAAGGACCGGGTTTGCCTTCCCATTTCGATCCATGCTCGCTCAGCCAGCCTGCACTGCTGCAGACTGTTTCCAGGACCACCACGTGGAGGTGGAGCACGGTCTTGACCAGCTCTGGTTCGCTGGTCCTGACGCAGGCAGTCAAGCTATGAGTCGCTAATTGACTTTCATTACTTATTTAACTTTATCAATTCATTATACACGGTTGTATAAGAGCTAACAAATTCTCTTACTTTTATCAGTATTTTTATTAAATTGTTAAAATGTTATTTCGTTTCTGATGTTAATGGGTAAAAAAAAAACCTGTAAATAATATGAAATTTGATGCACATTTTAAAGTAGGGAACACTAACAAGGTATATGCTTTACAACTGTCAATGACACTCATCTCTCGCGTACAAGATGTGCACACCCAAATGTTTCAGTGGCGACAAATAGCGTTCTTCGACAATCTTGTAAACACATGTTTTTACTTCATCGTTCCTCTTCTACCCCGAGGCCCGGAGTGGCTAAGAAGTATGACGTCCGCCTCCAAATCTGAAGGTAATGGGTTCGGTTCCCAGTACAGGGGAGACTTTTAATGGAATTTTATCAAAACCAGTGGGTCCTGATAATGGCATACTCCTCCCTAATCTCCTGGGTAGTGAGATTGAATGTCTCGACTTCTCGGATAATGGCGAAAAATTAGGTCTCGCGTGCAGTTGAAAAAATCCTAAAGAGTAGGCCATACGGCCACTACCCTGGCAGAATTCACATAATTAGGAGAATCTATCCAATACAACAATATTTATAGAATGTGTGATTCCTAAATACACACATTAGGATAATCGCCGGTGCTTTGGAGTTTGTACAATGTGCTGAGATCCTCTTTGTGATCTAAGGAAGGAGATCGGAGCACTGATGTTGTCCGTGTGCAATGAAGATGGTCTATACAACCTAACAAACCAAAACAAACAAATCTCTTCTCCCTTGGAGTGTAGAGATTAGCCAGAGAGAGCGCATTGTTGTCCTGTAAGCTGCATATCTTTTGGCCTGGTTCCAGTCCAGTCATCTGTCCTTCAGGGATTGTCTAATGTTGTCCTTCCAACGAATTTTGGGTCGTCCTGGAGATCTGTATTTGTGGCTATTGGTTTCCCATATGAGTCGTAGTAGCCGATCTTCTCCAATCCTGCAGACGTGGCCAAACTTTTGTAACTGGGAATGTTCCACTCGGATATGAACAACCTGTATTACAAAACATCCCAGACAACGGGTCTACGACCAGCGCTATTGTAAATACGCACAGACATAAATATGACAAAGGAAGAGAAATAGCTGTTACAGAAAAACACATTCGTAATCAAGTTTTTGTTTTTGGATATACGACGACTTTATTTAGTGACTTTCGTAATTTACTGGTGGGTCCCCCAAACATCATGAAATGTTTAACCCATCAGCTACTACTACTTTCATTGCTTCTAAAGTACTGTGTTGTCCTAACTTGGATAAGTTGATTCTCGAATTACATGATTCTTCTTTAATCATCTACTTTTTAGTACACTCTCAGACGTCTACTTGAATGTTTTCAGCGGTCATTTTATTAGCGCGGCAGCTAAACTCATTGGTAGTTCCTATCTTGTCAAAAGACAGGGATCCCCACAAATAGAATTAGCTGCCAAATTGTCTATTAGTTCGGACGTATTGGCCATAGTGCATTAAATCCAACTGAAATATTCCAAAAGTAGTAGTGTTAGTGAGAAACAAAGTTGTGTAATGAAGAGAGAACGACGAGTTTTTAACCTAGTCCGACACAAGGGAAAAAAAAAAAAAACCGGAATCTGAAAATGATATGGGGGTGTCTATTTCAGAAACTGTACCAAGAATAAAACTGTTGGTTGACGAGACAAAAAATGTTGTTATCTACCAAATATTATTTTCTTTATGACGTCATTAATTAACCTGTTTGTGACGTTAGTCCTATTTATTCGTTCCATTTGTTTCTGCCCACCATCACATAGTTAAATAAATTATTCAGTAAATGATCTAGAATATAGTCTACATTATGACGTCATGGACATCGAAAAGATAAATATCCCCACACTACTAATTTTCTCATTGAAAGTTTGTAACCAGTGAGATTAATCGCGCTACGTTTTCGGGAAAATACGGAAACGGCACACTAAACACTGTGACAGCTAAATTCAACACTATCTTAAAGAACACGTATGCCTTTCTCTTCATTATTTTGATGCTGCATTGTTGACTTTGTTAGAAATATTAACACTGGCTTTCAAGAAACTAAGAAATAGTACTCATTACCCTGTACTGGAGTGAACGTTATGCTCAGATAATTCGTGCAAGATGACTAATATTAGGTGGTACATGAGGCTGGCAACATCATCATGTAAAACTAATTACATTAGAACTGACCGCTACGAAAGTCATGTGACTGTTTGGTGCAGGCTTCGCGCAGTGGTGGTCTCATGCTCCACAAGGAACACAACAGAAAATAATGATAATATAGAGGTCAAAGCTCAAGTTTATTCGGATTTCTCCGCAAGTAACCGGTCAAGAAATGGTCAGTTTGATATTTTTGTATCATTAAAAGAGCCACCAAATACCTTGTCATGTTTTTGTTTTAAACTTTTACAGTCTGTTTATAATAAACATTGAGTTTTGGATTTCTCAAAAGTACAAAACAATGTCATTACAGGCAGTAATTAAAATGTACGAGTTTTCATTCCATGCATCAGTTTAGAGTCAAACGATACCAGCTTGTCTGTCACCTTGAGACACCTCCAGTTTCCTGTGAATTTAGCTTTTGTCATGACAATCAACAAAACACAGGGGCTATCATTTGATCGTGCAGGTGTTTACTTACTAGAAGTAATCTTTGCTGATGGTCAATGCTTAGCTCACGCTAGGAAGGTGCCTTGAGAGGCTCCATAGTGGAGGAGAAATATATATCGATAAAGGAGAGATTCTAATACTATATAATAATCACCTGAAAACGATATTCAAATCGATAAATCAACAAGGTTAAGATTGCTGGACTTTGACATCAAAAGTAAGACTATAAGAGAGGATGCTTCCGTCGTGTATTCAAACATTTTTTTTTTCTACAAAATTATATAATTATAAAAATACGATGCTCTTCGGTGTTAGTAAATCTGGTAGCTTTTATAATATTTAACGTTTTCTACTTGTATTTTATAAATGTTTTGTTTTAAAAACACATTATGACGATATCGTAGTTCTGAGCTCTTTTCTATTTTGCAACCTCCTGATGCCATTTTACTAATAACAATGAACACCATACATTGTTGTCAGTGCTAAAATGCGCACTTCATCAATCTCTTGAACATACTTTATTACAAAACAACCCAGACAAATGCGTTCGCGGGCACTGTTCTAATAGATACACGCCTTAATATATAAATAATTGAGATACTTACTCATGACGAAATACCAGTAGACTTTTTAACTATCTCACATTTCCCCACTGGTATAGGTATAGCGTTTTGTGACATGGGAAACACTTTTACTAATAAATACATACCATATTTATTGACATTTTGTATTTTCACGTTAAATATTTTCAAACATCAATTTAGTTCATGTAAAAAAATACGTTACTAAATGTATCACGTTTCTTTAATGCTTGTATTAGATTGTTAAAAATGTTAAACACTATGAATATAATAGAGTTGTGAACACTTATGTATTTCCTACACTACTGAAGTACAATGGGAGGTTACCTCTTTCTAATACTGACAGCTCAACATTTTGAGCGACACAATGTGACGTCGGCGTTGAAATTGCTCTACATCAATCTCTTCAACATTAATTATTTATTCATCACCTTTCAGCCCCTCCCCCCCTCCCCCCCCCCTTTCCGGAGCCTAGGCTTTCAACAAGAGTATGTGAAGTCTTCCTGTCACGTGATGTTACAAATTATCCCAGTCAAACGTGTCTATGGCCATTGTTTTGTTTTTCCATTTCAATTTGTGTGAGGAGTTATTTTGTTTTTGATTGTTGAAAAACTGTAAGGCTAGCTAGAATTACAAATTGTATTTGGTAGACCACAGACTCGTTGGAACAGTAGAAGTAGATGTGTCCATATTATAGTGCGTCCAGCCGTGGTCGGTGGTGCCTGACCAGGTGTTGTGGGACACGTCAAGTCTAGAGCAATAAAACAAAATGTCACGTTTGTTAATCACAATGTTGTGTTTAGTAATATGCGACATATGTGGCTGTAATTCCCGTTAGTTATTTATAGTGTCATCGTGTTTTACTTCTAGTATCCGTTCTAATGTGTGGGAGTTGGAGTGGCTAAGATTGATGGCGTTCTAAAGGTAACGGGTTCGATTCCCAGTAGAGGGAATATAATTAATGGACATTTTTTTCCAAACCAGTGGTCCTAATGATATCATCCTCCCACTGGTCTCCTGTGTAGGGAGATCGGATGTCAATCCTTCTCGGACAACGATAAAAAAACAGAAGGTCCCGTGTGCAAGTTGTGCACTTTAAAGATCCCACTAAAGTTGGAAATATTTAGGAAAGAGTAGGTCATAAATGCCGCTTTCCTGACAACATTTTTAAATTAGAAACCTACCCACCACATACATATTTATAGAATATGTGGTTTCTATATACTCACACTGGGATTTTCGCCGGTGCTATGGATTTCGTGCACTGTGCTGAGATCCTGCTTGTGTGATGTAAGGGAGCAGAACGGAGCCCTGATGGAGTGGTCCGTGCGCAATAAAAATGGTCCTGAAAACCAGAACCAACCAACCCAATCCTTTATAATGTTATAATTCACTTCTAGTCTATGGCCTGTCTTGTGCTGGGATCTTAAATGTTACTCGTTCATGGTTGTCTCAGATTTCTCCTTGACTAAGGTGTACCGCAGTCAGGAAGTCTTAAAGTGCTTTAGATTTTAAACTGATTTTTTTCTCCCACTCACACGGCTTTCCGTGATGCTCTGATTGGGCGCGACCCAATCATAATTAAGTTTAGTTTAATATTCTAATATTAAACCAACCCAGAAAGTAAGGAGTCTGATTATGGTAGGAGGTTCCCCCATCCTCCTCATTCTGACCATATTACCTGACAGTATAAGGGATTGCTATTTAATTATTATGTGTTTACCAAAAATCATAAAAACACGCACCTTGCCTAGATAATTACAACTGATTATCCCTTCCAAGGTTGTTATAATTACATCGTTGTTTATTACAACAAATCATCTGCGCTGAAGTGTTTGTCGTGATTTACTTCCCTTGCTCTGCAATGATGGTCTAATAGTGGCCACAATTCTGATTATTTACTGAATGTCTTCAACAGTGTCTACCTTTCGCTCAAGATTACTCTTGGCAGAGATGAGAATTAAAGAATAGTGCTTCAGCTCTAGGGAGCTTCATAGGTATTTAAGAAATCAAGTACTACGGCTTACAGGATCCAGGCCGTGTAAACTTTATATCTTCACAGACCTTCTATGAGTAAGGATTTTGCTCGTTTTGGTAAGCTCCCTAGTGATTTAACTCAGTAAAATATTACGTAAAGAGGTCTGTTATAAGTATTTAAAATGACGCAGACGTACGGGTGCTGTTCACTCAAAATGACTAAATCAACTATACATTTGTATATATACAGGTAACACAATTTAATTTCCAATTATCGTTAACAAATGTAAAATAAATAAGGGTGGGGTGAATTAGGTAGAGTCTGTAAAATTTCATCACTGGGGATGATCGGGATAGTGTTTTCTCTTTCGAATTTTTGTTACAAAAAAAGGAATTCACTTGGCAGCTTTAAGTGGGTACTTCAGCTGCCATTAAAATGTCGGTTGATTTCTGCTCCCGCCTTTGCTTGTTCTTTGCAGGTTATGGACCTGTTTACTCTCGCCACTGGTCAAGTTTGGCGGCCTAAACAGTTTCCTCGTAGTATCGTTGGGTAATTGCGAAGATATTTCAGTGTCTACTGTTGTTGTCCAGCTTTGACTGACGGCCACTTAGACCACACACTTAGTCCACATATAGCACCACCAATTGGTACCACCGACCAGTATAATGAAATAAGGGAGAAACAAACACCCTCCTAAGTATTGGCTCTCCTGACTCAAAAAATCTAGTGTTTCGACCCCTCCACTTTTTCATTCCACCATCTGATCTGCTGCAGAACTGTACCCTCTCTGAGCATTAATGTTAATCCCAGTGAGCGGAACATATCTTATCCATTGCATTTATATTGAACATGTTCACATTTATATATGCCTTGGTTTAAAAAGTTAATATACATCACTTCTGTCATCCTCCACTCCCTGCTCCATAAATAACTTCGCGCTACCTCTGCTTTTGGTTCTCTATGAGAATCCCTTACTTACCTAGTCGTTCCCCTTCTACCGTGAGGTGTAGAGGTTTGGAAGAGAGAGCGCCAGACTATCCTATCGGCTGTCTTCCTCCTGGCCTGGTTCCATACTAGTTCTCGGTCCTTCAAAGATTGTCTAATGTTGTCCTCCCAGCGAACTCTGGGTCGTCCTGGGGGTCTGGATCCTTGGTTCTTTGTTTCCTATGCTTGTCGTGGTAGCCGATCTTCTCCCATTCTGCAGACATGCCAAACCATCTTAGTTGGGACTGTTCTACTTGGGTCTGCAGGGGGTGGGATTTAAGGGCTTGACGTATCGTCTGGTTGCGTACCATGTCTCTCCTTGTTACTTCAACCACCTTCCTCAGATACCTCATTTCTGAGGTTTGGATCTGGCTTTTATGGGTTGTAGTCATTGCCCATGACTTGCATCCATATGTCAAGACTGGGACATAGGTAGAGCGGTATACAGCCATCTTCGTTTTCTTACCAACCTCTCTCTTGCTGAGGAATCCTCTATTTATGGCCTGAAAAGTCTCCCAGCTGCGGCTTTTTGAGTGGCCAACTCTTCTTTGATGCTTCCCTTTTGGTATATAATAGCTCAGAGGTATTTAAAGTGGTCGGCCTGCTCCAGGACCAGTTCTCCCAGCTTAATCTGATGTCTTCTTTCTTCTCGTGATATCACCATGGATTTTGTTTTAGAGCTGCTTATGACCATCCCTCTATTCTCCAGCTCTTCCTTCCAGACTTGCAGGTTGGATTGGAGATGTGCCTCTGATTTAGCAATGAGGGCAACATCATCAGCAAATGCCAGCTCCAAAATACAGACCTGTCTCATCTTCCAGTACCCCACTGAATACTTTCTTGTTCTCTCCTTACATGCCTTGATGACATCGTCCATGAGGAGTATGAAAAGGTAAGGTGACAGGATATCACCTTGTCTTACACCAGTGGTGGTCCTGAACTCTCCTGACTTATGGTTTGCTGTACTCACATAATTTATGTAAGACTTCTGGAAGCTCAGTATAGCATGAATCAGAGGTGCTGGAATGTTCTTCCTTGCCAAACAGTCCCAAAGTTTGCTCCAGGGGACCCTGTCAAACCCATTTTCCAGATCTATGAAACAATGATGGATCTCACTCTTATACTCAATGGCCTTTTCACTCAGCTGTCTGAGTGAAGATTATTTCTTGAGTACTTCGGTTCGCTCGGGTTCCGCACTGGACCTCATCCAATTGTGGCTCACCTAGGCGTCCGAGTCTCTGCTCTAGGATTCTGGAGTAGATTTTACCAGGGACACTGAGAAGGGATATGCCTCTATGGTTTCCACATCGTCGATTGTCACCCTTTTTGGAAATTGGTGTTATGATGGCAATCTCCCAATCCTTTGGTATGGTCTTGTTGTACCACGCTGCCTGTAGAACGCTTAAGAGTAATAGGTCGCCTGATGCTCCCATGTACTTAAACATTTCTGGTGTTATACCATCTTGCCCTGCTGCTTTGCCCATCTTGATTTTCTCCAGTGCTGCCTTCAGTTCTTCCATCTTTATGTCATATTCACCATCATTGGTTTTCTCTTCTGTGCTAGTGGTTATCATTTCTAATGCTTCACCATGCTCACCATCCAGGAGTTCTGAGAAATATTCTTTCCGTCTTTCCATTACTTCCTTCGGGGCAGTAAGCAATTTGCCTTGCTTGTCCTTTATAAATTTGAGAGGGCATTGTTTTACCTTCATCGTGTTCTTTAGGGTCTTATAGAACAATTTCTGGTTTTCTTGTGCATCTTTTTCTAGCTTTTCTCCAAATTCTTCACAGTACTTCTGTTTTGCTGCTAGCACTTTGTTCTTTGCTTCTGTTCTGAGTGTCACATATTCTCTATATTTTTTAATTTGGCCTGTTGTTTTTTTAGCTCCTAAGTATTGTTTCCATGCCATTTTCTTCTCTCTTATTTTCTCTTTGACTTCCTCCGTCCACCAAGGTGTCCTCTTTCTCTTGTTCCCAAGTCGGACTTCACCGCATGCTTCTGCAGCAGCTGTCTTTATGATATCGTTGAATTTAATCCAGAAGGTTTCCAGGTCATCAGGTCGTTCTTCTGTGTTCCTCACCGCTGCAGCAATAAGCCCCTGATATCTGGTCTTAATTTCTGGCTCTCTCAGCTTGTAAGTCCTAATGCTCATTTCTCCCGCTCGTTTACTTGGTTTCTTGCGTGATGTTGGGCAGTTAATTGCTGAGCAACTCTTTCAGTTGTTCTTTTGATTGTTAGCAGGTAGTGATCACGTCCAATCTCTGGCCCCCTCCAGACTATAGCATCCCGAAGATATTTGAATGATCTTCTCCTAGGAATGGCATAGTCGATCACTGACTTCTCATTCTTGGTTGGTTCACATCTAGTGTATGCATGTATGCGCTTATGGGGGAATTTTGTGTTTGTAATGATCAGATTCTGCTCACTGCAGAATCTAAGGAGTCTCTTTCCATTGTTATTGAGAGTATCTTCTCCATATCTTCCGATAACTCCACCCCATCTAGCATTGTCATTTTCAACTCTGGCATTAAAATCTCCGAGCATGATAACTTCATCTAGGCAGTCATCCATTGTCCTTTGAAGCAGCTCGAAGAATTCCTCCTTGACATCTGCTCTCTCATCCTCATTTGGCCCATACACTATGAGCAGGTTGACTATGGTTTCTCCTTCTTTTAGTTTTACAACCATAATGCGCTCCGAGACAAAGTTCCATCCCTTGATACTATCTTTTTGATTTTTGGCCACAATGCATTCCACGCCCCCTGTTGCTCTTTTAGATGTGGCTACACCATTGTAGAGCAACGTGTTGCCATCGAGATCCATGACTCCTTGTCCTTTTTTCTTTGTTTCCGTTATAGCCAGGATTTCTAGTTTTGCTTTCCTCATCTCTTCCACCAGCTCCTCTTCTTTCCCATTTATACTTCTTGTGTTCCAAGTTCCATAAGTCGTAGTCCGTAGTCCGTTCCAGTTCGTCACCTTAAGAATCAGTCCGGTTTTCTCTCTTACGTTTCGCATAATCATGTTTTAAGACAAACAGGTGATTGGCCTGTAGTGCCTTTGCACGGTGGAGGGGCTGCCTCCATACGGCCTCCATGCAGGCTGCACTCCTCCTGTTTCAGCCGGGCTTGGGACCGGCCTAGGCGGAGTTCTATGATAATCCCACATTAAGCAATCACCAGCTCTAGTAAGTGGTTGTTCATGACACCATCAATCTATTTGCTGAGGTTGCCAGCATCGTTTGACTGGACATCCACTGTCAGATAGGTTTTTAAAGTTATTAAAGGTCTTGCTTGAGCATAGGAGATGGTGATAATACGTGAGAAGTAAAAGTGTAAGAAATAGAGTTTCACGAGTGAATAGTTAAGGAGAAGATCTGTCTCTAGACTGAATAGTTTCTCTAGTCCAGCTTATCTATACGACTATAATTTAGTATAATCCAACCTTGCACCCCCTTATATTGAGAAATATAAGTTTACTAAACACCTACACACCCACACACAGCTATGTGACAACAAGACACACAAAAATGAAAACTATGGCTAAATGGGTATGGGTCTGACGAACACACACAAAGTTAGTTCTTTTGTAGTTTTATTATCACTATTCTTTACAACATCGAATATCTATGAGAAAGATCAGATACATCAGAATTACATGCATAGAGAAAAATAACAGACTACCTATGCCCTCCTCTCGTTGAGAAGATAAGAACCCAACCAAGTTAATAACCCCAAAGGTCAAAAGGTTAGCAATAGGTTACATTATGTAGACAGAAAAGAAACAAAGTTCATAATACGTGCTACTCCGTAAAGTAACAAAAGACAAATAAGCTAGTTTGGTACAAGCTACCGTAACAAGAAAATATTCAATCTCTCTCTCTGACATACGTGGCCACGCTCTCTCTATCTCGCTCTCTCTCTCTCTCTCTCTCTCTCTCTTATCTTTGTGATATTTCCTGGAATGTACAGTTCTCCTGAATATATTTATCGATATTTATAGTGTCAGGGTACAGTGCCAGATTTGGCCCCAGTCCAGCCTTGACAATAACTTTATAATGTGAACGCCAAGTTTGGTGAATAATCCTGGATCGATAGCGTCACCTCAAATAGTTAATGGTAGAAAAAAATCGAGATCTAGTGTTCACAGCAAAGGATGGAAAAACAAATACTTCTGGTATTTGGACACAGCTAATTGTTAAAAGTTTTTCCTCATGATGGTACGTGATTGATTGGTAAATCCTATCGGCTGACTCTGGGGAGTACCGATTCTGAAATAGCGTGACTCTTCTGGATAAATATCCTCTTGGAAACGACTATCAGAAGACGGGAGAACAGTTATTGTTATTTCATCACATTGGGCTGATAAAAAGGCAAGAAAATATATATGGATATTTTGTAAGTCCAGTTAAAATTTACTATTACAATGTTCTTTCGTCTCTGTGGCCAGTCCTGTTAACAACTGAAACTTGTAGACGTGTCAGCCAACAGAAGACAACTTTAATCCAATCAGTAAAAGTAGAGACAAGGCCCAAGATATAGCCACATAAAAAAAACCGCTGGTCGCCGTTGATCAGGTTGCCTAAAGGATATAGGAACATTATGAATAAATTACTGCTAATGATATATATATATATATATATATATATATATATATATATATATATATATATATATATATATATATATATATATATATATATATATACGGAAGGGGACGAGACATCTCTCATCCTCTCCCTCAGTCCTGATTAAAGTTAAAAGTCGCACGTTATGTATAGCCTATATTGTCGCGCGTCGCTTAGCAGGTGCAAGTTTGGTTGAGGCATGCAGCATTCCCCCACCCCCCCCCCCCACCCCCCCACCCCCGTGCTCCGGTCAACGATCAGAGTATAATGTCAATTATGATTAAATTATCCCTACGCACACTTAAAAAATATCGCCTGTCATTAATAACTATTAGATTTTCGGATTCTGTTTGCTTAGTCGCATGAGATAGTCAAACACAGTCACTTACCAAATTACACACAATGAAATAAAAGTGAATTGTATTTCGTCAATTATAAGTAGCCTATTGTAATTATTAGTCAACTAAACCGTCTCGTTCTGTGTGATAGCGGGTGATTAAATTTACATTCCCAACTGAAAGATCTGGAATAAAAATAGCTGCGCGTTATTTAATTCACTAGTCTTAAAACCTAGAAAATCACTGTGAATTTAAGATGCTAAAAGTGTTAACACGTGAATACGCTTAAGCACAAATTTATATATTACCAGAAATCCAGAAAGAAACACCACGCTCTATTAACCCATCTATTCCATGTGGTTCTAGGCAACGTGTTTAGACTCTCCGAAAAAAATCTGAGCGACTCTGATAATGATTTTAGAAAGACGCAGTTTATATACAATCATGTTGTTTTGATCTCTAGAATATGTGACTTCTCACACTCCGCTTCCCTGCAAAGAAATCTGAAACTACGTTTCCCAGATCAAGGGTTTAACGATCTCTTCTGCTGGCCGTTGCTAATCGATAACAAAAAAGCTTAACCCGTGTAGCGGGCTCCCGTCTGAGATTTGTCCAGTTTCTCGAGATCAAAACATTTGCTCCCCTTATAGAGAATCTTCAAAGGCCGTTACCTTTCCACGGGTTTTTTACGTGCGGTCTGTTTGTCATCGTAATATTGACCGATTCGCTCGCGTGAGAAACTTGCGTAAACGAACGTGGTTCGCACCTGCTATGAATGACAGGATGCGAAAGTTGATAAACAAGCTCGTACGATATGGTCAAGTAAAAAGAGGCGTGAATTACAAGGTGAGTCAGACAGACAGAGAAATGCGTGACTTTGTTAGCGAATCTTAAAACTACGCTGAGGTCACGAAATGCTGTCGGATATAGGAGGCTTCATTTCCATTATACGTCACATCCACTAGCAATTTTCACATATTAATCAATGCAAAATATAGAATTATAAAATGCACAACCCACCCAAAATACTTGGGAATACAGATTGACTTCTGGCTCAGAGAAATAGTCAAGGCAAGTTGATAAAGATGCCTCTTACACGTGGTCTGTGGTGTTACTTTATAATAGACTCTGTGGCCGTGCAAACGGAAGTGCAATAATTGAGAGTGTTGTATTATCGTATAGTTCGTTTCACTACCCGACAGTAGGCAGCCAGATCATGAATAGTTAATTTAACCACTTAATGATTCTCCACAGTGCTGACGAATACATAGGATGATGATGATGATGTTACATTAAGATGCATAGACCTCACGCTACCATCGTCTGAACTAAATCAAGCTTTATTTACATAAGAAGTCAAATCACTCCAACACTGGGGGCCGACATTCATTTGGTGGCACCTTTCTACAATAATGGCTGATGTACATAATTCTACTGGCATTTTCATGTATCTCATTGATATCGTCTGTCGCTACTTCTTGCTTTACCATTATGTCAGTGGTTAGAATATATGACTACTTGCGAAGTCACTGTTGTCTGTCGACTGCTTGATCTTTACAATGTTGCTGTTATTCGTTTTTCTAACTCTGATCTCATTCTTGTCCGACATAAAATTATATAATTCTTTCTTTCTCTGTTAGATTAGCTTGCGGTATCTATGTTAGACTGGTCTAATAATAGGGCTGACAGTTTATACTAATTCTCTTTCTCTTATAACTCTCTACAGTCTCTTATCTTCTGTGCTGTATAAAAGTTCACCTTATTCTAAACGATTGTATATTTACTTGCTAGTTTTGACATACCTGTAAATTCTTGACTTGGGCTGACCATCAAAATACTTGACAGGCAACACTGCCTTTCTTGCTATATGAATAAACAAACACCATTGAAGAAACCTGCACCTACATCTATCTGAGTGGCTAAATGGAATGGCTGGATCGCTGGGCATCATAGTTTTCTGCACAACACAGAAGCCAACCGCCTCTAGTAGCCTATTCGCCCTTGTGCACGATCCAAGCTAGCGTTCGCCACTACACAAAAGTTTAATACAGCGAAAACTTTCGCTAGGCCTATCTTTCTTCGCTACTTCGCGCTCAAAATCAGTCTGGCAATCTTTTTCACGATTTAACATTCCCCCGTTCTCTGCTGAAATTTGTTCACCTTCACAAAACTTTCTCGTGCGTGTATATTTTGATCACTCACCAAAACCTTTCAAGGGACGTAATTTAAAATCGTCTCCCTTTGCTGATTACGCTCAAACCCATAAACTCTTCCTTAACCTTATTACTAAAGCATCCCTGTGCAAATCAGTTACACCATAATTGAGAGCTCACATGAAATACTAAACCAAAATACCAAACTAAATCCCTCAAAAGGTGATTTACGGAGTTACCTCCCTTCCCTCAAAACACTTTCCTGCTCATTTTACCCCCCCCCCCCACCCCCAACAAAGTCACACAGCCTCCAAACAACTCTATTTAACTTTCTTAAACCATTATTCTGTACTCTCTTTCTTTCTTAAAGTCATAAACTACCGGTCACAACTACCAGTATGGCTTAGTGTTCGGGTTCCTAGGATTCTTGGCTTTCCGTAGTAATAAAGGTAGAGTTGTCATTGTGTAAATCAACAAGATACTCAAACACGTTGACCGGTCCTTTAAAATGGAATCCTCATCCTATTCCTTATTCTCACAACATCAAGAAAAGCATTTACATCAATGAATTATAGTTTACAGACAAACAAACAAACAAAAATGAAATATAATCTAATAGGCCCTCCCGCTTGTAAAGGAAAACAACGAAAATCCGAACAGAGGTAGTTAACCCAAAGAGATAAAAAATTTAACAGTGCGGGGGTGGAAGGGGGGGGGGGGGGTAGGGAATAGTCAGGCCGGGAAAAGAATAAGTCCTTAATTCAACCTATCCAGTGAACACCCAGATTAGGGAAAGATAAATAAAAGAAGATTGTTATGTTAGTGGTAACATTAAAAACTAAGTTTCTTTCTTTCCGTTCAATCACTACGTGCATACAGTGGCTCACTTTCAGATTAGCTTACCCAAACATTGACGCTGCATACATTCCATGGAATTTAACACTAACAGGTATTAACACTATTCAGTCATATTCGTTGTCAATTGCAGCCCCAGACTATCAGGTTTGCTGACTGCTATTTTCTGGGAGTCGCCGAAATTATAGCCGAGTATGACCAGTGAGCTATCTCGAGTAAAAAAAATTCCTTGGTAAGAAACTTTACTGTCATATGTTTAGAAACTAGTGATATAAATTCTGCCACAGCAGGCCAGTAAATTGTGTATGTATATATATATATATATATATATATATATATATATATATATATATATATATATATATATATATATATACTTACTTACTTAGTCGTTCCCCTTCTACCGTGAGGTGTAGAGGTTTGGAAGAGAGAGCGCCAGACCATTCTATCAGCTGTCTTCTTCCTGGCCTGGTTCCATTCTAGTCCTCGGTCCTTCAAAGATTGTCTAATGTTGTCCTCCCAGCGGACTCTGGGTCGTCCTGGAGGTCTGGATCCCTGGCTCTTTGTTTCCCATGCTTGTCGTGGTAGCCGATCTTCTCCCATTCTGCAGACATGGCCAAACCATCTTAGTTGGGACTGTTCTATTTGGGTCTGCAGCGGATGGGATTTTAGGCCTTGACGGATCGTCTGGTTGCGGACCATGTCTCTTCTTGTTACTTCAACCACTTTCCTCAGATACCTCATTTCTGAGGTTTGGATCTGGCTTTTGTGGGTTGTAGTCATTGCCCACGACTCGCATCCATATGTCAAGACTGGGACATAGGTGGAGCGGTATACAGCCATCTTCGTTTTCTTACCAACCTCTTTCTTGCTGAGGAATCCACGATTTATGGCCTGAAAAAGTCTCCCAGCCGCTGCTTTTCGAGTGGCCAACTCTTCTTTGATGCCTCCCTTTCGGTCTATATTAGCTCCGAGATATTTAAAGTGGTCGACCTGCTCCAGGACCTGTTCTCCCAACTTAATCTGATGTTTTCTTTCTTCTCGTGATATATATATATATATATATATATATATATATATATATATATATATATATATATATATATATATATATATATATATATATATATATATATATAAATGAAGGTTTTCATGTATGTAGTTCTCTTCCAGTTATAATTTTTATTTTATTGTTAGTGTTCTGGTTTTTGACCACTCTCATGGATGGAGAAGGTGGACCGCACAGGGTCACAACAAACAGATTTCACAACAATGTCTGGATGCTTAAGAGCATAACACCGTAATACCATAAGACCGCTAGATCGCAAGGGTACGACCAGACTAGATGTAGAAAATAGATAAACATGTAATCATAATATAAATCATATCCTAGCACGCGTTTAGGTAAGACTTTTTTTTAACCATTTAGGTATTAAATTATATTAAAAATCGCAAGTACCCAGCTTATCTATACCGCTTTTTTAACGCGAGATATAAACTCTCATTTACAAAATTACACATAAAGTAGTAGGAATAATTATTATTGTTAATTTTTTCTTTTGTGTGGGCGACAAAGTTAGTTCGCTTGAGCCTGCCTCTTCCTAGCCTATTCATTCTTTGGTACATGGGGTGTCATTCGAGCCTCTTAAATTTTTCAGCTGGTTTTAAGACTCTGCTGTCACGTCTATCCTCCATTGACTGTAGCCCTGTGATGTTTTCCATATGGTTGATTTGTGTAGTATGAAGCTGTACATTTGTTTTTGTTAACCCAACTTTAATAAAACAGGTAATAAATTATAGACTTTGTTCCTCAGAAACCAGAACCATTGCTACGCTGACACTACAGACGGGCTGACCTAACTGGGACTGATTTGTAATGTTAACAGAACTACAGATGACCTGCCTGGGACAGATTTGTAATGTTAACATAACTGCATATGATTATGGACTTTGTTCCTCAGAAACCAGAACCATTGCTACGCTGAAATTATAGATGGACTGGCCTAACTGGTACTGATTTGTAAACTTAACAGAACTACAGATGATCTGCCTCGTGCAGATTTGTATTCTTTACAGAAATACAGATGGGCTGAGATAACTGGGACAGATTTGTAATGTTGACAGAACTACAGACGATCTAACTGCGATAGATTAGTAATACGGACAGATCTACTTATGGTCGGACTGGAGCAGAACTGGAACGCTATCACATATGTTTTATGAAATTATTAATATGTGTCATAGTGGTATGAGAATGATTGTTGAAACGTTTAATTAAGACAATAAATAGATTAACAACAAATACGCTGTCAAGTAAGCAGAAACTACACATCAAACCCCAACTCTGACAAATGTCTACATAGATTACAGTTATATAACTACAGATAGGAAAATAAAACAGACATTCCACCAACAACGAACAAAAACCGTAGAACAAGATAGACAGTTCATCACTGACATATCAAACAAAACAACACAATGAAACAATAAACAATCCAAAGAAAGAATTACTTATTGCAATTTTAGGCACCATACGTCAAATCGTCATTGATTAAGTCATAAATCAGCTGGAGTTAAGGAAGACCACACTATCGGTAGACACAAGAGGAAACAAAAAACACACATGGATCTTCATTTCATCTAGTAGTACTTTTAACGACACGTCGGTACACTAGCAATAATAGATATAGAGGTAAAATCATTATACTTAGAAAATATTAATAAATACGTATATTGAGTGAATAAGCAGCAACACTTGAATAAACCTACGACGTGACGGTCAGACAACCAACAAGCAGTCATAGAAATAGACCTTTACATGGCGAATAAAATTGCACCCGCCCCTAAATTTAAAAAGAAAAGGACGGAGATAACAGTCCAGCGGTCAAAAATACCCGACTTATGTTCGAGAGATCACACCTTTTGTCAGGTTTTGACGGTGTAGTGGATTTGATGGTATTGTATGGTTGATGTTACATAGTGTGATGCATGAGGTCAGCTGTGACGGCTCCTGAGATAAATGTAGCTGTGAATTTACAGAAGGCCCTTCTTGCTACCACTTACGACCTCAGACATATCTTTTTTACTAATGAATGTGGCTACGTTAAAATCTAGGGTACTGATATGTAATGTGTTGTGGTAGATTACATACACACACACAGATATTTAATAAGTCTAATAATATTAATAACATTTATAATACACTGAACTAACTCAAGCTGTTTAAATTTTTGATATTAAATTTTCTTTAAGTTTATTTGTTCTGAACCAAGGTTTTATTTTGGTCAGAACATATGAAAAATTTTGAAATTATGAATGAAATGCATGAATATATGTCATAATAAAATAGAAAATGTATACATATGTATTTCAAATGACTGGTTAATAGTAATTATCTTAAGATAGTCCCAGGAGAACTTATTTCTATATATGCTGTTGGGGTGATATCATCACTCCCTGTCTATGACTACCAAACATTGTCCATTCACTGATGGGAGTAATACAAGTTTTATTTCCCAAAATTGTGTGGGTTCTAGTGATGGTAATATAGTTGGTGTGTTAGTTAGTAAATAAGTTGGTGAAGGTCCAGCAGGTAAGACGCTCACGTATCTTGACTGAGTAGTTCTGGTGCTGGAATCTGGTGGCCCCACCTCTCCGTGCTTGGGGGCAATATAAGGCTGCTCTGACAAAATACTAGACTGCACTGGTCCACACTTGTATTTATCAACACAGCATTTGACACCACTTTGGTGCCAAACAGAAACTCACACTTCAGAATTATGAATAGAGAACACAGTTATATTCTAGCAAAACTGAGCTGAGCTGCTGGCTCTAGTATGGCGTCCCTCTAAATATGGCAATTCGCTTCTGGGAAATACACCACTGAAGAATTACTGTGTCTACTACTGGACAATTTATTGTTGAATGGCAAAAATGCGCGTCTGTGCGCCGATAATATGATTATCTGTGGCCAATCACCGACTTTCCCCCTTTCAAATTTCAAACCTCCTACCAAAAGTCAATTCAGTCATACCTCAGTCAAGTATGTATTATTGTCTGTTGGTCCGTCTGTCTCTACTTGCTTTTTCATAAAAAACACGCTTGGTTCTACATGCCTTTTTACACGAATCGGTCTCTAAAGTTATTTTTAGCCACAATTTTCCACTATTTCCCCCTCTCTTTCATTTTAACTAGATTTTAGCACTTGAGTCTCAAGGCCGCAATTTTTGAAAATTAGTGACATTTTTTTAACAGTGCAGTCGCTCGTCTGTTATGAACAACACAGTCTTTTGTCAATATCTTCATTATTATCTATCCGTCTGTATAAATGAAAGCATATTATTTCTCTGCTCAAGATGGTCTATCCGACTAGCTAGTTTTTATATTCCTAACATTATTATTAAGAAAAAGTTACTTTTTCAAGGTTAGTTGTTTTTTTGAAATATGTTCGAGCATCTTCTGTAATGCGTTTGCCGCTGAATTCAAATAAAAGGACTCAGTATCGTAAAAGCGTCCAAGAAATGACTGTTGCGTATAATAGCTAAGGTCCCTTTTGTCCATTTCTTTACATTGTGTCAACTTGGGGACGTGAATTTTTTTCCTTTCCCCACCAATTGCGTCTTTTTAGCCTTGCTAGTTTCAAGCACGTGTTCAGTCATATTTTTTCTTTTTGATCTCCGTTCCCTCCCGTCTCCAAGGGTAAACATTTTGTCTTCACGTCTAACAAGTTAGTTTCCATGGCGGGTAGTGAACCGCGGCATGGGCGATCATGTCTTCTAGTAGCTTACGCATTATTTTTATCCCTACATTTTATCTTTGGAGATATTTTAACGTTGTATCACGGTTAAATTTATCACACATCTCCCCACTTGAAAACATGCCTACGGCAAGTTCCAAAACCAGTGATACACATAGATAAAATTACTCTTCACGCCTACCACTACTCTAATTTTGATCACAGTGGGGCCGACTGAGGAAATCTGCACCGACATTCAATGACCCTGGGATTTACTCAATACTAAACTGATAAGGTTGCAGTAATAAAGACCACCTAAACAATCTTGCGTTTTCATGCTTAGCCTGAGATAAGAATACTAGGGGCTGATGATCCGTCTGGACCACAAAAGTCCTACCATACAGATAGATTTGAAACTTCTTTATTGCCCAGATTAACGCTAAACATTCTTTTTCGCTTGTGGAATATCCTTGTTCCGCCTTATTCAATTTGCGGCTTGCATAAGCGACTGGGTTCAGTTCCCCATCAGGTGAAGATGATCTTTGCAACAAAGCCGCCCCGAGTCCTACATTACTTGCATCTGTTCTTACGACAAAGTCCTGTGTCAAATCAGGCAGTTTGAGAATAGGCTTGCTAGTGAGTTTTTCCTTTAACTCTTGGAACGCTAATTCACATTGCGCAGTCCAAATTATTTTATCTGGATGTCCCTTCCGAGTCAAATCAGTCAGAGGAGCACATATTGAGTTAAAATTTTGGATATATTTTTGGTAAAAACCACATAACGACACGAATGAATGCACGTCCTTTTTTGTTTGTGGTCTAGGTGCTCTCTGCAGTTTTTCCAAGTTCTTGGGGTCAGGGGTCATGTTGCCCTGATATACAGTGTGTCCCAAGAATTCCAACTCTTTGCATCCAATACAACATTTTGTTGGCCTAGCAGTTAAGTTCGTCTCCCTAAGCCTATCAAATAACATTTTTAAGGAGTCAATGTGTTCTTCACATGTCTCTGTGGCGACGAGAATATCATCCATGAAATTCGTGATACATGGGTTATTCAGGGGATCCAACAATTTGCGCATCATCCTTGAAAATACACTCGGAGCATTTTTCAGTCCGAATGGTAGCATGTTGAATTCATAATGTCCATCCGAAGTGCTAAAAGCCAAATAAGGTCTCACTTCAGGCTTCACTGGAATCTGGTAATAGCCTTTACTAAGATCCACCTTTGAAAAGTATTTTGCCTTGTTTAATCTGGCAAATAACTGTTTTGTGTCTGGTAATGGGTCCACTTGTCCTTCTGTGACAGCATTCAGTTTCCTGTAATCTATGCACAGTCTGTGTTCCCCAGACGGTTTTCTCAACAAAACTACACGGGAGCTAAAAGATGATTCACTGTGTGAAATAATCCCCTCCTTCAACAAATAATCTATTTCTTCTTTCAATGCCTTCTCCTTCGCGAACGGAATAGAATAGGCTCTCATACAGATTGGGTTTGAGTCTACCAGTTTCATGTCATACTGTAGCAAATTTGTATGTCCTGGTTTATCTGTTAATACATCTGTATGTTCCTCCAGAACCTGTTGAACTCTCTCCCTCTGGTTTTTAGTCAGGTGCTTACTGACTTTTACCTGTGCTGCTGTTTTAAAAGGATGTAATGGGTATTCATGTGAGGTGAGTGGTTCCATTTGCATTTGAGTTGCGATAGCCAAGGTCAGTAAGGGGGTGCTTTCCTGGAGTGGTCTGTCCAGATATTTCTTTAAAAGGTTTACATGATAAACTTTCTCCTTCCCCTTTTTGTCAATTTTATAGTTTGTTCTAGACACCTTCTCTAGAACCGTATATGGACCTTGCCATCCAATTTGTAATTTATTCTGGCTACCGGGTAGTAGAAGCAGCACCTTCTCTCCCACAGCTAGTTCTCTGTCCTTTGCCTTCCTATTAAAATATGCTGCATGTTTCTTCCTGGCTTGTTTCAAATTATCATTTGCCAGTTTCCATCCAGCTTTCAAACGAGTGGTCAGTTCGTTCACGTATTGATAAGATGAGGTAACAGTCTCTTCTGCCTTCTCATCTGTCCAGGTCCTTAATAATGCTTCTAATGGACCTTTTATGGGTCTCCCAAATAGCAGAGTTGCGGGAGCCATCCCGGTTGAACTATGTGGTACCTCCCGATATGCAAACAACGCGGCGGGCAGGAATTGATCCCACAGATCCGGTTTTTCGTGTGCCAGCTTCCTCAGGATAGAAATGAGAGTCCCATTGAACCTCTCTACCTGGCCGTTCCCTTGAGGATGGTACGGACTACAATGAAAGTGTCTGGCTTGAAATAGCTTAAAAACTTCTTCCGTTAGTTTCCCCTTGAACTGTGAGCCATTATCAGTCAAGATTTGATGCGGAAATCCTAATCGGGTGAATATTGTAAGTAGTGCCTCTGCTACATGTTTTGAATCAATTGATGGCAGGGCTACCGCCTCTCCCCACATAGAACAAGTGTCCACCAGAGTAAGGATGTAACTGTTCCTCCTCTTGGTCCGAGTGAGAGGTCCCACAATATCCACTGCAACCCTCTCAAAAGGTGTTCCCACTATGGGCATTTCCCCTAGAGTTGCAGGAGCAGTCCAATGCTTTGGAGCTACCCGTTGACATTCTGGGCAGGATTTGACATATCTTTTTATATCCTCCGTTATCCCTGGCCAGAAGTAATGACAAGCTATACGCTGTCCTGTGGCGCTGATCCCCATGTGACCACTGAAGGGAATCGCATGCCCGAGTTCCATCACTTTATCCCTATATGAAGTGGGAAGAACCAGCTGGTTGTGACCATTTGTTCCAGTTCCGGCCTTCCTATATAATAGTTTGTTCTTCATAAAGTATTCTCCCTTGCTTGGAGGTGTGTGGCATTTGGGCAATTTTTGAAACATGGCTTAAGGGTCTTATCCTCAGCCTGCGCCTTCCTCATCTCCTCTGGATGAGCATTTATAGGTTCACCTTCTTCCTCCTTTTTCTGTGACCTGGTCTGCACTGTCGCCATGATCACAGGTCTCTCGGGATTCCCCAAGAAGACGTATCTACACCCCAATATCAGAGGGTAGATTGGTTCATCTATCACTGCTGCTCTGATTTCTCCTTCCACATAGCGAGTTTTCACCGTTATCCTTGCGATGGGAAGTGTCATGAGTGGTATGTCCTTAGTCGCCCCTTGTATTTCCACTGTTTCTGTGGTATACTGACTTGGGTCCACTAGGCTAGACTTCACAACAGAATCATAATCCAAACCTGTATCATAAAGGCACCTTATGGTGACCCCATTACAAATAACATCCTCACAAACTGGGGGGTGATAAGGTTCCTGCTGTCCCTTAGGATTAACCTTTAATCTTTGAGTCCCCGACTTCATTGCAGCAATGTTTGAAGGTTTCCTTCTACAAAAATTCGGTGTTATGGTTATCTTTCTTGCACCATTTGCACCATCTTTTTCCTTGGTTCAACGGTTTTCTTTCATTGTATTTTTGGTCATTGAACTGTGAGTTTCTGTCACGATAGTCATTTCTTGGCCGTTCAAAGTTTGTCCTACCTTAACTACCCTGTTCTCTATTATCAAATTTATTAAATTGCTGTGGAGCTTTAAAATTGTCTATGTGCTTCTTTTTAGCACCACTTACCTCTGCCTGGGCTGCCTGATACCTCTCAGCGACATTTAAAACCTCCCCCAATCTCTCTGCACCTTGTTCCATGAGAAATTTTCTCAAGTCTGGAGCCATGGACTCTCTCAATTGCTCTATCATGATCATCTCTTTAAGATCTTGGGTCTTCCCCAGAGCAGTCTATTTCTCCAAATAGGTTTCCAGTCTGGCAGAGAATTGGTGGTATGTCTCCCCAGACAACAGTTTGGCATTTCTAAATTTCTTACGATAAAATTCACCACTTTTTTTCGTATCTTAACAACAAAGCCTGCTTTAACATGTCATAATTGTCTTGGTCTTCTCTGTTCATTTTTGCGAAGACTTCATAAGAAGTACCTCTCAGTCCCTGTGATAACTTTAAACTCCACCTCTCTCTCTCTCTAACCCATATGTAGTAGCTAATAATTCAAAACGACTGAGGTACCCCTCTATGTCATCGTCTTTCTCAACAAAATGGTCTAAATGAAACCCCATAGCTGATGTTGAGGCTCCCTGACTAGGCGTAACATCTGAGGCAAAAGGGCTGGCACCATTTTCAGGAGCATGGTCTTGTAATTCCAGCTCCCTTAGTCGTAATTCGTGCTCCCTTTGCAACCTTCTATCTTCTGCCTCCCTTTGCTGTCGTTTTTCTTCTGCCTCCCTTTCGGCAGTCAATCTTTTATCTTCTGCCTCAATCTGCAGCCTCTTAAGTTCTCTATTAGCCTCAATTTGTAACCTCTTCTCTTCAGCTAACCTCCTATCTTCCCATTCAATATACTTATCACATTCTGCAATTGCGTATTGTATTAAACCCTGACCATCCATTCCCATATCCTTCGCCGTTAGCACAGCAGCTGATCTGAACTTTGCCTGCTCCGCCATACTTTTTAGACAATTTAGCAATGAGCAAGATAAATCTCTAACCAATTAATAACTAAAGTAATTCTAATTAATTAATTAATCAATTAACTACCACTGGCTGTGAAGATTCACCAACTTTTATTTTAAGGGACACTTTTAATTTTTACAATTTGTCCCCCTAATTTAATTCTCCCACCAGGAGATCCTAATATTACTGATAAGCTAATTATCCCTGGACAAGACCCCAATATATGTAGTGGATTTGATGGTATTGTATGGTTGATGTTACCTAGTGTGATGCATGAGGTCAGCTGTGAAGGCTCCTGAGATAAATGTAGCTGTGAATTTACAGAAGGCCCTTCTTGCTACCACTTACGACCTCAGACATATCTTTTTTACTAATGAATGTGGCTACGTTAAAATCTAGGGTACTGATATGTAATGTGTTGTGGTAGATTACGTACACACACACAGATATTTAATAAGTCTAATAATATTAATAACATTTATAATACACTGAACTAACTCAAGCTGTTTAAATTTTTGATATTAAATTTTCTTTAAGTTTATTTGTTCTGAACCAAGGTTTTATTTTGGTCAGAACATATGAAAAATTTTGAAATTATGAATGAAATGCATGAATATATGTCATAATAAAATAGAAAATGTGTACATATGTATTTCAAATGACTGGTTAATAGTAATTATCTTAAGATAGTCCCAGGAGAACTTATTTCTATATATGCTGTTGGGGTGATATCATCACTCCCTGTCTTTGACTACCAAACATTGTCCATTCACTGATGGGAGTAATACAAGTTTTATTTCCCAAAATTTTGTGGGTTCTAGCGATGGTAATATAGTTGGTGTGTTAGTTAGTAAATAAGTTGGTGAAGGTCCAGCAGGCCAGACGCTCACGTATCTTGACTGAGTAGTTCTGGTGCTGGAATCTGGTGGCCCCACCTCTCCGTGCTTGGGGGCAATATAAGGCTGCTCTGACAAAATACTAGACTGCACTGGTCCACACTTGTATTTATCAACACAGCATTTGACACCACTTTGGTGCCAAACAGAAACTCACACTTCAGAATTATGAATAGAGAACACAGTTATATTCTAGCAAAACTCAGCTGAGCTGCTGGCTCTAGTATGGCGTCCCTCTAAATATGGCAATTCGCTTCTGGGAAATACACCACTGAAGAATTACTGTGTCTACTACTGGACAATTTATTGTTGAATGGCAAAAATGCGCGTCTGTGCGCCGATAATATGATTATCTGTGGCCAATCACCGACTTTCCCCCTTTCAAATTTCAAACCTCCTACCAAAAGTCAATTCAGTCATACCTCAGTCAAGTATGTATTATTGTCTGTTGGTCCGTCTGTCTCTACTTGCTTTTTCATAAAAAACACGCTTGGTTCTACATGCCTTTTTACACGAATCGGTCTCTAAAGTTATTTTTAGCCACAATTTTCCACTATTTCCCCCTCTCTTTCATTCTAACTAGATTTTAGCACTTGAGTCTCAAGGCCGCAATTTTTGAAAATTAGTGACATTTTTTTAACAGTGCAGTCGCTCGTCTGTTATGAACAACACAGTCTTTTGTCAATATCTTCATTATTATCTATCCGTCTGTATAAATGAAAGCATATTATTTCTCTGCTCAAGATGGTCTATCCGACTAGCTAGTTTTTATATTCCTAACATTATTATTAAGAAAAAGTTACTTTTTCAAGGTTAGTTGTTTTTTTGAAATATGTTCGAGCATCTTCTGTAATGCGTTTGCCGCTGAATTCAAATAAAAGGACTCAGTATCGTAAAAGCGTCCAAGAAATGACTGTTGCGTATAATAGCTAAGGTCCCTTTTGTCCATTTCTTTACATTGTGTCAACTTGGGGACGTGAATTTTTTTCCTTTCCCCACCAATTGCGTCTTTTTAGCCTTGCTAGTTTCAAGCCTGCCATCAATGGTACCTATACCTTGTAGCGGTATGGCAGCTTACGTACCCTGACAATCCCCAGAGCTATGCCAGTGGGAGTTTTACTCCTGGTAGGTTCAACCAAGCTGGACTGGTCTGTGTGGGTAGGGGTCAGGCAAAAGCTGGTACCCTGGTCCTCCAGGTTGGGGGTTTTAGCATAGGGCTGACACCCCTGTCTATGTAAAAAAAATAATGAAGTTACGGAAACAACATCAAATGAACAAACTTTGCTGCGGGATGGACATTCGGAGTCTGTGGCTCGTATGACTGTCAGTGGTGAAAGCCGAAAGGAAGCCACAGACATGAAAACGGATGTCCTGACCGCAAAACAGGATACAAGAATAGGATTTTGGAATGTCTGGACAATGTACGAGACAGGTAAACTAAGACAGGTCACGGCAGAAATGAGAAACTATAGGTTACACATCCTGGGGATAAGCGAGAGCAGATGGACAGGGGCAGGAAAAGTTAAAACAGCAACAGGAGAAACAGTACTTTACTCTGGAAGAGAGGATGGACAGCACAGTGAAGGCGTAGCCATTATTCTACAGAAAGGGATAGAAAGGACATTACTGGAATGGAAACCCATCAACAACAGACTGATACGATTGAGATTGAGAGGGAGATTCACCAACACTACAATAATACAATGCTACGCACCAACGAATGATAGCGATGAGGAGGTCAAGGATGAATTCTATCAACAACTGCAGAAAGAAATGGAGGACACACCTAGATATGATCTTGTTATAGTAATGGGAGACCTCAATGCGAAAGTTGGTACACACAATACATATAATGAAAGACAAAGGGGAAATGCGGCAGCGGAATAGCAAACGAAAATGGGGATAAGCTAATAAGTTTCTGTAGCATTAACAACCTGGTCATTGGAGGAACACTTTTCCCACATAAGGAAATTCACAAGTTAACATGGGAATCACCAAATGGTCGGGACAGAAACCAGATAGACCACATCATGGTTAACGGTAGATGGAGACATGCATTACAAGATGTGAAGGTAAGAAGAGGTGCAGATGTGGGAAGCGATCACCATTTAGTAGTAGCAAAACTGAAAGTGAAACTAAGAAGGGCTGGACCAACTGTAACTACACAGAAAAGGTTTGACATCAGCAAATTGAAGGACCCCCTTACCAGAAAAGCTTTTGCGGCCGACATTAAGAAACGATATCAATTTGCCAAAAGCCAGGAAAAGACATTGACTGATGATATAGACCAGAATTTCAACACCATTTCAACAATATATAAGGAAAGTAGCAAATCATGCTTAGGATTCCAGGAAAGGAAGAAGCAAGACTGGATAACACCAGAAACACTAAACACCATAAAGATGAGAAAGGAAATGAAAAGAAAGAAAACAGAAGCGAAGTCCCCCAGGTTAAAGCAACTATATAGCGAACAGTACAGTCAACTGGACAGGAAAGTTAAACGCCAAACCCGAGCCAACAAAAGGAATTTCCTAGACGATCTTGCAAAACAGGCAGAAGAGGCAGCACTGAGAAATGAACAAAGCACAGTATACAAAATAACTAAATTCATCAGCGGAAAACAAGGTGCAAACAATATTACATTAGTAAGAGATAAGCAAGGAAATCTCATCAAGACAGCAGAGGGACAGGAAACAAGATGGGCAGAGCACTTCAGAGAAACTCTGAACAAGGAAATACCAGAGACACAATTGAATGTTCCTGAGGCTGAAAACGATCTAGATGTAAATACAGACATTCCACGAAAAGAAGAAATCATCACAGCAATCAAAGGGTTAAAGAACGGTAAAGCTCCGGGCCATGATAACTTAAATGCAGAGCTATTTAAGACAGACCCTGAGCTAGCAGCAGAACTATTAGAACCACTATTTGCACAAGTGTGGAAAACGGGGACAACACCATCAGAGTGGAACAAAGGAATAATTGTCAAATTGCCCAAGAAGGGAGATCTTTCAGACTGCAATAATTGGAGAGGAATCACTCTTCTCTCAGTTCCCAGCAAAATACTAGGCAGGATAATTATACAGAGAATTTCAAAGGCAGTAGACTACAAACTGAGGAAAGAACAAGCAGGATTTAGAAAGAACAGAAGATGTGTAGACCATATATTCACTCTCAGGAACATTATAGAGCAGTGCTCAGAATGGCAAAGACAGCTTTACATAAATTTTGTTGATTTTGAAAAGGCTTTTGACAGCATACATAGGGACAGTTTATGGAAAATACTGAGGGCTTATGGAATTCCAAGCTGCATAGTGTCAATCATAAAAAGCCTCTATGCCAACTTTACGTATAGTGTTGGGCAGAGCAACCTAACCATCGAGGTGAAGACAGGAGTACGACAGGGATGCCCCTTATCAACCACTCTATTTTTAATAAATTTAGCCAGCAGGTGGGCTTGAACATCAATTTAAAGAAGTCTGAGGTCATGACGCTCAATGTGAGCACCCCTGAGCCCATATCAGTAAGGAATCAGCAACTGGTACAGACAGATACCTTCACATACCTAGGAAGCATAGTAACACCAGACGGTGGGGCAGGCAAAGACATCAACATCAGAATGAATAAGGCAAGAACAGCCTTCTTTAGCCTAAATAACATCTGGAAGTCCTCCCAATACAGCACAAGCACAAAATTAAGATTATACCAGAGTTGCGTGCTTTCTGTGCTTCTCTATGGTGCGGAATGCTGGAGAGTCACAGAGAAGGAAATGTCAAAATTGTCCTCTTTTCACACAACATGCCTAAGAAAAATTCACCGAATCTTTTGGCCGAATACCATCACCAACCAAGATCTGCTTACTCGTAGCAAGCAAGAGGACATGCACACCATCATAGCTGGCAGACGCTGGAGCTGGGTTGGTCATGTCCTCAGAAGAGACCCCGATGCCATCACAAGAACAGCTATGCTTTGGACCCCTGAAGGAAAGCGAAAGAGAGGCCGACCAAAAACAACTTGGCGGAGGACTGTGGAGGCTGAGATGCAAAGAATGAACCAGAGCTGGGGCACTGTACGAAGGATGGCCACCGACCGTGCAAAGTGGAATCAATTTGTTGTTGCCCTACAAGACGCCACTAGGCGTGATGGTCACTGACTGCTTTGACGGTCGGTGGTTAAGGATCGAAGAAGAAGAAGTTTCAAGCACGTGTTCAGTCATATTTTTTCTTTTTGATCTCCGTTCCCTCCCGTCTCCAAGGGTAAACATTTTGTCTTCACGTCTAACAAGTTAGTTTCCATGGCGGGTAGTGAACCGCGGCATGGGCGATCATGTCTTCTAGTAGCTTACGCATTATTTTTATCCCTACATTTTATCTTTGGAGATATTTTAACGTTGTATCACGGTTAAATTTATCACAGACGGGATGTCCAATCTTGGAAGAAAGTGAAAAAAAAAAAAATTAACCATGTGATACTTTTAATAGACGAGATAAAACAAAGTTAGGGGAATACATCCTATTTAATTTCAAAGGGGAACAATTTAATTATTAAAAAAATATCAAATTCAATAACAGACTTTCATTTTCTATTTAATTTTATCAATTTATTATTAAAAATTATATAAGGCATAAAAGATCTGTTATTTTTTTAGTTTTTTTGTTAAATTGTTAAAATCGTTTTTTGTTTCCCATGTTTAGAATAAAAATACATTAAATAATATGGACTTTGATGCGCATGTTAAAGTAGTTAACACTTATGTCCTCTGAAAATTTCAATTGTAGTAATATATATAAGGACCTCCTGCAGTCGCATATGAGCACAACAAAATGTTTTATCAGCGCCAACATAGCGCACTACAACAATCTTATAAACACATTTTCTTACATTGTCTTTCCTCTTTTACCATGGGGACCGGAGTAGATAAGATGTGTGGCGCCCGCCTCTAATTCTAAAGGTACAGGGTTCAAACCCAGTACACGGGATAATTATGATGGATTTTTTTCAGAACAGTGAGTACAATAATGATATACTCCTCCCCGATCCCTTGGATAGGGAGATAGGATGTCTAACCTTCTCCGGTATGTTATCGTGTAAGATGTGTTTCTTTTGGCATGGTTCCAGTCTAGTCTTCGATCCCTCAGGGATTATCTAATGTTGTCCTCCCAGCGACCTCTGTCGTCCTGGAGATGTGGATCCCTTGCTATTGGTTTATCTTGTGTGTCATGGTAGCCATGAAATATAATTATTATTTGTGTAGCTGTATTCTCATTTGTTGTTGTGTTCGTTATAACCATTGTCATCCTGTATTTATGTTGTTTGATGTATTCTTTTCTTCATCTAGAGCAAATTAAAACAGAAAAAAGTGTCACGTTTGTTAATTTCAAAGTTTTTTTTTAGTAATGGACGACAACTGTGCACTGAAATTCCCGTTAGTTATTTATAGTTTCAGTATGTCTGCTTCTTCTTCTCTCTCAGACGTCTACTTGAATGTTCTCAAAGAAAGCAGTAGTCATTTTGAGGCTATGTGAATTCCCGTAAAGCATTTCCACGAAAGGAGCTGGCGTCATCCCAGACCTAAGTGTATTTCATATTTGGACATGCGCCCTAATATCACCGACTAGGGTTGAACGGGACGCGCCTCGCCAAAACGAGGCAAAACTTTATAAAAAATAAAAATTAAAAAAAGCTTGCGTCGGCCATATGCGCTTTCTCTGTACCGGATATAAGGGGCAACTTTGACGCAGATGTTCAGCCAGTCATTTTATCAGTTCTACAGTTACACTGATCGGTAGTTCCTATCTTTAGCTTGTTGAATAGATAATATCTCAATCTGTTGTGACCAGTGCGGAGTCTGAAGGTTACCACTTGTTCTCTTCTGTTGAGCTGGTAGTAAGCACCATTCTGTGTGTGACCTGAAAGTTCTACATTCCATGTCTTACTTCTCGCATCAAAATATTGTTGCATTGTGTTTTTTTGTATATGCCAGAGTGTCGTATATTTTTAGATAAGTTAGAAGATAGTTATGGTCCCGTCTGAGCAGAGGTGATAGTGGTAAATATGTGACAATAAAAGTGGAGAAAATAGATTTCACGAGTGAATAGTTAATGAGAAAGGTTGTCTCTGGACTGAATAGTTTCTCTAGTCCAGCCTATTTATACGACTATATTTTAGTGTAAGACACTCTTTCAACCCCATGTCTCTAGAAAGATAAGTTTAACTAAACACACCCACACACAATTATCTGACAACAAGACACACAAAACGTGAAAACTATGGTTAATTGGGTATGGGTCTGACCAACACATACATGTAAGTTCTTTTTGTTGTTTAATATCATTTAACTTTTTACAACATCAAACATATAGAGAAATCAATAAAATCATGTTTACTTGTATATGAAAATAAACGAATAAGTGCCCTCCCCTAGTTGAGAAAGGATCCTAAAAAAAGTTAATAACCCAAAGGTCAAAGATAAGCACTAGGTTACAGAATAGAATATGAAGAACAAGTTCCGCACTAAGTTACTACTCAGTAAAGTACTCAGTTTAGCGGGAAAAAAATTAGTACAATGATTGTAACAAATGGAAATATTCACTCTCTCTATCTCTCACTCTGTCATACGTGGCCACAAATATTCTCGCTTACCTAATCGTGGTGTTGGTATCCCTTGAAAAATTACAGTAGTCTAAATCTATACTGTCAGGGGGGTGGGCAAATATGGCCCCAGTTCAGCCTATATATCGAATAATAATTACAAGGTGAACGCCAAATTTGGTAGTTTAATTTTTCCTGGATAAATCATGTGTCACCGCAAATAGTTACTGAAGCAAGACGTGCTCTGGGCGTTTACAGTTGCAAAAGGAGAAAAGTAATTCCAGTATTGCTAAGCATCTGGTTGCTAAGACAAATGTTACAATATGTAAAACTGATGATGATGGTAAATCTTATCGGCTGGCTCTTACGGTGAGTGCCGATTTTGAAACAGCGTAGTTTTTAAGATCACTCCGTTGCTACGGTTGTCAAACGTCAGGAATATATGTTATTTCGTATGCCCAGTGGGCTGGAAAAATTGGATAAATAATTCTGGGTAATGTACAGTCCAGTTTCGATTTAATCTTAATGTTTATTGGCTTGTTGGGCCGAACCGGTTCACGAAGGAACTTGGGACTGGTAGTCACGAAGAAGACACCTTAAATGGTTTACTGGATGAAGAAAGAGGACTGAACTAGTCCAAAAATCGAAGACCCAAAATAATAATAATGGTACTGGTAATGTTAAACCGCTGGCCGCTGTTTTTGATCAGGTGCTATATTAGGAAGAAAAGAACATTTATGAAAAAACTGCTACTATCCTTTCCACCCGTACGTTTTCCGCTAGGGCATGTCGGGAAAAAAGATATGCGTACTCCCCCGTTATTGCCCGCGAGAAAATGAACAGCGCACAAAGTCAATTATTATTTACTCTATCCATACACGCACTTTAACAAAAATCGCCTGTCACGACTAGCTATTTGTCGGTGTCTATTGTTAAAGTTACATAACATTAACTCTAGTCACTTATTTAATTTCAAACAATGAAATATAATGCGAATTCTATTCGGTCACTCATCCGTCACGCGTAATAATGTCAGTCAGCTAACCCGTATCTTATTGTGTAAGAAAGAGTGGGGATGGCATTACATTACACTGAACGACTGGCAACAAAATATCTACGCGTTATGTTATTTCACTACTTTTAAACGCTAGGGAATTATAAAGAATAAAAATGGTAAACTTAACACATTTTAACACGTAAGCACAATTTATATTACCACAAATCAGAAAATCAAATCCCCACGAGACAATTTAACACACTTAGCGAAGAATGGTTCTAGTCCGGCGTGTTTAGATTATCCAAGAATTTCTGAGCGACTCTGATAACTGAATTTAAGAGAGCGCGGTATATATACAGATCGTGGTGTTATTATCACTAGAAGATGTTACAATTCACACCTTCTGTATAGCAGAGAGTTCAGGAAACTACGTTTCCCGGATCAAAGGTTTTCGTTCATTCTACTCAGCGATGTTGATCGACATCAGAAGACTGGCCGTGCACGGGAATCTCTTAGATTACGTCCTCTTCCGCAGATCAATCATGTACCTCCCCCTGAAACGTACGAGCATCAAAGGTGGTCGGGAAAATATTATCGCTCCTGTATCTCTTCGAACGGTCCTTTATTTCTACGCGTATCTGTCTAATGACCAATAATCGGCAAATTAGCTCTCGTGAGAAACTCAGGTAAAAAAACGTGGCAGGTAGCGAACAGTTGGTAAACAACTCTGTTGTTATGTTCACCGGAAAAGGGCGTGGATTCAGGGTGAGTCATACAAACAGAAAATTTCGTGGTTTGGATTAGCCAATGGTAGACACTAAATGGGAAAGCATAGGCTGTCAGATTACTGTATCAATATTTCCATTATACGTCACACAGATAAAAACTTTCTCTTTTATTCTACGCTTTTGGTTCGTTGTTGATGGACTGTCTGCTTTATTTTTCTACCCGTAGTTATATTACTGTAATCTCTGTAGTCATTTGTCGGAGTTGGGGCTTGATGTGTAATATCTGTTTACTTGACAGTGTATTTGTTGCTGTACCTAGTTATATAACTGTAATCTCTGTAGTCAGTTGTCGGAGTTGGGGCTTGATGTGTAGTTTCTGTTTACTTGACAGTGTATTTGCTGCTGTTCCTAGTTATATAACTGTAATCTCTGTAGTCAGTTGTCGGAGTTGGGGCTTGATGTGTAGAATCTGTTATCTTGACAATGTATTTATTGCTGTACATAATTATATAACTGTAATCTTTGTAGACAGTTGTCGGAGTTGGTTCTTGATGTGTAGTATCTGTTTACTTGACAGTGTATTTGTTGCTGTACCTAGTTATGTAACTTTAATCTCTGTAGTCAGGTGTTAGAGTTGGGGCTTGATATGTAGTATATGTTTACTTAACAGTGTATTTGTTGCTGTACCTAGTTATATAACTGTAATCTCTGTAGTCAGTTGTTAGAGTTGGGGCTTGATGTGTAGTATATGTTTACTTAACAGTGTATTTGTTGCTGTGCCTAGTTACCTTGTTGAATTTCCGTACTTATAAATTCAAGTGTGCTCTAAATATAAACAATTTTTAGCCCTTTAACTGCCCAATCCACTGCTTCAAAGATGTTGTGCTATCCTCACCTGGATGAACAAAAATAAAGCACACCACGTACTCATGAATTTTTAATTAACTTGATTATGACCCCGGATTTGTTTACATTTCTTTACGAAATCTTTAAATACTCATAATGTCATAATTACAATATTAAATTATGAATAATTGACTGATTATTATATTGTCTTCTGGAATACTCAACTATGCCAAGTTTCAGAGCTGATGCTCATCTGGAAGTGATTGAAAAATTATTTGCAAGATTTGAAAGTGACATACACGTGAAGTTAAATAAAAGTGTGTAAAAAGAGAAGTCAAACATAACTCTGCACTAGCTACCGCCAACCATGAAAGAATACTGTGAGAACCGTGGATGTTTCAATTGCAGACGACAAATCAGCTTCCCTTGAAACAAAGTTACCTCACATGACAGTGCTTGATGTATAAGTATAATTGGGATCTGTAACTAAATGATTAAGTAAAAAATGGGTCATTTTTCTACTATCAAAGTTATTATGTCTACTTAATCTATATACTTCAATCATGTGATTTCTACCACATTGTGAATTCCTTCTTGAAACATTCTGTCTCATCAGAAACTGCTTATGATTGTTCCACCTATTTCTTACTTTATTTCTAAACATGAGTGCTTTATCTAACGTTTTATTGAAGGTATAATTATCATCATCCTCAATTTCCTATATGTTTCTTATGCAGGCCAGCGTCCTCTATGTTAAACTTTTGGTCCACCTGCGATTGTCCCCATGCTGGCCGTCTGCTACGTAGTACACTTGTGATTGGCTGACTTGATATGTTGAGGGAGTGACATGGATGTAAACAGTCTTAACTCTTACGTTGTCAGTTTATTCCCCTCTTTCTCTGTCTCCACTTCTACTTCTTGTTTTCATACGCTGTGATAGGCTGTATGTAGACAAAGGTCGACTTCTAAAAGTTTAATTTAATGACAGTTAGTCATTTGATTTTTCTTTCTACCCTTTTCTTTGCCTTTCTGTTAACCTCATCTAACATTTCTTCCTCAAGGTTGTATTTGGCTATAACTGGTCTTCAAGGTTGTATTTGGCTATAACTGGTCTTCAAGGTTGTATTTGGCTATAACTGGTCTTCAAGGTTGTATTTGGCTATAACTGGTTTCTCTATCCGATATACTTGTCGACTGCCATTTATAGGAGTAGTAGTCGTAGACACGTTTGCCTTGAGTGTTTTGTAACACACTATGGTCAGGAGGTTGATGAAGAGCACTTTTCAGAGCTGATGGTAATATTTGTCTCCAAAAATTACCCTATGTTGTCCGTAATTATCAACATCATTTATTACAGCATTGGCATTAGTAGGTTGTAGTACACATAAATGATCAGAAACCCAATTTAATCTTCGTGTGTATAATTTAGTAATTTAATTAAATTTACCAGATTTCCTGATTTCTAATATTGTATTAATTTTGTTGCCATACAGTTTTAAACATTATTTGAAAATAATTACAGCGAAATGAAATTCTTTCAGTGAATGTATTACTAAAACCTGTTTCCCTTTGGTTACAAGTTACCTCCCATAGAGATACAAACGGAGAATGCTAGATATTTATATATACTTATATGGTGTGTGTCAGTGAGTCTCTTATGTAATGACGGTGTTATTTTGTGTACGAGTATATACCTCTTATTTGTACACTTTCAGATCAGGCCTTCAGGGTTATTATAGTGGTATTTTCTTTTATTTTGTTTTATTTTCTAGTTTTTCCAAGTTAGATATTTGACTGGCTTGAAGTCCGCCAGAGATGTAATTTTCTTGGTTAATGTTGTGGGGTACCAGTCCGTTCTTTCCTCTATTTAGATGTTATAGTTTGGAGAATGATAGTGGTGTACATTTTGCAAATACTCATTTCCTACATTATCCAACATGTAAGGAAATAGTCAACAGCCTGTTCAATTAACTTGCAATTTTACTTAGATCAGAAAATGGCATGAAATGAATCAACAGCAAATGGTTACAAATCCTAATCATTCGCTCGATTCAAGATGTCTCATTATATTCAACGTGCACTTTAAATTTGCCTTCATTTATTTCAATCCATGGAGGCGTATAATATTCATCCGTATCATCAATATCCTTTGTTTTCTTATTTATGATTATTTCCTGATCGCATATCTTGTTAGGGGATATCTTTACCACTTTTAGTTTCTTTCTATTGTCCTTGCCGTCCTGGGCTTCGTTCATTATAATCCTTCAATTCTTTGTTATTTGCATCATGGCGACCTTTTATAAAAAAATATCAGACGATGGTCTGGGCTAAAAACTAGAAAGGCGGTACAAGACTTAAGTCTACTTACATGTTGAAACCAGCATGCTAACGTATGAACAGACGTTCATGATTATCAAATTCTTTGCCCTTTTTCCTGCATCTGCAGGCATATTTGAAGAATATCAAAAATCCTATCAAACATCATCGATATCTCGATGTGGAAGCAAGACGCTCACTAAAACGCGTCTGGATGCAATGCTAGACTTCTTCCAAACTGCTGCTCGAATATTTCCCGGCAGCTGACTTCGCAGTACAGTTTTAGCTGGCTGCTTTCTTTCTATTGGTTAAGGCTTTCTTCTATATCCTTTTTATTGGTCAGTCTATCATTTTTTTTTTCCACAGGGAGCAAGGCTGTCCCTGTGTACGTCACTGAAATCACGATGGTAACTCCCGCCAATTTGTGGCGTGGGTTATGCCAAAGTTGAACTAGTTACCACTTTTCCTATCTTCACTCTACTCTCAGTTGTGACGTGTATTTTTCTTTTTTTTTCTTTTTTTATTTATTTGTAGAAAAAATCTTACTTGCTTATTTATCATAATAGCGAATGATGGTTTTAATTTTTATTATAACTAGACACTAGCACAAATAAATGCTATGGCGGTCGGTCATACGGCCACACAGACGTCAGCTTGAATGTGTTTAAAGAAAACAGTGGTCAGCTTAAGTTTGTTTTTATCTCCACACATATTGTCCTGGAATGTTACTGGTGACGGCCGTATGTCCTTTCTCTGTTTGTCATAGGAACAGCGTCTTTGCAGCAGCCATTCATCTTTAATTTGTTGAATAACGTTATTTCAATCTGTTGTGACCACAATAAGTAAGACTTACTGAAATTATACATAACAATGGTATTTCTGTACGCACATTTTCTACACCTATGGACAGATCATTTGAATTCATGAACTCAAGGGAGATAACTGTAGTTAATAATAAACGATTTTTAGAGGAATTAACTCATTTCATTACAGTGTGTCACGTGACAAATTCTGGATAAAATTGATCAAGTTTTCCCAAGTCATCATACTTGCTATTTCGTCACCGTCACGTGCTTGTGGTTATCTTGTAGTTTCCATAGGTCTCTGGTGTTACAAAAATATATTAGGGCTACAGCTGTCTCAGCATTTCGTAAGTGGCTGCTTGTATAAGGTTGGGCTTGAGGATGGCAAACTCATCATGGAACAAATCAGAAACCACCAGTTCAAGGTCACATGAATATATTGATGAAGGCTTCTTTCTATGACCCAGTTGTAATGGTGGTTCCATGCTTCAGAAAGGTAAATGATGATGTTGACTTGAGTAAATGTAGTCTTGAACTTTTGGATAAAACAGAACATGAAGATGTTGACTTGAGTAAATGTAGTCTTGAACTTTTGGATAAAACAGATTACAGTTTTTGGAGCATCCGATTACATTTTAATGTGTTTGTATTTACAGCCAAGAACATGATGATGTTGACTTGAGTAAATATAGTCTTGAACTTTTGGATAAAACAGATTACAGTTTTTTGAGCATCCGCTTAAATTTTAATGTGTTTGTATTTACAGCCAGGAACATGATGATGTTGACTTGAGTAAATGTAGTCTTGAACTTTTGGATAAAACAGATTACAGCTTTTGGAGCATCCGCTTAAATTTTAATGTGTTTGTATTTACAGCCAGGAACATGATGATGTTGACTTGAGTAAATGTAGTCTTGAACTTTTGGATAAAACAGATTACAGTTTTTGGAGCATGCGCTTAAATTTTAATGTGTTTGTATTTACAGCCAGGAACATCATGATGATGACTTGAGTAAACGTAGTCTTCAACTTTTGGATAAAACAGATTACAGTTTTTGGAGCATCCGCTTAAATTTTAATGTGTTTGTATTTACAGCCAGGAACATGATGACGATGACTTGAGTAAATCTAGTCTTGAACTTTTGGATAAAACAGATTACAGTTTTTGGAGCATCCGCTTAAATTTTAATGTGTTTTTATTTACAGAAAGGAACATGATGATGATGACTTGAGTAAATGTAGTCTTGAACTTTTGGATAAAACAGATTACAGTTTTTGGAGCATCCGATTACATTTTAATGTGTTTGTATTTACAGCCAGGAACATGATGATGATGTCTTGAGTAAATGTAGTCTTGAACTTTTGGATAAAACAGATTACAGTATTTTGAGCATCCGCTTAGATTTTAATGTGTTTGTATTTACAGCCAGGAACATGATGATGATGACTTGAGCAAGTGTAAACTTGAACTGTGAGACGTAGCGAACACCTGAAAAAAATGTTTACGATTTTGATGCCTGCCACCTTACCACGGGTAGCAACAATTCGTGCCACTTGGACACTGTCACATCATAGTATTCAGCTTTATTTCTTAATTTATTATTTTGAAAAGTGATATCAAACTCCTCGTTAAGAGAAAATGTCACCAACAATAAACAAGAAGTAACAGAAAACATGTGTTTCTGTGTAATTAATAAGAGAGAAGCAGAAAACGTTTTACAGAAATACAAAAAAGACAGTTTTCTGATTAATGAAGAGTGCTAGTTAGCGCTGATGAAACATTTTTGTGTGCAAATCTGCGACTGGATAAAATAAATATTCAATTAATTATTATTGGGAATGACAGAACAGATAAGTGTTCAATACTTTAATATGTGGAAAATCTGTTAACGTTTTTGACGACGTACTTAGAAAAAAAGAATAAATTTGTTTAAAGTAATTTACCAAATGTAGCAACTGTATAAACTTTTCTGCGTTATACAATTGTACATGATAAATTTATTTAAATAACGAAATTTGAACATCTTTTATGACTCCTTTCATAATCTAATTGTTTCCCCTTGGGGGAAAAATGCTACCTGCCCTAATTAGTCAATGATGACCAGTAGAGAATTTGTTAAAATATGTTAATTTTGTATGTGACAAGTGTCTGTGAGTGTTTTCGATTGCTTCTTCCCTCGTTCCGGTGTTTCTAGCATTTGTTACTTCATCCTCAAGGTGTTGTAGTTCTACAGTCCTGTAAGGTTTTGTAATTTGTCTTTGTCTCTCTGGTGATGGACTCTGACGCTGCTGGCACTATCATAGTGTCAAGTTTATGTTTTTTATATTTTTAATAAGATTCGCTACGCCGTCCATACTGACCAGAGGTGTGATCTTTCAGTTATAGTCAGAGAATATTGTGCTAATTTTTATTACATTGTGATTGTTATCTCAGTTTTTTTTTTAAATTTGTTTCTAGCATTGATATTACCTCTGACAATGGCTGGTCCTTTCAGTGATAGCTAGTTAGCTGTTTGGAGTCGTAATTTCTTGAGTTTATTCGAGGTTGTAGCTTATTCAATTTATTTACTTGTGTATTTACTAGCGGTCATTCCTGGCTTAGCCCGGGTCCATGTTGGAACGGGTGCGAATCGTTTTAGGAAGGTTCAAGTTTGTTTTGTTTTTTTTGTTTCTGCTTTAACTGTATGTGACAGATTATGAAAATGGACCGCCTCGACCTGTTTGCTTGAATACCACAGTCACCCCTCTTTTTGTTGCAATCAAATCGTCCAACGTGGGTTTCCCTCGCTTCCTAATTAACATTCAAAGTTAAGTTACGCATAAGCCATGCCTTCCTCGATACCTGACTTACTTGTAGTTTTAGCCACGCCTACCTGTTTTTCTGTCACGCTCAATTAAAGCAGATACTATGTTCATAACTGACAGTCCTTCAAAAGAGGAAGGGCCAAGTGCGTTTGCCGGCTGTCAGATTATAACTTACACGTCCGGCATTTCGCCGAGATCTGAAAACCTTTGTTGCTGATTAACACCAGGTAACAGAGCAGACAGAGAACCCCTTTACACGGGAAGAGATCTCAGCTGTAGCGGCCATATTGTGGGCAACGGTGCGAAAAAAAATCTCTGATTCAGGAATTGGCCGCAGAATTTGCCTTAGGTTCAATTTTTCGCATTAAGGAAGGAAAAAACGGCATGTATAAATATATACCTTGCCTTCCAAAACTCAGTACCAGTTGCTCCAGGATAGATTTCTGAAATACTTCTAGCTCGTTTGTGTAGAGCCATACACAATTGGAATTCTTATAATACGTGGAGATAAATCGTTTTCCTGAGTTGCGGTAAAAAATATTATTAGCATTTAAGTGCTTATCGTGTTAAAGAGTTTTTCATTTGTATTTCACTGGGATTACTGTGTTAAATTGAACAGCGTAGTGAATAGCATACACCCATATTTTCCAGCTATACGTAAATTTAATTACTAGCTATTTCCTCAGTAAGAGATGCTTAAATTAATTACTATAGCACGTTTCACTAGCTTTGCCCAACTTCAAAATGCTATATCTCAGCGAATATATAACGCATATAAGTGAAATTTTGTGTGTGAATTTGAAATGGTATAGACCCTATGAATTAAATTTTTCATTAAAATGCGGCCATTGGTTTCAATTTTTGTTTCTTTGCGATATAATATAAAATCCTACTTGCCAACACACATCACACGCACACATATTGAAATGTCTACAGTAAATTATACGACCTCATTTGCACGTTTTTGGTTTATCAAGCAATTGGCATGATTTTTGAGTGAAATTGCGTGAAATCGCACTTCTTGAACATAAAACAGTTTATATCCGGTGCAACGCACACATTGTCAATCAGAGGTGTGTCTACAAAAATTATTGTGTGGTTAAGAAGGAAAAATGAGTCTGCGAATACATTTTATGACATTACAGCAAATCACAAATAGGATTTTTAAGTATTTCTGCAATGAAGCTACTCGAGGAAAACTATATCATTCTATTTCAAACCCACAAAAGAGGACTATTCACGCCTTGGGGATAAGCAAACGATCATTGCACCGCTGGATAGCGACATCTGAAATGTCTAATTCCAGTGTTTTACACACGAAAATTAGGCCTAGAGTGGTGGATAATTTTGACAGAGAATTGATCCGCAGAGAAATGTGCAATATGTTTCACAATAATGAGGCAGTGACTTTAAGGAAATTGAAAATTTGGTTAAGAAAGAATAATGACATTGATATTTCCAAATCTACGCTATGGAGGACTATTAGGAGTTTGGGATTCACTTTTAGAAAATATGTTGGTGGTAGAAACCTTATTTGTGAGAAGCCTCATATAGTTGCAATGAGAAGCAAATATTTACGCGAGGTCAGAGAAATGAGAAGAGATTGTTATGATTGTGTGTATTTAGATGAAACTTGGATCAATGCGCACCACAGTAATGAACAAGAATGGCAATCGTCTGATGGAACAACTAAGAGACTAGTACCAAGCAGCAAAGGACAGCGCCTAATAATTGCACATCCAGGAAGAGCCATCATGGGCTTCTAAATAATACTGAACTCATATTTGTTTCAAAATCCACAGATAATAGGGATTACCATGCAGAGATGAATGGCAAGATATTTCAAGATTGGATTGTGAATCATGTACTTCCTTCCTTGGATAGACCGTGGTGTTTGATAATGGACAATGCCTCATATCACAACGTTGTGGCACCAGAAGATAAAGTTTCTAATTCACCAAGTATGAAAGATGTAATAAAGATTTGGCTGACCATAAACAACATTCCATTCAACGAAATGTCCATGAACCTGAATTACTTGGAATTGTAAAAAAAGACACAGCATACAAAGATATTTCACATAGACAAGGCAATCCATGAACATGGTCACAGATGTTTAAGATTACCTCCTTACCATTCTCACTTAAACCCAGTAGAATTAGTATGGGCTAAAATTAAGGAACAGGTAGCAACAGAAAATAGAACGTTCAAATTAAAAGATGTTGAAATACTTATAAAAGCCGCCATCTCCAATATAGCCAGGGATTATTGGAAGAAAAGTGAGAACCATGTGTTACAAGAGGAAGAGGAATATTGGAAGAATGATGGTTTGTCCTTCATTCAGCCGAGATTGATTTTCAATTCCTTAGAGACATCTGATTATGATTCGGATGAAGTTTAATTTCTTTAAAGATGAACTTACCGTTATTTACAAGCACATTAGAGGAGCAACGTTCCATTATGATATTTATGAACCGCAAAGAGATGATACCCATTGAAATAATTAGATCAAGGAAGGTCCAGTATGGTAGCGCATTAAATGTCAATGACAAACAATGTCACGAGTATCTCGCATGCAGATCATTTAAGAAATCATCTTCAACACGTATTCAATTGCAAACGTGATGGCCACATTATTGTAATAGTAGACACATCTATGCCTAATCAATTCACAGAATCTGTGCATGAAGTGGTAAAATTTCTTTTCTCGATACACAATAATTAGTATGCCGACAAAGATCAAAGGATTTCATCCGTTTATGGGAACTGGACAAGATGCACAGATATAAAGTATATATTTGTTGGGTCTAACCCAATATAACATCGTATGCAAAAAATGGCATTAATACGTTAGACGGTTAATCAGATAATTACATTTGTTTGAGGGCAAAGCTAGTGAAACGTGCTATAGCAAGCTCAGTTGCAAAGAAAATCCCTACAAGCTCAACTATCCCACTGTGGAAAATAAGATGCTTTCCTAAGTTAAAATCTGATATTCCAGGCATTGAAGGTAAGGGAACACAGACAGAAACACAAAGAAAGTGTATTGCAACCAAGTATATTGACCAAACATTTCCAGCAAAGCTTTGGACACATGCATATACTGATGGTTCGGCAACAAATGCAGTTGAAAATGGGGGTGCCGGCATCCTCATAAAATTAAAGAATAGAATTCACTCTATGGCAATTGCCACTGGAAAATACTGCAATAACTTCTGTGCTGAAGCAGAAGCCCTGAAACAGGCCGCTGAAACTCTTATTGAATGCAAAGCACAGGCAGAAAAACAGATAGTAATCTTTTCAGATGCCCTCTCAATAATATCAGCGCTGAAGAGCCACCAAACTAAAGGATTGAAAGATCTGATAATCTCCCTTGAAAGACTAGCCGAATGCTTCAAGAAGTGCACTATCCAGTGGATACCAGCACATTGCAACATACCAGGAAATGAGGAGGCAGATAGACTTGCTAAGGAAGGAGGTGCCTTACAACAAAATGATATAGAGACAACTTACGCAACGGCAAAGACTACTATAAATGCTACATTCAAGTCCAAATGGGAAAGAGAGCACCCGGGACATTTGAAAAATGATGCATATCATCAACTATCCAGAAAAGAACAGGTCATCATTTTTCGGCTACGCACGGGTCACAACAGATTGAGATACCATCTGTACCACAAATACAAAATTTGTGCAACAGATCTCTGCACCTGCGGTACCAGCCCAATGACAGTCGAACACCTGCTGCAATACTGCCCAACCTACAGTAATGAACGGAGTAGCATATGGCAACAACCCACTTCTGTCAACGAAAAACTGTTTGGAGATGTTGGGAGCCTTGGGTTGACTACTGCCTTTATTAGAGTCATAAATGTGGAAGTCTGAAGGCGAACGAGGAAGAAGAAGAATACTAGGACACAATACACACAAAAAATTGTCAACGTTACGGCCAGGTCTTCATCAAGGACACAACTAAGGAAAACGGAAGGGCAAAGAAAGAATTAAAAAGTAAAATTCACAACAAATAAATACAACAGATTAATTAAGAGAAATGTGTATTCTTTTAGCAAGTTCACTATTTGTTTGTGGAATTCTATCCCTTGGCACAAAGTGGCCTCTCATAATAGTGGTTTACGTCGAGGTATGACAGTCATTTTGTACGTATATATATATATATATATATATATATATATATATATATATATATATATATATATATATATATATATATATATACATACATACATACATACATACATACATACATACATACATACATACATACATACATACATACATACATACATACATACATACATACATACATACATACATACATACATACATACATACTGTTGAGCGCTCTTTTCGGGTAACATGATAGCTAGTAGCAGAGGTACCAGTGTACTAGCATCTTGACGCGAATGTAGAATGAAAATTAGATGAAGAGCTATCCAACAGAACTTCAACGAGTGGAAGGCAAAATCAGGCCAACATGATCATACTCAACTCGTCGGTAAAGTTATTATAATTTATTACGTGGTACGAAGACGTTTGACAAGACGGTACAATGTTCCTTGACAGGTACGATGAACAATTTATACATAGTAGTGACAGTTCCGATAAAACGATACATCTCTGGTCATTCATATCTAAAATCCTCTCTCACGTAAGTAATAAGAATCCAATAATATTCCTACTAGGTTTTAACAGCAAGGGAATGTCCGTTGACCTTGCTTGAGGTCATCCACTTAAGCATGTACTCCCATACCACGAACTCCCGCATTCGTCCAATAAGAGACTGTTTCTATCCAAGACATAGTTCCATACAACGTAGACTCAATAGATATTCACTGGTACATATATGAAGAGGTATCTGAGTTAGTATCTTTAGGTTTTAACTAACCTCTCAAAAATCATGCCACGACTTTGGCATTACAATAAAGGCGTTTACACATATGAATACTGCAATCAAATTAACTTCTTTCCACTCGTAGGAATCCTTCTTCTACGATACGAATCCTAAAGGCTAACGACTCTGTAGGTCCATTCTAGGAATAACATATTCCCGCTAGACTAATATAAGAGCGGCCTTACAATACAGCCTACAATCAGAAGTGGGGCGATAACTTACGTGACATTACTGCTATTGGTTTCGACCTGAAGACCAATACAGATCACTAGAATAAATGGCTTCCATAAACGTGCCATGAATACCATAATAATATATCAATCACGGACATAAACAAGGTCCATGTTGCCCCTCCAAATCATGACGTCAGAAACTACTCAACTAGGTTACCCGTGCGTCCCAAAGCAACCCACACTGCTTTGTGCACGTCAGTGCGCGAATCATTCGACCGCACAAATAATATAACTATATTGAGACTGGTGCGTACATTTGGCAGGACCGAAGACTACCCCCTTAGGTAATAAATGTACGTAACAGCTCCCTTATTACCTCCCCTTAAAAAATTAATTCTATTAATTTGTTTGAACTTAGTACCCGGGAGAGGTGAGTCAAAACTACAACAAGATATATGAAATGCATAAAATTATACCATATTAAGAAAAGAATATTAAACGAAATCAATATAACTAAATGATAGTATGCATTAAAGCACACATCCACCATCGACCTACTTTGGAACGATGTGGTAATATTCGAAGTAAAAGAAGTTGACAATGAAAATGAAAAAACCATTAAAAAAAATGATAATAAAATTCAACTAAGTTTTCTAAAAAAAATTTGAAACATATGATTTCAAAAATGAAAATGAACAGCAACACTGATGATAATCAATGACAAGAGAATCAATAAAACAGAAAAATTGAAAATACAATGTGCAAAAATGAAGCAATGCAAAATTAAACATTTTAAGAATCAACACACTTAATGTTTTCTAACACTAGTATGGTTGACTAGTGATCTTAACAGTGAGATATCATAACTAAGACCCGTGAATGCAGGTATTACGTGACAACTAAGAAAGTTAGTATATGTGTGATCCATAATTAATTAAATAGATTAAATTGAATTATAGTAATTTATATATTTCTTAATTACTAACAAATAACCAGTTACTAATATATTCTAAGTAATTCCAATATCACTCATTGTCAATGTTCAGTTACAACTAGTTAGTAATCAACGAGACGATGTTCTCAATGTTCCATACACGATAAAATATATTCTCGAACACGATATGTAGTGTAATATGTTCCATAGGAATAACAAATGTATATTTGTTGCTTTTAACAATGTTTCCATACTAATAAAAAGTTACTGTAGTGCCAATGTTGCAGTACTAATAAAATGTTACTCTAATACCACTGTTCCCGTTCTAATAAAACGTTACTACACAAGAAGTAATGTTATAATCTATAAGTAAGGATATCCTGAAAGATATATTTATACGAATACTTCAGTTATATGATCAGTCTTTATAGATGTATAATCAATGAAAATGTACACAGTTATTCATGTTATCGGTGAGGATGTTTCAACATCTGGAAGTGGTTTAGTTTCGACAAGTTCGCTTGGGCATCTCGACAAACAGTCTGCGAACACATTCTTCACTCCAGGAATAGCTCGTATTTCAAAATTGAATGGTTGAAGCGCTATAGCGTAACGCGCTGACTTTGATGATTTTACGTTCTTCGAGTTCAGTGCGGTAAGAGCTTTTTGATCAGATTCCACCACAAAGTGTGAACCAAGGAGGTAACGTTCCAGTTTTGTGATTGCCCACACCAACGCTAGGAGCTCTTTATCCAGAACGGAGTATTTGAGTTCGCTCTCCGTAAGTTTTCTGGACACGTACATCACCGGAAATAAGGTGCCGTTATATTCCTGCATCAAAACTGCAGCAATAGCGTAAGAAGATGCATCACTGCGAAGAATGAAAGTGAGATTTTTGTTAGGCAACCTCAAAAAAGGTTCTTTTGAAAAAAATCGTTTTATATAGTCTAACGCCGTTTGGTGATCCTGCGACCACTTTATTACATTAGATGTGCCTTTTTTCAGTAGAGACGAAAAAGGTGCAGTTATAGTAGACAAATGAGGGATGAATTTTGAATAGAACTGTATTAGTCCTAAAATAGACCTAACTTGTTTTTTTGTCTTAGGTGCTGAGATGTTTAAAATTTTAGAGACGATACCGTCTTCTGTATACATGAAACCATGACCTATGCGGTGACCCAGAAATGAGATTGAAGGTTTCGCTGTTAAGTTATAATCTCGTAAGGTAGACAGTAAAGCTTTTAATCCATGAATATGTTCATCCCAAGAGTCACTGAAAAGGCAGATGTCATCTATATAAGTAATGACATCGGGACGATGAGACAATATGCGGCGCATCATGCGTACAAAGGTAGCTGGCGCATTCATTAATCCGAATGGCATAAAATTCCATTGAAAAAGACCCCGTGGCGTCGAGAAAGCGGTGAATGGCTTTGCTTTAGGAGTTAGTGGCACTTGCCAATAGCCTTTTGAAAGGTCAAATTTCGAAAAGAATGTGGCATGAGATAATTTCTCCAATAAGTCGTCTAAAAGAGGTAACGGTTCCGCATCGAATTTTGTAACTTTGTTTAATTTCCTGTAATCTACGCAAAGACGTATATTGTTGTCCTTCTTCCTAATGATTACCATAGAAGAAGAATATGGTGATGAAGATGGTTCAATTATATTTAATTGAAGCATCTCATCCAATTCCTTATCAACCTTATCACGAAAGTGTAAAGGGATAGGATATGGGCGAACTCGAATAGGCGTATCGTCAGTCAGAATAATGTCATGTTGGATGACTGACGTATGACCTGGGATGTCAGTGAGGACATCCTCATACGAGTGTAGAATATTAGAGACTTGCTGACGTTGATCAGCCGAAAGAGTAGATGAGATTGTAACATCATTCCATTTCTCAGTGGAATGGAGTGGTACAACTGGTATTGGTAGTTGTACATCATCGAAAGAAGATTCTTCTTCTTGGATGACTGACAAACTAGAATAGTGTTGAATAGGAGGTGTAGGATCGTCAGTTGCCTGGAACACTGACTGTAGATAATCAGGACGTGAGTAATACTCCTTCAACATGTTAATGTGGAAGGTTTTATGTTTACCATTAACATCAACGATGTAGTCGACATCGGATATTCTTGAGATGATCCTGAAAGGACCTCTCCAGGTAATTAAAAGACGATTGTTATGCGCAGGTAGTAATACAAAAGCTTCGTCACCAGGAATAAGCTGGCGAAGACGTCTATACTTGTTTGCAAATAGACGAGCTTTTTCTTTGGCTTGTTCGGATGATGCAGTAGCTAGTCTACAAGCATCTATGATTCTCTTTCTCAGAGAGATCACATACTCATAAGAGGATTGAGTTTCCTCTTCAATATTCTCGTCAACCAATAAGTCGTGGATTAACGACATCGGACCGCGTGGTTGCATGCCAAAAACAAGCTGGAATGGAGAAAACCCCGTGGCTTGATTTTGTACTTCGCGATACGCAAACAGAGCCGCGGGTATGACCCGATCCCAGTCTTGGGGATGGTCTTGGGTCATCTTACCCAACAACTGCTTGAGTGTCCTATTGAGACGCTCAATTAACCCATTTGACATCGGATGATAAATAGAACTAAGAGATCTGTCTATACCTAATGTCTTCATAACTTGAGACATGGATTCAGAAATGAACTGAACCCCATGATCCGACAAGATTTTCCGTGGAAAACCAATGCGTGAGAAGATTAACATCAATGCCTCTGCTACACTGGCAGATGAAGTGTTCTTGAGAGGGATGGCCTCAGGCCAGCGAGTGCACATATCAATGCACGTAAGAATATGCGTATGCCCTCTAGCAGATGGAAGCATCGGACCAATAATGTCTATAGCCATTTTATCAAATGGTCTAATCGGGATGTCCGCAGCTTGAATAGGAGCCGCATGAAATGGACCCCGTACCTTAACTTCCTGACATATCAAACAAGACCGACAGTAGAGAGTGATGTCCCTATGGACGCCTGGCCAGTAGAATGCCGAAAGCACTCTGGATTTGGTACGCGAAAAACCCATATGGCCCGCACATTGCGAGTCATGCGCATGTCGTAATATACGAGATCTCATAGAGGATGGGACTAAGATCTGATAACATAAGGATGAATCCTTTTCCCGTATTACTCTAACCAAAATCCCATTTTTAAGTATAAAGTCATGTCTAGATTTTGCAAGTTTGTTGCTGGTATTCTTTTTGTTCACATACTGAAAATTTTTTTTTAATGAATCATCATTCTTTTGCAATGTTGCAAACAACTCCCGTGAAATAGGAGCATCATCATCACAAGTAGTATGAACTGTAGGTTCAATAGGTGTATCATGCGACATATTAGTAGCTTGCGCTCTAGTCACTACTGCATTTGCAGTTTGAATATGTCGCTCTTCCCATTCAGCAATTTGCTGTGGTGTACACTCTTTAATACCATGTATGCGACCAAGTATTACGTCACAAATTGGATTCGGAAGGAGACATGCCTGGATCTTTCCTGAAAAAAATGGTGTATTAAGGTCAATAATAGCGGTGGGAAATGTTTCAATGGTGCCACCGAAAGTCACACACTTGACAACCCTGCCCGTGGCACAACTTGGGTTGATCAGCGAAGTCCGGACGCCCACAGTGCTACAACCTGAGTCAAATAGGATAGAGCATGAAATGTTATTGACAAATCCTTTGTTAAACGTAAGAGAGCCCTGTCCCTGGTGTACTGACGCAGCAGTGGCCGTACAGACTGCAGGTAGACTAGGCAAGGTATGTCCGCAACGCAGCGTCGTGATCGCCTTAGGCTGGAAAAGAGTCGAGCATTCTGGACAGTCTTTCACCTGGGTACAATCAAGAGAACAAGACATAGCATTGTGAGTTTCAGCTACTTTACCCTGTTCAATGTTAGCCTGTGTATCACTTAAAGCGACATTAGAATGTCTACCCGTATTACTCGACGATCTATCTCTACGACGCGATCGATTTTGATTATTGTCATTAAAATTGCCACAATTGTAGTTTCTGCCTGAGTTAAAATTTGGATGAGTCCGATAATTTGTATAATTAAAGTTATGATGTTCTTTAAAATTTTTATTCCAAGAACCTTGTCTGTTTTGCGGACCCTGAGATCTTGATCTCCAGTTTTGTTTATTATAATGTCCTTGATTATTTTTAAAATTATTGTTACCAAAATCTCGCGATCTGTGAGCTTGGTTCCAAGAAACATTAAATGGAGCAGATTGTTGAAATTGCTTCCCTTTGTAAAAGTTATCATTGTTAAAATTGTAATTATTTCCCTTATTGACATACCTATCAGCACTAAAAGAACGATTGCGTGAAAAATTGTTTTGTTGTGCTGCAAAAGCAACAGGCAATTCACTCTTAATCTGTGCATTACTCAGATCCATGGTTGGGTGAGCAGTGCAAAAATTTTTTGCATGTTCTTCTAAGTCTTTCATTGATAAAGGTTTCCGTTCGTGTAAAAATGCGAGAAATGTAGGATTTACAGACGATAGTACCTTATCGCGCATCAGTAAATCGAAGAGACCTTCATACGACTTTTCAATTTTGGATAATTCGATCCATCTTTCGAGGGTGAGTCGTATTTGTGACAGAAAATCACTGAAATTTCTGCTTGATTGCGGTAGCAATGTACGAAATCTTAATCGGTATTCATCTTCTGACATTTGAAATTTCTTCAGAAGTGCGGCTCTAAGAGCATTATAATCATTCTTCTCATTAATACTGGTAGTATGATAAACTGCTAAAGCATCCCCAGTAAGTAACCTGGATAAATATGTGCAATACAGTGTTTTATCCACGTTATAAGACACACAAGTGGCCTCAAACCTATCTAGGAAGAATATCACGTCATCAGACGGGGGATTAAATTTTGGTAATTTAAGGTGAATTTCCTTAAAATGGTCATGTCTGGATGAAGTTTGGCTTTCAAAAGTTCTCTGAGAATTAGCTTCCTGAGTTAACCTAAGTCTCTCATATTCTGACTCTGCTAATTTCAGTTCATGCTGTCGTTTTTTATCATTCTCTTCCATCTCAAGCTGAAGTCGTAATGTATTTTGTTCAGCTATTAATCTTCTTTCTTCCATTTCTTTTTGTTTATTTTCCATTTCAATTTTAAGTATTTCTTCAGCCTCCTTTTGTTTCTGTTCTCCCTCTCGCTGAAATCGTTTCTCTTCTAATTCAGCGGCTAGTCTCATTTTTTTCTCATCTTCCTCAGCTATAAATTTCCTCTTCTTTTCATCTTCCTCAGCCTCAGATTTCAAATTTTCCAAACGTAACTTTTCAGCATCCAATCTTTGAGATTCCAACCTTTGAGATTCTTTATATTCTGTCATAGCAAAAGATCTAATCTCTTCCGGAGGTATATTAAGCGCCTTAGCTTGCTTAATAAAATAGTCTAAGGTAGACATTATTCAATATTATTATATAATAATAATACTTAAAAGTGTTACTACAACTAGTGGTCTTCGTTCCTGTCCTAGAACGGTAAAATCAAGTTATATAATAGGCAATAATATTAATAATTAATAATGTAATTTATAACATGTAATGGTGTGAAAGCAATAGCGTGACAAACAATAGCACAATACTGACACGACACGATATAATCAAGACAAATGACTACAGTCGTAGAAATCAAATAAAATAAAAATGTGGAACTAAAATAGAATGTCGTAAAAAATTACGATGACATCTACGATCCAATAATGCACAAGACAATTGACAACACAGTGTAAAAACATATGCTTTGTAAAAAACTGAATGATAGACAGGTTAGACGGACAATAATCACATACAAAATACATCATGAAACTAAGGTACAGTAAAAATAGCTACGAAAACAACAAGTAAACGTGACGAAACAGCTAAACAGATACTGTTATAAGGGACAACTAGCCTACAGAACGTCTGACGAAGAGCCCAAATTGGCTTTGAGATGGATCTCGTTCGTCAGATCAACCTCCCTACCTCCCACGAAGAATACAACACATATAACATGTAACATGAAAAATATAAATATGGACATAACTACATGAGGCACAGCTAAACGTAATAAAGGGTACAACGAAAACACGTTATACTCATCTCGCGTGCAGGTAAAAAATCAATGTGCCTCGTCTCAGTGGATGTACGTTTGAGGATAAAATACTTCGTTCTGAGTATTAGACCACAGCTCGCAAGCAATACTGACGAAGAGGTGATTCCAAGGTAGTCAGTCACTGTACAACCTGACGTGGATGTTGATTGATGACCTTGACCCTGTCCGTAAGTTGATTGTGATTCACCAACACAGTAGATTCCAAGATGTTGTCGCCTTGAAAGTACAAATCCTCCATTCAACCGATACTTGTATAGGGTACGTTTACTTTGAAATTATTGATTTCCAGACCACACTGGCATACCATTTACTGTTGAGCGCTCTTTTCGGGTAACATGATAGCTAGTAGCAGAGGTACCAGTGTACTAGCATCTTGACGCGAATGTAGAATGAAAATTAGATGAAGAGCTATCCAACAGAACTTCAACGAGTGGAAGGCAAAATCAGGCCAACATGATCATACTCAACTCGTCGGTAAAGTTATTATAATTTATTACGTGGTACGAAGACGTTTGACAAGACGGTACAATGTTCCTTGACAGGTACGATGAACAATTTATACATAGTAGTGACAGTTCCGATAAAACGATACATCTCTGGTCATTCATATCTAAAATCCTCTCTCACGTAAGTAATAAGAATCCAATAATATTCCTACTAGGTTTTAACAGCAAGGGAATGTCCGTTGACCTTGCTTGAGGTCATCCACTTAAGCATGTACTCCCATACCACGAACTCCCGCATTCGTCCAATAAGAGACTGTTTCTATTAAAGACATAGTTCCATACAACGTAGACTCAATAGATATTCACTGGTACATATATGAAGAGGTATCTGAGTTAGTATCTTTAGGTTTTAACTAACCTCTCAAAAATCATGCCACGACTTTGGCATTACAATAAAGGCGTTTACACATATGAATACTGCAATCAAATTAACTTCTTTCCACTCGTAGGAATCCTTCTTCTACGATACGAATCCTAAAGGCTAACGACTCTGCAGGTCCATTCTAGGAATAACATATTCCCGCTAGACTAATATAAGAGCGGCCTTACAATACAGCCTACAATCAGAAGTGGGGCGATAACGTACGTGACATTACTGCTATTGGTTTCGACCTGAAGACCAATACAGATCACTAGAATAAATGGCTTCCATAAACGTGCCATGAATACCATAATAATATATCAATCACGGACATAAACAAGGTCCATGTTGCCCCTCCAAATCATGACGTCAGAAACTACTCAACTAGGTTACCCGTGCGTCCCAAAGCAACTCACACTGCTTTGTGCACGTCAGTGCGCGAATCATTCGACCGCACAAATAATATAACTATATTGAGACTGGTGCGTACATTTGGCAGGACCGAAGACTACCCCCTTAGGTAATAAATGTACGTAACACATACATACATACATACATACATACATACATACATACATACATACATACATGCATGCATGCATGCATGCATGCATGCATGCATGCATGCATGCATGCATACATTCATGCATACATACATACATACATACATACATACATACATACATACATACATACATACATACATACATACATACATACATACATACATACATACATACATACATACATACATACATACATACATACATACATACATACATACATACATACATACATACATACATACATACATACATACATACATACATACATACATACATACATACATACATACATACATACATACATACTGTCGTGGTTGAGTTTGAGTGTAGAGTATTTGTCGAGTTGGACAACAGTAGTGAAATCGACAAGGGATAGTGGACTGACAGAGTTATAGATTACACTTTAGATAAGGTGTAAATAGGAGATGGACTTGAGACAATCTGGAAGAAGATTTATCTAAGTGATCTCTCTCTCCAAGCCTCAACTCACTTTTTCTGTCTAAGCATCTCCTGCTCTCACTCTTTTCTCTTATCATACATAGAGATTCTAGTAAAGAGCTAAAAACAAGTTACTTATGGATGGAAAGGTCGTGAACAGCGTATTAATAAAGGTGTAAACTTTATTAAAGAAGAAAAAGCATGGAATTAATGCATATCATCACAACAACATAAAATTACATCAATAATCATCAATAACCAAAATATGCAAAATACACCAACAACCACACACACACCACCATTCATAAAACCTGTAGAACACAGAGAGATGAAATAACTGAGTGTCAGTCCGTCCGCTTTCGGGAACATATGAAATAGCTCCAGTAAGTGGTTTTTTCGTATATATCCTCCATCGGTGATGGAATTAACCTGAATAAAATCACTGTATAGGCGCTATCATTGGTGATTCCTCCCTACTGGCGCGAGGTGGGCTGGAAGACTCTATTTACCTTCTGTTTACCAAAATGAATAAACTTCGTGGCAGTCCGTCCGTTTTCGGGGACCAGATGAAATAGTCCAGACAGTGTGTTACTTGTAGATCCTTCGTGAGGGACTATGCCTACAAAACTGTCCTTGTTGGTACTATCATTGGTGACTCCCCCCTACTGGCGCAAGGTGGGCTGGGGGACGCTGTTTATCTCCTGCAGACCAACTGAATGAACTTAGCGACAGCCTGTCCGCTTTCGGGGACCAAGGGGAATAGCTCCAGTAAGTGGTGTTTTCGTATATATCCGCCATCGGTGATGGAATTAACCTGAATAAAATCACTGTATAGGCGCTATCGTTGGTGACCGCTACTCGCGAGAGGGGGGCTGGAACTCTGTCCATAGATGGCTGCTCATACGTGCGAGGTTTTAAGTATCCAGAAAATACACCAGAAGAAGTCACTTGAGGACAAAGAGACCCAGGCGCGCTTATCCGGCGCTAGGCTCTGCTTGGCTGTAAATCCTATTTAAACTGGTTTGGCTGTGGTTTGCTGAGTGCCCCGTTTAGGCACAAAAAAGGCGGGAGATATGGAATTCTGCTATAGGCATGCTGAGCGGTTTGATATTCTGGAAGCCGCAATGCTCTGGCTGGTAATCCAATAGGCGAGTAGAGAACTACTACTGCATTTGGCGATTCCAGATTTTGCGTTGGCTCCGTTGTACTGCGTGAGCTTAACTTGGCGTTGACAAAAAGGGGTTTTGATTCAGGAACGGGGTTGACGATTCGTTGCTAGATGTATACCGAAACCCTCTAGATCGAAGAGTATATGACTTTCTTCGCCTGACTGAAGTCTGCTCTAGCGATTCGGTCTTCCTGAAACTGAGACCCAAAAAGAGACACCCTTTTACTTCAAGCAAATAATAAATCACACTAACTTTATACAGAAAGTTTCGCTCCACTATGGGATTAAATTTATTGTAGTTATTGCTATGATAGTTTAGGGCTGTCTTTAACCATGTCTCCTGTTCCTTAAAAATATCAATTATCAACACGCGCCAGCATAGGCTTAATATCTTTTGTACACCCATGTAACTGTCATTAAATGTTCTGACAGCAAAATCTCCTCCTCTTCTCCCAATCTCAACATACAGGAAACCTAACCTGTAGTTACAGTTAAAATAATATGCTTATTCATCTTACAACATTAAATGAATTTACATAAACAGATTACAGCATTTGACATTACACAAATAACTCGTATGTTCCCTTTGGAAAATACATTAGCATTCCACAAAATGAGTACAAAGAAAATGCAATGTTCTTGCTATAATAATACAGGTGTGGCTAAATAATAAGATATAATTATATCTATGCCTGGTGACTGCTTTCAGTGAAAGTTATAGACTAGTGCCTAGCCACACAAGTAAACATAAAATGATCCTCCCTTGCCACTAGAAATATCTATCAAAAGGAATAAGTGACTATCTCCTATAATCCAGAGTTATTACCTGCATCTCACTATTCAGTTTTAAAGTGAACAATCCACACCTGACATTATCTTACAGAAATGACAGTTAATTTTTGCTGACTCTTAACCCAATGGTAAGCATTCGTGGACTGATTCTACGCCTAATATCTGTTATTGTAAGTTTAACATTTAACCCATGATAAACCGTAACAGTTTAAGCACCACTTAATAGGCCGTAGACAGCGCTACCTTATCACTGAATAAATTACTAGGAGAAGTCTTCAGAAATAAATTCACTTCCCTAACAGATATATATATAAAAGCTAACATGAATCTAATATTATAATTATAAGATATGTCAACTCACCCCGAAAATGACTAGAACATAGGCAAACACATTCTAGTACTGTGTTAAAGTTTGCCTTATCTCATGATGGTCATCTACGGGCCAGGAAAATTTACGAATGTCTTTGTCTATTAAAACCAGTCTACTCTTATAGATCACAAGGGACGCTCCCCCCGGACACCTGGCCTGCATATTTCTACAGAAGTTCGGCGAAAGACGTAATCTAGAGTAAGACAAAAGAAATCGTGCGAAAGTTCCCCAGGTAGAGAAATGCATAACATTATGCTCTATCTTGTCTAAGGGGCGAAAACCCAAAGACTGACCGCGGGTTTGTCTCCCCCTGTTTCCAGGATGCATAATATTATGATCCGAAGCAGCGTTCTGGAAGCCAAACACAGGGACCCTTTCGCTCGTGATCAAAGGCTTTAAACGTAAGAGATATTCCCCTGGTCAGACCAGGTGCGGCTTAGATAATATTATCGTTCGCTGACCGCTACAGGCCGGAACGTAACCAAACCTCGGGTGGGGTTAGAGAAGGTGAAAAAGTTTGGCCACGAAGGTAGAAAATGAAAGAAAAAGAAATTACAAAATGTCCAGGAAACCAGAACATTTAAAGGAGTAATCAAATTATGGACAAGATGGTAAAATAAATTATCTGGAACCGTGACACATACATACATACATATATATATATATATATATATATATATATATATATATATATATATATATATATATATATATATATATATACCTGTACTGACGCTGCCAACGATCTCTTCCCCAGTTAAATATGATCTGCCTGGCCTGGGGGCCTCACCACCAGATCTTTGTGTAGTATTCAGATTAGCCATTATGGATTTCTTGGCATTGTACATCCAGTAGTTTGCCATTGCTTTCTGGATGGTTCTGGCCGCTTACCATTACAGTCCATGGTGCGCCCTCAGCCCGATACCAGGCCTTTCCAACTCCTGCCCTAGAAGCCGTTGTCAAAATAGTATTGATCATCCGCCCGTTCGACCAGCAGTTGTGTGTACTGTTTAAGGGGGACCTCCCTTTTTCAATTTACTCATGTAGTTCTGCCGGCCAGTCAAAGCCGTTGCCCGGGGGGTGGCGCTGTCGTACACAAGCAGACTCGAGGAGCCATACATGAGCTGAACTGGAGTGGGGGAACCAAATAGGATCCAGGCCATCCTCAAAAAGAGGAAGTGACTGCCTCTCACATATACATATATATATATGTATAGATCTCTCTTACCATCAGGCACACAATACATAGGCTGAACCCGCCTTCAAAGGCAATCCTAAAGCCGCTTTCAGGTCAGATCGGCAAAAGAATCTGTAGTTACAGTGTTAGGTTCAGTCTGCTACGCTTGTAGTTTTTCAAATTTAGTGGCGCATTTCCTAAGTTCCCTCTTCTATATATAGAGATTTTACCGACCAATTGGAGCAAGGTCTAAAAACATTTTAAGATTCTTACTCACAAGGGATTCCTAACTTGCTTGTACGAAGTGACTAATTTTATTTTTTTATATTACAGTTATTATTGGACCGATTTTAATTCTTTAAAGTGATAATTAAAAGGCCACTTTATCTTTATCGTTCTATAAGTATATTCATTAGCTATTTCCTGGCATTTCAATCTAGGTAATTTTTTTCTGGTAATTAAATCGGGTGCTACCCTGATGAAAGAATATCACTAAAATAAATTTTTCTCTTTAATTGACTTACTTTTATGAGGCCGGATTTGTACCTATATATTAAGTGGTCTATCAGATGTTATATTAGCTATGTATTTATTTTTATTTATCGCTATTATTAGAGAAATAAAATAACTCCTTCCCGTCAAAAACACAGATTAAGGCCCTTTCTGCTTAATCCAAAAAGTTTCTTTATAGACACTAGATAAAAGGCGCTTTCTGATTGGTTGTTATATTTGGACCTTTTATCCTAGATTGAGAGCGGAAAATACTTGTATGACCGCGTGTTGTTTATACAGATTCAAATTACGACATATGCAATTGCGTCCTCTACTTATGTTTTTTTTTTTTGTTTTAACTTTGTCACTACACTTAGGACCCATTATGAATATATTAAAGCACAAAAATAAGTAGTATAGGGCCTAAACACAAAATAGTATGCCCAATGGGCTGATCACCCGTTGGCTTGTCACACCGATTACGGAAACAACGGCAGATGGATCTATTTGTTGTTGCCCTAAAGACGCCGCTAGGCGTGATGGGAAACTACAACAGAGAAAATCAATCTGCTGTTGCCCTTAAGACGCCACAAGGCGTGATGGCCTCTGACTGCTTGGTCGGTCTTTGGCTAAGGACGGAAGAAGAAGAAGAAGACAAAATAGTACAGTATGAATAGTGTACACGTGTCTTTTAATCACAATATGAACACTGATATTATATTGTTATCATAAAAACAACTATGAACTGTTTACAGTATAATCACAAAAATAATATAGTTTGAATAGTTTTGTTATTTTAATCACAGCTAATCACAAATATAAGATATTCAATGCAGACAACTTCAAAAAACGGTGCACATCGAACGATTTCTATTCAAAGACTGAATGACGAAAGAAACAAGCTGGCGCGCGGTGGTCACGAAATACGACAAAACAGCGAAGCAAGCGACAAAATATGGAAACGTGGTTAAAATTGAAAACCGTCGAAAGAGCGAAGCGACAAAACTCGAAGCGACGAAAGTCGAGGTATGCCTGTATATGGCAAGAAACAACTCTTGCACATTCCATGTTTAATTAGCTACTTACAGAGTAGAAATTTGTGATCATACTTTTAGGCCCACTTGAATAGAGTTAAAAGACATTAAGTAGGAAATTAAGAAAAGGAGAAACTGAAGTTTCTTCTACATACACTACTAACTTGCATTAGAGATTATATTCTTCGAGAAGAGTGGGAACCACACAAACAACAATAGGCTAACAAGTTGGTAAAAAAGTCACAGATACACAGAAAAAAATCATTATCTACGCTAAACAGCACTGTCAATTATTGGATTACTTACAACTTACGTATCACGTTAGTGTTTATATTTCAAGAATTTTCCTTAGGCAGGTTGTGTGGAATGGGGACAATTTGTACACAAACTCTAAACAGTAATCCACAAACATATTCAGCATAGACATCTTTACCAATGATTATAATCATGTCAAAATCCGCCCTCTCCTGGTCTCCTAGGTAATGAGATCGGATGCCTAGCCTTCTATGACGAGGATGAACAAATAGGAAGTCACGTGTGGAAGTTGCGCACGTTAAAAATCCCTCGGAAGTTGCAAATTGTAAAGAGGATATAAGGTCAATGCCCTGGCAAAATTTAAAACTTAGAGACCTACCCACCACAAAAATATTTATGGAATGTGTGATTCCTATATACACATATGTTGCGTGCATATTTTGACGCACATATTACAAAAATCGATATGGCTATTTAATATGGGAAAAATATAGACATTCATTCATTTGTGTATGAGAATGCTGTCTATGGGGAAAGCGAGAGAATCCATGTTTGATTCACACTTTTGATTATAGGAGTAATCGTTCTGGATATTGATCCGGCGCAAGGATATTGCTCTTATATTTGTACTTATTTTTAGGGCCAGAAAATAGATTAATTTGCTTATTGTGTTTATGGCCTGAATTCATATGTATTACATATTATTAGTACAAGTAGAATCAGTCCTATATTGTATATTTTGGATGGGTAGGCGGGACTAGATTCTGGTTATTCCGGTCTAGCGGAAGTATGAGTTGTCTTGACAAATCGTGATGAGTTCCGATGTACCGTGATAATGGCGGGTACGTACTTTTCAAAGGGCTGGTAGATTCTTAAGGAAATATGATTCATGAAGTGGTTTTCTTCTAAAGGAGATGGTATCTCTACTGTAGTTTATGTTAGAGACTCTCCTAAGGTACGGTACAATGTATAATTCGGACTCCATGTATTGCCAGACCCTATTTTGATGATCTCATGTCGATTCGACCTAGATGGAACATTGTGCTTCGTATCGCTAGGGTCGTGTTTTGTATCGACGAAGATGACAGACTTTCCTACAGCGGTTATGGCTACGTGAATTAACCTGATCACCGTAGAGCTGTATGGAAACATTTATGAAATCATTTATATATCCATTATCAAAAGCAGAAATTAAGTGAAGAAATTTCACAAAAAAATGTTGAAATTGCAGAAAGTACAAAAAGGGTAGAGGGTCTACTCGATGTTATTTTAAACAGCGGAATATGGTCTTCTGTAAATGTGGACAATGCTAGACAGAAAGTTGTTTACCAACAGGTTAAAAAAGCAGAGATCCAGCCCTATACAATCTTTGCGGATAGAAAAGTTAAATGTGATAGACAAATATCTTTTTCCCGAGGGGTGTGGTAATCTGTTGTAAAAACACACGAAGGTGCTGTAGCAAATCAATCAAATCCTTAGCCATTATTGAATTACAAAGAAGCTTAAAGTTATGTTCAGCAAATAACTTTAGGGATACTGACACATTAACCAACAAATCGTCCATGATCCATACTCCAAGTCTTGGACCTCTTAATCCCTTTTCATCTCTACCTATTAACAATGCACTCTCCAACATAGGCCTTATATCTGCAGGATTATTATCAAAATCCATGTTGATTTAATCACTCAGTTAACTATATATCTATATCAGTATAATTATTAATGTCGCAAGTTTATGTTTCAAGAAGTTCTGACAATTACCCTTCCATTTCACACAGTTCAGTATGTATACCAAAAATATTATTCATAAACTTTGTATCATCAATTCCTCTTCCATCTGAGGGAAGTCAACATATATCATACAACCATCAACACTTAGCATCAATACTAAATCCTAATAATATGTCTATATAGAATTAGACAACAAAAACAACAGATTTCAAAAGTATAGGAGATGCAAAGCACAGGAAGGCTCGTTGACATAGTTAAGGCGACACAGTTCACACCACAAACATAACTACTTATCTTGAATGAAAACTCTTCTGTTCCTTTCCGTTAACACCCTGGATATCACAAAGTTCAATGGTAAAACAATCGACAACAGAAAGGCATTGGAACTTGACACCTTGATTCCGCTCAGGTCCTCGATTCAGCACGCTACGTGCTAACACACCGCACAGGAAAGCAGGAAATGGGTCACCGTCTGTCAATTTCGTTGAAAGGAGGTACACCGCTCGTTCATACTGCCAGATGATTACTTGTACTGGTATACAGACGCCACTGTATATCATGACATCTCATAATCTTGAGTAATAAATTTCTTGACTTGCGAGTAGCGACTTGCGACTTGAGTTAACAGTTCCCAGTTTAACTGATACTGAATAAGTTTCCCTTGGGCCTGGATACAGCTCTCAAATGTGATGTCTGTCTTTCATATACTAACGCCACTCAGGCTACATGCTAACAGTTGTGAATTAATATCACGCGAATTTCGCGGGTATCTGATCCTATAAAACTAGCACACCACTGTTACACCCCCCTAAAATTAATGTTTATTTTTCAAGAGGTCATCACTGTTGTACCTCCGTAAAGCACGTGAAAGTCATGGCCATCAACTTTTGTGAAACGTCATGGGGCTTCACTGATAACGTATTGGTTTGGTGGATGGTGTCTTATTGAATTATCTGCTAACGTTACTGTTGTGTTGTGGATCTGGTAATGTCTACAGTTGATACCTATATATTCCCCACATTGGCCACCACTGTAAAGTTTCATTTCTTCTGGGCGCGCATTTCATTGTGGAAACTGACCAGAAAGCTCTTACGGCTATTCAGAGTAAAAATCTGAAGAGCGCGAGATCAACGCGATACGCGATTGCTCTACAGCCATTTCATTTTTCGGTGCGAGCTATCCGTGGGTCAGAAAATGTGATGGCAGATATTTTGTCTAGATGCCCACATGATTCATAACTCTTATACAACTTTGATACAGTTGTTTCTATGTTGAAATGTGTACACATATGTAATATATCATATATTGATTGTAACACTACTTAGCGGTTCATTGATATTTATTCACCGCTGATCTTTCAATGTTTTTCGTCTTTGATGATCATGATGTTAAGATATCTTAGATGAAATTTATGTATAAACTAATGTGGAAATTGTGTCATTGCTAATATTGTAGTATGCGTTGGTGACACCTCTCTGGAAATATTTATACTTAGAGAAGTACTTTCTCTAAGGTCATAAAACTTATGCTTATCATCTGCGCATTGTATTGGTGCGTTGTGAGCCTATTGTATGTTGCTCCTAGATGTATTTCAAAAAAAAATGTACCATTTTTTTTCCCGAGGGGTGTGGTAATCTGTTGCGTGCATATTTTGACGCACATATTACAAAAATCGATATGGCTATTTAATATGGGAAAAATATAGACATTCATTCATTTGTGTATGAGAATGCTGTCTATGGGGAAAGCGAGAGAATCCATGTTTGATTCACACTTTTGATTATAGGAGTAATCGTTCTGGATATTGATCCGGCGCAAGAATATTGCTCTTATATTTGTACTTATTTTTAGGGCCAGAAAATAGATTAATTTGCTTATTGTGTTTATGGCCTGAATTCATATGTATTACATATTACACTAGTCAACAAATTTTCAAAAGTTATTTGTACCAGAAATTAAATATACCATTTCTTATTGATTTTGACATGCTGATTTCAAATATCATAATGAAATTCACCAATTGGCTCTGGTTTTTTTTTTTTAAATGATGAATTTACATTACAGTAATACAAATAATGTATGCTTGTTTAATTCTCTGGGGTGAACAGCTAGTCTTTCTACTTTAGCATTATAAAAATTGTGGTTACATACTCAATTAATTGATATTTCAACATAAAATGATAGAAAAAATAAAAACATTATTTAAAGTTCACATATCATGTTTTAAAAAGGCACATTTGAACCCATTCCGTCATTATTCAGTCGCTGTTCGAGCTCTCTTTGCTTGCTTCTTGTAGTCAATCGATGAGGTGTCTCTTGCACAGTCCAACAGTAATCAGCAAGCATTGAAGGGCTCCAATTGCCTTGATAGTTTGTCTCCATAGCAGCAATGTCCTGGTGAAATCGTTCACCATGCTCATCACTGACTGCTCCACAGTTTGACGTAAAGAAATCCAGATGAGAATCCAGAAAATGAATTTTCAAAGACATGTTGCAGCCAAGACTCTTATACTTCAGAAGTAGATTTTCTACAATTTCATTGTAATTATCAGATCTGTTGTTTCCAAGAAAAATTGTCCACCACTGACTTAAATGCTAGCCATGCTGCTTTTTCCTTGCCATGCAACACGCAAAGAAACTCGTCATCATGAAGAAGTTTTCGAATTTGCGGACCAACAAATACTCCCTCTCTTATTTAGCTTCACTCAGTCTTGGAAATTTTCTGATGAGGTATTTGAAAGCCTCATCTGTTTTCTCCATTGCCTTGACAAAGTTTTTCATGAGACCCAGCTTAATGTGCAAGGGTGGCAACAAAATCTTGCTGGTGTCGACAAGTGCTGGGTTCTCAACGCTCTTACTGCCAGGCTGCCTGATTGGCCAATGTCTTCTGATGTAATGGTTACTTCGTGCACGGCTATCCCACTCACAGAGAAAGCAACAGTACTTGGTGTATCCACCCTGTAGTCCAAGCAAAAGAGCGACCACTTTTAAGTTACCGCAAAATGACCAATGATGATGATCGTAGTTTATACACTTCAAAAGCTGCTTAATGTTTTCATAAGTTTCTTTCATATGAACTGCGTGACCAACTGGAATTGACGGTAACACATTACCATTATTCAACAAAACAGCTTTAAGACTCGACTTGGATGAATCAATGAAAAGCCTCCACTCTTCCGGTATGTAATTGATTTTGAGGGCTGCCATTATACCAGAAATGTTGTGGCACGCAGAAAGGTCACCCTCTTTGAAAAAGAATGTAATAAGCGGCTTCTGGCGGTTCCTATACACAGAAATTGTAACATCTTCTGCCAGGAGATTCCACTGTTGCAATCTGGAACCCAAAAGCTCCGCCTTGTTCTTCGGTAAATTCAGATCTCTTACAAGATCATTCAGTTCACCTTGGGTTATTAAGTGTGGTTTAGTGGATGTAGTTTGCTCAAAATCTGGGTCGCTTGAGGTTGATGGTTCAGGATCACCAATGTCCTCTTCTTCATCAGTGGAAGCGGCTGAAAATGATTCTGGCACTTTGGGAACTGGTAGATCATCGCCATGTGGTACCGGACGTATTGCAGACGGGATGTTTGGATATTCCAGAGTCCATTTTTTCTTCTTTGATATGCCTTTCCCAATTGGAGGGACCATGCAAAAGTAACAGTTGTTGAGATGATCAGTGGGCTCTCTCCAAATCATTGGGACTGCAAAAAGCATAGCTTGCCTTTTGCCAGTCAACCACAGTTTAAGATGTGCTGCCCATGTATTGCAGCATATGTGTGGCGCCCAGCTCTTATCTTGATCTCCTATTCTGCAGCCAAAATACAAACTGCACGCCTTCTTAATCACAAAAACGAAATATAACTAAAGTGATTAAGAAGGCGTACAGTTTGTATTTTGGCTGCAGAATAGGAGATCAAGATAAGAGCTGGGCACCACACATATGATGCAACAGAAATTATTAGCACTGTTCACACATGTCCTAGGCATTTCTAACTACGATACTTTTGATAAGGACAAATGCACTAACTAATGGCAAAATTTTATCAGAGATAAGATATTTATACACAAAGGTGATGTAATTATAGGTAGGATTGCATCATCAACTTCTAGTTACATTTTTATTGGTCATTAGCAAAAATTATGCAATCGCCCACAACAGTAGCCTCATATATATAAATTGACCGTAATTAAATAAACTAGTAGCATATATCTTGAAAACTAGAGCCAATCAACATTTTTTAATGTCATGTTCGTTTTCAGCACACCAAAATTAGTTAAGATCAGCTATTTTCATTTCTGGTACATTTTGGTTGTTGACTAGTGTTATTAGTACAAGTAGAATCAGTCCTATATTGTATATTTTGGATGGGTAGGCGGGACTAGATTCTTGTTATTCCGGTCTAGCGGATGTATGAGTTGTCTTGACAAGTCGTGATGAGTTCCGATGTACCGTGATAATGGCGGTGATGCGTGATGCCATACGATGATGGATGGTATCCGCATGTCTGGTTTTGTGTAGTGTGCAGATGTGTTCAGACAAACAATGTTCATACAAAAATAACAGGGCAATCCACATAGGACGTCAGTAAACTCACGACGTATAAAGTCAATGATTCTTGTAACAGCCGTTGACGTTTTTCTTCATTATTTATTGTGGACGCCACAGTGACAAAATGGTTACGCGAATATGTAGGCACATCAAACAGTCATTATCACAGCAACATTCAATACAGCAATAGACGGTAGACAGCATTACAATGATGAGTCAGATGCATGTTATATTTCATAGTGCTGTAAATGTAGTCAGGTGAAAAACTCCATCCTTTTCTATAACAGCCAGGAGATAACCAGATGTATGAGATCAGTTCACTCTCCTTAGTCTGACTTCAGCAAGACAGACACGTCTGCCGAAGTATAAATAATGTCCTCAAAATATCCTCTAGATAATAAAGGTTTTCCAAACCTAGTTCATTTAACAAAGTAGCAAGTAATGGTCCTTGGGACATGCATCAACCGATGCAGTACAATACAGCGACATGTGAGCTGGGAAAACATCTCGTGACGACGACTTTCGAAGACAGGCTATGAATCGAAATCGCTCACGACCCAAAATCGATAGAGTTAATGAAAAGTCAATTTACCTTGCTTTCAGGAAATACACAGAAATATCACGCCTCCCGACATGTGGGAAACACTAGAGGTATTATCTCGAATAAACGAAATATCCATTAAGAGGACTACACATCCCTGACAGAACAAAAAATAGCGGAGATCCCCTCTTCAACGAGGCATCTCTTTCGCCATTCCAAATCGCTCACTCCACTAGTGGTGGGCGGAAACCGATCGACCAAAAAACCAGACCAGTCATGCGCAGTCCAGCGCAAAATGACCACAGCTCAAACTTAACTGCATTCGATACCAACGCGAGAAGACAAATGCTTACCGAGAAAAGTGACTATAAATTTCAAGCAGTTGTTGCCCTTGCGTTATAAAATAGATATTGTAATAAAACGATGTTGCGAGAATTTATCACGCAACATATCACCACCTCCTCCCGATAAAAAAAAAATGTGGAACATATTTTTTTTTTTTAAATATCAAAGAGCATGCGATAAGCGGCTCAAAACGCACGAATTATGCGCTGATAATTAATTAAATTGCCTAACATGAGGCTAAATATAGAGTGTCTGGTGAGGATATACCTCAACAGAAAAATAAATATGTCTCAAAAAATATTCACATCGGGGAGGTGTCACCAACACACATCACGTTAGCATGTAAACACAATATACGTATGCAAGTTACTATAATCATCATTAAACAGCATACTCTAATATTGTCTTTAAAAATGGATGTACAAATCTGATAGGAAAATTTAAATAGTACATTCTTTGACATGTAATGACATAAGTACATAGTAAAGTTAAACTACATGACGATCCAGGACATATGCTCTGGTATTCCGAGGGTAAGTACACAATCTAGAACTCGTCATGCTTGATACTAGTAAGGTAAGTCCTCAGCTCAACAATGACATTCTGAGAAAGTACAAGCAATATAATGCTAATTAATAACTAATATGCTTCATAAGGTACAATACATTATTAATAATTGTGGCTGTTTAGTAAACTAACGGCCCTTATATTAACTACTCAGTCCTCCTCTATCATCTTAAAAAACGAACAGAAGAAGATGACAACAAAGCACGATAGTGTGTACATATAAAGTAAGTACAGATGTGCTAATCTATTGTAGAAATATAGGTGTGTTATGACTCTGTAATATATGGAAATATAGGACAGAAGTATTAGTTGGAGTCATGTGGGCATCTAGACAAAATGTCAGCCATCACATTATCCGCACCACGGATAGCTCGTACCGTGAAGTGAAAAGGTTGAAGAGCTATAGCATATCGAGTGGATCTCGAACTCTTCAAATTCTTAGTCTGAATAGCTGTAAGAGCTTTCTGATCAGTCTCTAGAATGAAATGTGCGCCCAGGAGGAATCTTTGTAGCTTTAGAATTGACCAAACCATCGCTAACAACTCACGGTCTAAAACCGAGTAGTTCCTCTCTGCCGCATTTAGTTTTCTAGAAATGTACATAACAGGATGCAGAGTATTTGCATATTCTTGCATCAGTGCTGCTCCAATCCCAGTGGATGAAGCATCACTCCGAAGAACAAAAGTCCTATCAAGAGTAGGTAATCTTAAGATGGGAGGAGAAGAAAATATATTCTTGATTTGGTCTAGTGAAGATTGGCATTCTTCAGACCAACGGACCAGATTAGGCGAACCTTTCTTCAACAATGTTGAGAGAGGTGCCATGATCGAAGATAAATTTGGAATAAATCTCCCATAAAATTGAATTAAACCTAAGAGACTCCTAACTTGTTTCTTCGTTTTAGGAACAGAGATGTTCAGTATTTTGGAAGTATTGTGGTCTTCTGTCTTCAAGAGACCATGACCAACACGATGACCCAGGAAAGAGATTTCACCAAAACCAACAAAAGCTTTAGAAGGTTTTGCTGTCAAATTATTCTCACGTAGAGTGGACAGTAAGTCATATAACCCTAAATAGTGATCTTCCCAGGTATCACTGAAGAGACAGATGTCATCTAAGTATGCGATGACATCCGAACGATGTGACAGAATTCGACGCATCATGCGAACGAAAGTGGCAGGGGCGTTCATGAGACCAAAAGGCATAACATTCCATTGAAATAGACCCCTAGGTGTAGAAAAAGCAGTAAGAGGTTTGGCATGCTCTGCTAAAGGCACTTGCCAATAACCTTTAGACAAGTCAAGTTTAGTGAAGAATCTAGAATTAGAAAGTCTAATCAGTAGATCTTCTAACAAAGGCATCGGTTCAGCGTCGAACTTTGTGACCTGATTCAATTTGCGATAATCAACGCAAATTCGTATGTTCTTATCCTTCTTCCGGACAATAACCATGGAAGAAGAATATGGTGAAGTCGATGGTTCAATTATATTTAATTGAATCATTTCATCCAATTCCTTTTCCACTTGCGACTGAAAGTGTATAGGAATAGGATACGGCCTAACCCTAATTGGATTATTGTCGGTAAGAATTATGTCATGTTCTATGACATCTGTGTGTCCAGGAATGTCAGTGAGAACATCCTGAAATGTTTGTAACATCGACGAGACTTGTCGATGTTCGTCACCAGAAAGATTAGGAGAAACAGAAACGTTTTTCCAAGATTCCGTGGAATGTAATGGAACCACTGGAAGGGGAAGGTTGACATCAGAGAAGGTAGCTTCCTCATCCTGAATGACAGACAGGGATGAATAATGACCGTGAGGTGCAGGAGCATCATCCGTTGCCTGGAAAATAGGCAGCAAATAGTCCGGACGTTCGTGAAATTCCGAAAGCATGTTTATGTGGAAAGTTTTATGCTTTCCATCAATATCGACCACATAGTCAACATCGGAAATCCGAGAGACTATTGCATACGGACCTTTCCATGCAATAAGAAGTCTATTTTCCCTACTGGGGAGTAGGACGAATGCTTTGTCACCTGGACAAAGTTGTCGTAGACATCTATTCTTGTTAGCAAACTGCCTTGCCTTCTCTTTAGCAATTTCTGATGAAGCAGTTGCTAGCTTACATGCCTCAATGATCTTTTGTCTAAGAGCAATGACATACTCATATGAGGATTGAGTTTCATCGCTAATATCATCGGCAGTGATGAGATCGTGTAATAAAGACATAGGGCCGCGTGGACGCGCGCCAAAGACAAGTTCGAAGGGAGAAAATCCTGTGTGTTCATTAGGGACTTCTCTATAGGCAAAGAGAGCCGCGGGTAAAACCCTGTCCCAATCTTGAGGATGATCTTCAGTTATCTTACCAAGCAAAGTCTTGAGCGTTCTATTCAGACGCTCAACTAACCCATTAGACATAGGATGGTAGATACTACTGAGAGATCGTTCAATATGTAAGGTAGACATTACCTGTGACATAGTGTCAGATATGAGTTGAGTGCCATGGTCTGACAATATTTCTCTGGGGAACCCCAAGCGAGAAAATATCAACCAAAGAGCATCTGCGATATCTGTAGTAGATATGCTCTTAAGAGGAATAGCCTCTGGCCAACGTGTGCACATATCGACACATGTAAGGATAAACTGATGTCCTCTGGCCGACTTGACCTTAAAAGGGCCAATAATATCTATGGCCATTTTCTGAAACGGCCGAATAGGAATGTCAGCAGCCTGGATAGGCGCAGCATGTCGTGGTCCTCTAGATTTGACCTCCTGACATACCTTGCATGATCGGCAGTAAATACGAATGTCCTTATTGACAAAAGGCCAAAAGAAAGCCGCAAGGACTCTCGACTTCGTACGGGCAAAACCCATATGTCCAGCACATTGCGAGTCATGAGCATGTTGTAATATTTGCACTCTCATGCTCTTGGGAACAAGAATTTGCGAATGTGCCGACGTAGTCGAATCTTGTACCATACGTACAAGTACGCCGTTTCTCATTGCAATCCAAGATTTTCTATTTGTATCCTGATTCGGATCACCTTTCTTCGCAAGAACGAAGAATTTTTTTAAAGAAGGATCTTCTTCTTGCAATTTTATGAAAGAGTCACGAGTGATTACTAAGTGACTATCTTGGCTATCAACTTCATTATCACTATTCAGTGAAGTTTCGGGTGTTTGTAGAGCTTGTGCTCTTGTAACTACTGCATTTGTAGCTTGCATGTTATTATCTTCCCAAGCAGCAATCTGCTGTGGGGTACACTCCCTAACTCCGTGAATACGACCAATAATAAGGTCCGCAATAGGATTAGGTAAGAGACAAGCATGCACATCTCCAGTAAAGAAAGGAGTGGCAATGCGAATTACAGCAGTAGGATATTTTTCTAGAGTGCCGCCAAATGTGACACATTTAATAACCCTTCCTGTAGCACAAGATGGATCTACAAGCGATTGTCTAACACCAATAGTGGTGCATCCGGAATCGAAAAGTAGTGAGACCGGAGTATCATTAACAAGACCCTTATGTAGAATTAAAGAACCCCTCCCGTCATGCGCAACAGCAGCAGGAAGAGCGGGAAGTGGGTGACCACAACTCAAAGTAGTTATGGTACCCGGTTCGAATAAAGTACTGCATTGGGGGCATTTGTTTGCTCTCTCAAAGTCAAAAGCAGAACCAGTGACAGCGTCAAAGTTTTTACTATCAACAACATGATTACAGGCTCCCTCAGTTTCCTGTTGTACAGCATTAGCCTGCTGATATCTCTTTTTTTTGTGTTGAGATCTACCCCGACTATTATTACCTCTGAAGTTATCAGAGTTATTATTATCTCTGCAGTTATTATTGTCTCTATTGTAATTGTTATCCTGGTTCGAATTCCAGTTTCCACGATTACTATCATGTTCACATTGATGCGAACATCTATTTGTTTGGTTCTGAGGTCTTCGGCAGGAATAACCTCTATTACCATATCCTCTTTTGAAATGCTTATAATTATTAGGGTGATAGTAACGACCACTATCAGGTTGTCTCCAATTCTTCGAAGAAGAATCACCATGAAATTGATTTCCATGATTTTGACAGAAATTACCGCTACTCTTTCTATCAAAATTTTGTTGGAATCTACGAGCAAAGTTTTGACCATACGGAGCTGCCGAAGCAACTGGTAAACCTTCTTTCACCTTAGAGTTACCCATGGTTATGTGTGGGTGCGCAGTTACGTATTGGCAACAGAAATCTTCCATTTCTTTTATTGTTTTAGGTTTACGTTCATGAAGGAAAGCAAGGAAAGACTCATTGACAGACGACATGACTTTGTCTCTAAGTATTAAGTCCATAAGTCCTTCATAAGTTTTTTCCGTCTTAGATAGTTCAACCCATCGTGAGAAAGTAATGCGTATTCTTGCAATAAACTCGGAGAATTCAACTCCATTTTCAGGTAACATGTTTTTAAATTGTAGACGATAGCCGTCTTCGTTAAGCTGATATTTCTTTAACAAAGCGGCCCTGACAACCTCATAATTGTTCTTGTCAGGTTCATCCACCATATTTAATATACTTAGAGCTTTACCTGTCAGTATCCCTGATAACTGATAAACATATTTTGCTTTGTCTATGTTATGAGCTGTACATGCTTGTTCAAATCTGTCCAGATAGAACATTATGTCATCACTGGAAGGACTAAATGTTGGTAACTTAATCTTAAAAGTATCATTATTAGCCTTACCAGAAGATGAACCCTTGTTTGAATCATTACCATTACTCATGCTCGTCAATTTCAATTTTTCCAACTCTAAAGCTAAGACCTTTTCTTCATGTTCCATTTTTGCTTTCTCTTTCCTCTCATCAGACTCTCTCTGTAATCTTCTTTCCTCAGCCTGAGCCTCTTTTTGAAGTCTTTCATTTTCAGCTTCTTTTTCAAGTCTTTTATTTTCAGCCTCTTTTTCAAGTCTTTTATTTTCAGCCTCTTTTTCAAGTCTTTTATTCTCAGCCTCTTTTTGAAGTCTTTCAGCTTCTAGCTGTAGCTGGAGTTTTCTCTCCTCAGCTTCTGATTCCCTTTTTTGTTTTTCCATTTCCATTTGGAATCTTTTTTCATCCACCTGCATCTGCAGTTTCTTTTGTTCAGCTTCCATATGCAGTTTCTTTTGTTCAGCTTCCATTGCTTTATCATATCGAGCAGTTGCAAATTCTTCTAACTTATCACCAGTCTTCCCAAGCAATTTACCCTGCTCAATAAAGTGCTCAAATGTAGACATGTTGTCTAACATATGAGTCCAAAACCTGAAATAATTAACTAATTTATTTCAAACCTAAGTGTAACAAGTCTTAATTAAGCACTTGTATATTCACATCACCTTATATTATCCCAGTCTCTGTGGGAAACAAGTCTCCAATCAAAGAACTTGTATATGAAATATCAATCAATTCTTGATCATAAGTGCACTTCTCATTCAATAGTGCACGACACTATTCATCATTCATTTATCATCAGTGTAGTAGTAACAGTGCATTAGCATAGCCCATTAACTAATTACTATAACTGTAAACAATGACTATGTAAACACATGCAGAATGTAAACATTGAAAATGTAAACAATGCAAACAATGTAAACAATAACAATGTAAACAATAACAAAGATCAGCAACAATACAAAAACGTTCGCAGAAATCAACTAAAAATAAAGCAGAAATTAATGAAATATCACAAAAAATGTGACGATATCTGCGATAGAATTAAACAAAATACATGACACCACAGTGTATAAACAAAAATGTTGTATGAAACTAAATTATAGACAAGAGTAGGCTAACAAATACAAACAAATCAAAACAAAACTAAAGAATGCGAAATAATAACGAAAACAATATTAAAACATGTCATCACAGCTAACATAAATAGCAACAGAAGTCGCTTAGCAAATTCCAGTATCGGAAATTTGCAAACCCTACAGAAAACGCTCACAATAGACGACCTCTATGACGTGGCATAATCTAACGGAGACACCACCCAACCGAGAACCCGCTGAAATATAAACATATAAATATACAAATAACATATAGACATATAACATATAGAATGAGATGATACACAGAAGACTCAGCAGAAGTATAAGGGCACAGTTTACATACAAACAGGCCACTTAACTTATAGGCTTCCAATCGTAGAACAGCAGAAAAAACGGATGTCAATCAACGTCCTAAAGAGCGAAGCTCCAACGATGATGGCACATCTGAACTGCTTCCACTGCTAACACGATGGTACAAGAGCTTCTGAAATACTGTGTGTTGAGTTGTTTCGGCACTTGACCTTCTAATCCAAAAGTAAGTTGATGGAAATCGGTACTTGGCCTTCTTCAGAAAACAACCCGTTTCAACCGGCACTTGACCTTCACAAAAAACGACAGCACTGGAACCTTGACAGCAGCAACTTGCTTGACTTGCGTAAAAGATAACAGCAGTCCGAGTTATCCGGCAACATGTAACAACGCCGGGTACTGTCAAATTCTTGTTTCCGTCAAAAAGTTGAAATTTTGACTTTTACCGGGCAACGCCGAGTACTTTGAAAATTTTGAAGATGTTGACTGTATTGAAGAATGTTAATTTCTTGAAGGATGCTGATGAATTCTTGTTGAAAATGAAGTGGGTAAGGGACCCCGTGTTTGCTGGTACCAGAATCAAACCAGCTTATGGCCACCAAATGATGCGTGATGCCATATGATGATGGATGGTATCCGCATGTCTGGTTTTGTGTAGTGTGCAGATGTGTTCAGTCAAACAATGTTCATACAAAAATAACAGGGCAATCCACATAGGACGTCAGTAAACTCACGACGTATAAAGTCAATGATTCTTGTAACAGCCGTTGACGTTTTTCTTCATTATTTATTGTGGACGCCACAGTGACAAAATGGTTACGCGAATATGTAGGCACATCAAACAGTCATTATCACAGCAACATTCAATACAGCAATAGACGGTAGACAGCATTACAATGATGAGTCAGATGCATGTTATATTTCATAGTGCTGTAAATGTAGTCAGGTGAAAAACTCCATCCTTTTCTATAACAGCCAGGAGATAACCAGATGTATGAGATCAGTTCACTCTCCTTAGTCTGACTTCAGCAAGACAGACACGTCTGCCGAAGTATAAATAATGTCCTCAAAAATATCCTCTAGATAATAAAGGTTTTCCAAACCTAGTTCATTTAACAAAGTAGCAAGTAATGGTCCTTGGGACATGCATCAACCGATGCAGTACAATACAGCGACATGTGAGCTGGGAAAACATCTCGTGACGACGACTTTCGAAGACAGGCTATGAATCGAAATCGCTCACGACCCAAAATCGATAGAGTTAATGAAAAGTCAATTTACCTTGCCTTCAGGAAATACACAGAAATATCACGCCTCCCGGCATGTGCAAATACACTAGAGGTATTATCTCGAATAAACGAAATATCCATTAAGAGGACTACACATTCCTGACAGAACAAAAAATAGCGGAGATCCCCTCTTCAACGAGGCATCTCTTTCGCCATTCAAATCGCTCACTCCACTAGTGGTGGGCGGAAACCGATCGACCAAAAAACAAGACCAGTCATGCGCAGTCCAGCGCAAAATGACCACAGCTCAAAACTTAACTGCATTCAATACCAACGCGAGAAGACAAATGCTTACCGAGAAAAGTGACTATAAATTTCAAGCAGTTGTTGCCCTTGCGTTATAAAATAGATATTGTAATAAAACGATGTTGCGAGAATTTATCACGCAACAGGCGGGTACGCACTTTTCAAAGGGCTGGTAGATTCTTAAGGAAATATGATTCATGAAGTGGTTTTCTTCTAAAGGAGATGGTATCTCTACTGTAGTTTATGTTAGAGACTCTCCTAAGGTACGGTACAATGTATAATTCGGACTCCATGTATTGCCAGACCCTATTTTGATGATCTCATGTCGATTCGACCTAGATGGAACATTGTGCTTCGTATCGCTAGGGTCGTGTTTTGTATCGACGAAGATGACAGACTTTCCTACAGCGGTTATGGCTACGTGAATTAACCTGATCACCGTAGAGCTGTATGGAAACATTTATGAAATCATTTATATATCCATTATAAATTAACTCTGGCTTATATTCTCCTTCCTATGAATGAGTGAACGACAACTCAGGGAGGCAGCCATGTTAGATTTCGGTCATCATATGTTTTGATCACTGCCAAGAGAACAGATTATTTATCCTATTATCGGACAGTGACAGGGAGATCTCAATCTTGCTAGAACCCCCCCCCCCCCCCTTTCGTGGTTTCATAATATATACTACAAACTATGGACGTCAAGTAACTTTAGTTATTTACCGATCTGCCTTCACTGACGCGTTTAGTCAGATAGGGGAATGCGGCCATAATGTATCATGACATTGAACTTTTGATGTACTGCCCATTATTTCTGAATGCGTCATGACTTCAGATCTGCTATGTATACCTACAAATTGATATGTCAACATACCATGATGTACTCGTATGTCCCAGTGTGTACGTCTGAATAAATTGAGTAAACAAAGATTCCAGCAGTCTGCATTGGTGCCTTGTAGACACAAGTGTATGAGTGGTTATATTGGTCAGCACACGAACAGTACACCATTCGCGGTAATCACACTCTACACTTCTACTTCATACATACACCATCCTGCGTCGGTTGGAGTGACCAAGTTTAGGGCCTGCTTCCCCTGGAGCCTTTGCCTTCCCTAACTCAGGACTAGGGTGAGTTACCCATTTACAGCTGGGTAGACTGGAGCATGCCTGATCTCAACAACACACCACTCTTCCTTACAGAGCACACCGACTGACACTTTACAGAGTGGAAAGAAGAAAAGAAACTTTACACATATTGGGATTCTCTCCAGTGTTACTAAGTTCGTGCACTATGCTGAGATCCTCCTTGTGTGATCTAAGGGAGGTGATCAGCGCACTGATGGAGTTGTCCGTGTACATCGAAGATAGTCCTTAAAACCACACCAAACCAATCTTGACAAGGAAATGTTTCGTCTGCGCTGACATGCGCTCTTCAATAATTTATTAAATATACCGCGTGTCGCCCTAGTACTGCTTTATTCTATCTGCACTAAAGCTTGTTTTGAGAAAAAACGCATCCAAAGTTTTTGGGGTATCAGTTGAACATGAAGAAGTTATTTCAACAAATTTGCAGTATGATCGAAACTGTTGAATCTATTTTAAATCAAAAATTAGAATGTGGAATGCATCTTCCGGTTGGAGATAGAATAATGTGCCAACAGAATTATTTACTTTCTAGTTATTATCTGAAGCCTATCTCCACATTCGTGCCTTTCAGTGACATCATTATTCCATCTCCAGTTTCCTGGTAAAGACAGCCTGTGGCGGGTAAAGAAAATATCGGTTCAGATCTATAGCTTAATTCTTACGTTCTCTTCTAAGATGTTCATTTGCTTTAAACAGTAGATAAGTATTTATACGTTCTTTACGATTACATCTCTTTACATAAAAGTGAGAGTTTAGGGGCTTTTTTCCTGAAAGAGTCGTTCTTCCTCTTACAAACATTTACTTTAACAACCTTGTTCAGGCAGGCTAACAATAAGAGACAAAGGAGTCATGTTTATGTTTATATTGTTTACTGGATTAAATGAACACAGTTTTGTCCTGATATTTCAGGTTAGTCATTTTGAAACACATTCACACATAATAAGAATATGAGAGAAAATACTCAAGAGAAATCACGATTTAAGCAGGGTGCTCATGAAATCTCTGTATATATCTGAACAAGCTCTTCATGTTTGTGTTTTTCTCGGTTGCCATAGGTCATGCTTTCAATTTTCTTAGGCTACTTCATTTGGCAAACGAATGCTCCGTGTCACGGCATTGCCTCCCCTGCTTTGCAGTAGTGGTTCAACAGTGACCAGAACTCAAGTGTCTAGTATGGGTCTTCAAAGGTGTCTACCTTCGCACAAGATTACTCTTGGCAGAGTGGTAGATAGAGGAATAATGATGCTTCTATCTCAATGGAGTGTTTATAAGATATTTCAGAAGTCAAGAACAATGCTGCATTGGGCAGGGCAATTGTTAACTTATATCTTATTCGCTGCCTTTTATGAAGAATTAAGCAATTATTAATTTCAGCTCGTTTAAACTCCCACCTTGATTTACTCAGTGGAATTCTTCTTGTGATAGTTGCAACCCAGGTTCATGGCTTGTGAAGTTGTACGTTTATATACTGACCCTGCTGTGCGCCCGTTCTTAATTAAACGATGATGATAGTGACCTGTCTTTGTTCTTGTGCACGCTTGTCTGTCACGTTAATTATTGGGCTTGTCTTGCTAATGTGACCACTGAGTGATACTTAATGACCAGACAACTATGATGACTGCAGTAACTGATCGATTCATGGCTGACAACAAAATTCCTGTATTGTTATCAATAACATAATTACAGTTGGCCATCTCCGTGCCTGATTATAAAGGTATTAAGAATACACATGTTTTCTACGTTGACCTTTCATATAGCACGTAATTCACTGGTCAGCAACTAGTTATTAACGTTTGAGCTCAGCTGACTAGTGCAACACTGTCTACTATTCTTTACTTGATAATGGGCTGTTCTCAATATATTCAATTTGGCTTCGAAATATTAGCTGGGTCACCACCAGTGCTGAAAACTTATTCTTAGCCACTAGAACTGATCTTTATAAAGTCTGCCCTATGCGTCCGACACTGGCCCGCTGCTTCTAAACACTTGTTCTTGAGTATCTGCACATGATTAACTATTCGAAAGTTTTACCTTCCAATGTTTCTTGAATGAACCGCTAGCGACATATTTTTACACAGCTCGACGTGGACTCTGCTTGTCGTGAAAACATCTTTTCTCTGTCTTCTTTTCTGAAAACTGCAGCGGTACTAATAATACAATGGTATCTGAGCTGGTCATTACATTACAGATGGTCGTTAGGGTTAATCTACCCTAACCTGCTCACTGCTGGTTACCTGAGCCAAAACGAAGAGTGAAGTCGAGTCTCTCTTTTGTTATTGTTGTTGTTTTCGTCTACTATGTTGCTGTAATACCCTGTTCAACCTGAAAGTTGGTTATAATTGGGGTATCGAGTCTCTCTCGTCAGCGCACAGACTTATATACCGCTTGTGACGTATGAACCAAGTCTCCCTATCCACTAATTATCCTTCGTTTATCTAATCTCAGTTATCTCCCTTTCCTATCACATTACCCTCCCTAACATAAAAACAGATTTGTCCCCCAGGACAAATTTTTCTCTCCCATTGATTAATACGCCTATCTCTACCACAAAAACCTAACTGGTGCTTCCATGACCAGTATTACCATACACTAATATATAAATGGAATACACCTCATCATTCTACCCATCTAACATAATCCCTTATACATTCATCACCTTCTTCCCACTACATCATCATATTGTAATTATATTATACTAACTACAAAGCCACACTGTATAATCTGTGACTTCAGTATACATTGTAAGCTTCTTTCATCCACAATTTATTATACCTTTCACACACCATTTTTACTCTCAACCTCTCTGTTGCCTACTTTGTTTCAATCTTTTATGTATTATCTCATATCCAGCACTATTTATGAACCATCGTAAGTCATTCCATCATGACCTACTGAGCATTCTCACATCCAGCGCTATTTGTGAACCATCGTAAGTCATTCCATCATGACCTACTGAGCATTATCATAGCCGTACTCACTTTGTTATTTACTTCTTCTGTAGCTAACACTTTTTCCGTACTGTACTGTAACTGCCTGTTACACTTAATTTACATTATATATAGCCGTTTGTGACCAATTTAAAACAGCATGATGTCACTGATTTTTCGTTACTGCTATCCCCCTGGCTAAACCCTTCATCTATCTTTGGACCTAAAAAAAATTTGTGATCCCCTAATTCGAACTACTTGCGTTTTCCGTATCAGCTATCTATTCCTAACATCTGTAATCTTCTTTCTATTTCGATTATATCACGTGCCTCCGCATCTATCTGTCCTGCTATCATTTTATCCCAATTTTCCATTGTCCCTGTTCCGACTCTTTTTCTCCTATTTCTTCCTTCTCAGTTATGATGATGATATAATCCCTTTAGCTGGGAGCAGGTAACTCTTGACAGCCCATTGCCTCTCTGACAAAGGTGCAAGTCTTCCTCAGTTGTTGTGATGATGTGTAGAGTGTATTGTGGATGGTTGGGTGCGATGGGAGTAGCTGGTCGCAGGTCTGTTAGTCTTGGGCCCTGTAACGGCAGGTGTTCAACTGATTCCTCATGGTGGTGGCAGTGCCTACAGTTTGGTTCACGTAGTGGGTCTCTTCTATTTAAATGTTTATTGACGGGGGCATGGCCTGTTCTCAGCTGGAAAATTAGACTTTGATCTCTTCTTTTCAGTTGTTTAACTGGATCTTGAGGGTTTGGTTTAGCTTGATGTTTGAAGAATGGACGCCCTGTCTGGTTTAGCCATTCTTGCCTATAATTGGTTCTCAGGATTAATTAGCAGGTTTGCAGTGTGGTACTTGATGGGAACTGGGGAAGTGCTGCTCCTCTTTTGGATAGTTTATCGGCTTTTTCATTTCCTGGGTCTCCGATATGCCTAGGGATCCACTGGAGTATAACTTCGACGCAATAGGTAGCTAACACTTTTTCCGTACTCTACTGTAACTGCCTTTTACACTTCTTCTTCTTTGATCCTTAACGGCCGTCAAAGCAGTCACTGGCCATCACGCCTAGTGGCGTCTTGTAGGGCAACAACAAATTTATTCCACTTTGCTCGGTCGGTGGCCATCCTTCGTACAGTGCCCCAACTCTGGTTCATTCTTTGCATCTCAACCTCCACAGTCCTCCGCCAGGTTGTTTTTGGTCGGCCTCTCTTTCGTTTTCCTTCAGGGGTACAAAGCATAGCTGTTCTTGTGATGGCATCGGGGTCTCTTCTGAGGACATGGCCAACCCAGCTCCAGCGTCCGCCAGCTATGATGGTGTGCATGTCTTCTTGCTTGCTACGAGGAAGCAGATCTTGGTTATTGATGGTATTTGGCCAAAAGATTCGGTGAATTTTTCTTAGTCGTGTTGTGTGAAAAGAGGACAATTTCGACATTTCCTTCTCTGTGACTCTCCAGCATTCCGCACCATAGAGAAGCACAGAAAGCACACAGCTCTGATATAATCTTAATTGTGTGCTTGTGCTGTATTGGGATGACTTCCAGATGTTGTTTAGGCTAAAGAAGGCTGTTCTTGCCTTATTCATTCTGATGTTGTTGTCTTTGCCTGCCCCGCCGTCTGGTGTTACTATGCTTCCTAGGTATGTGAAGGTATCTGTCTGTACCAGTTTCTGATTCCTTACTAATTAGGGCTCAGGATTGCTCACATTGAGCGTCATGACCTCAGACTTCTTTAAATTGATGTTAAAGCCCACCTGCTTGCTAAACTTATTAAGTCTATCCGTTTTTTCCTGGATGTTTTGATGTGAATGTGCTAGTAGTGCAATGTCATCTGCATATTCCAGATCTTCCAATGTAGAAAATGTTGTCCATCTTATTCCTCTTGGACTGCCCTCTGTTGTCTGGCGCATCACCCAGTCTATGATTGTTAAAAATAGAGTGGTTGATAAGTGGCATCCCTGTCGTACTCCTGTCTTCACCTCAAAGGTTAGGTTGCTCTGCCCAACGCTACACGTAAAGTTGGCATAGAGGCTTTTTATAATTGACACTATGCAGCTTGGAATTCCATAAGACCTCAGTATTTTCCATAAACTGTCCCTATTGTATGCTGTCAAAAGCCTTTTCAAAATCAACAAAATTTATGTAAAGCTGTCTTTGCCATTCTGAGCACTGCTCTATAATGTTCCTGAGAGTGAATATATGATCTACACATCTTCTGTTCTTTCTAAATCCTGCTTCTTTCCTCAGTTTGTGGTCTACTGCCTTTGAAATTCTCTGTATAATTATCCTGCCTAGTATTTTGCTGGGAACTGAGAGAAGAGTGATTCCTCTCCAATTATTGCAGTCTGCAAGATCTCCCTTCTTGGGCAATTTGACAATTATTCCTTTGTTCCACTCTTGGTGTTGTCCCCGTTTTCCAGACTTGTGCAAATAGTGGTTCTAATAGTTCTGCTGCTAGCTCAGAGTCTGTCTTAAATAGCTCTGCATTTAAGTTATCATGGCCCGGAGCTTTGCCGTTCTTTAACCCTTTGATTGCTGTGATGATTTCTTCTTTTCGTGGAATGTCTGTATTTACATCTACGAGGGGCGGTCGAAAAGTTTTGCACTTTACTACGAAAGCTTTAAGACAGGCGGGATTGCTGTGTATCATTATAAAGACACACTATTGGTTTACATTTCCCGTGCGTACATGGCGCGCGCGGGGTGCCGTGTGACAGAGAAATTGGCGGGAAACTGGTTCAGTTGTGTATGAAGCGGTGTCATGGACAAAACGGAGGCTCGTTGCATAATCAAATTCCTGCACCTGCAGGGCAAATCCGCAAAGCAAATTAATGATGAGATGTTTGCCGTTTACCTTGTATAAGGATGTCTGCCCTTCGTTTGACACTGTGAAGCGTTGGAAAAGTCACTTTCAAACGGGACACAGCAGCGTTCAAGATGAACCAAGGAGCGGCAGGCCGTCCATTGCAGATGATGCAAGCAACGTTGCAAGAGTGGAGGCCCTAGTCCTCTCAGATAGGTGCATAACCGTCGAGGAAATCATGGCTGAGTTGGGACTAAGTCATGGGACCACATTGAAGATTTTGCATGAGCAGCTTCACATGTCAAAGGTGTCCGCCAGGTGGGTTCCCAGCCTTCTCACGCCATTCCAAAAGGAGCATTGAGCCGAAACATCCGCACAGATGTTGGACATTTGCAATGCTGACGAAGATGATTTTTTTGGTAGACTGGTTACTGTGGACGAATGTTGGGTGCATTTCTATGACCCCAAGACTAAAAACCAGAGCACACAATGGAAACATTCCTGTTCGCCACCACCAAAGAAGGCAAAAACGGTAACCTCTGCGGGAAAGGTCATGCTCACCGTCTTTTGGGACTGCCGCGGGGTAATACTCACCGACTACCTTCCTCGTGGCCGTACTATCAACTCCACGTACTACCAAAGCCTTCTCCAGAAGTTAGGCGAAGAAATGAAGCGCAAAAGACGCGGGATGCTGTCTAGAGGCGTTCGTCTGCTTCAGGACAAGGCGCCGGCTCATGCAGCTCATGGCTCCATCGTCCTCGCCCAGCAGTGCGGGTATGAAATCATGCCCCATCTACCATACTCACCGGACTTGGCACCGAGTGACTTCTTCCTGTTTCCCAACATGAAGAAACTGCTTCGTGGACGTCATTTTTCTAACGACCAGGACTTGATTACTGAACTGGAGACGTGGTTCCGGACCCAGACGGGGGTATTCTACAATCAGGGCATCCGGAAGGTGAAGAAGAGATGGGAGAAGTGCATTGCCTTGAGGGGTGAATACATAGAGAATGACTTAAGTTCACACCAATTTTCAGGTACGTGCCTTGACTCCTTCATACTAAAGTGCAAAACTTTTCGACCGCCCCTCGTAGATCGTTTTCAGCTTCAGGAACATTCAATTGTGTCTCTGGTTGTTCCTTGTTCAGAGTTTCTCTGAAGTGCTCTGCCCATCTTGTTTCCTGTCCCTCTGCTGTCGTGATGAGATTACCTTGCTTATCTCTTACTAATGTGGTATTGTTTGCACCTCGTTTTCCGCTGATGAATTTAGTTATTGTGTATACTGTGCTTTGTTCATTTCTCAGTGCTGCCTCCTCTGCCTGGCTTGCAAGATCGTCTAGAAAATTCCTTTTGTTTGCTCGGGTTTGGCGCTTAACTTCCTTGTCCAGCTGACTGTACTGTTCGCTATATAGCTGCTTTAACCTGGGGGACTTCGCTCCTGTTTTCTTTCTTTTCATTTCCCTTCTCATCGTTATGGTGTTTAATGTTTCTGGTGTTATCCAGTCTTGTTTCTTCCTTTCCTGGAATCCCAAGCATGATTTGCTGCTTTCCTTGTATATTGTTGAAATGGTGTTGAAATTCTGGTCTATATCATCAGTCACTGTCTTTTCCTGACTTTTGGCAAATTGATATCGTTTCTTTATGTCGGCCGCAAAAGCTTTTCTGGTAATGGAGTCCTTCAATTTGCTGATGTCAAACCTTTTCTGTGTAGTTACAGTTGGTCCAGCTTTTCTTAGTTTCACTTTCAGTTTTGCTACTACTAAATGGTGATCACTTCCCACATCTGCACCTCTTCTTACCTTCACATCTTGTAATGCATGTCTACATCTACCGTTAACCATGATGTGGTCTATCTGGTTTCTTTCCCGACCATTTGGTGATTCCCATGTTAATTTGTGAATTTCCTTATGTGGGAAAAGTGTTCCTCCAATGACCAGGTTGTTAATGCTACAGAAACTTTTTAGTTTATCCCCATTTTCGTTTGCTGTTCCGCTGCCGCATGTCCCCATTGTTCTTTCATTGTATGTATTGTGTGTACCAACTTTCGCATTGAGGTCTCCCATTACTATAACAAGATCATATCTAGGTGTGTGATAAGAATCTTTTTCTTATTAATGATGTCCACCAAAAGATAAATATAAGTGGATGGAAGCAGACATCATCATCATCAGTTGATAAACTCTTAATACAAGACCCTTGCCCTGAGCAAGAGACATGCTGAGAAATCTGAAGCTCGCTCGAACATCACCAGAGCTACATGCTGTGTTGTTGTATTGCTTGTGGTTTGAGTATAGAATGTCAACTTGACCTACGCAGTGGTGTGTAGACATAGATGGAGTGTATAATGTGCGAATGATAGGAAGAGTTCGTGGTGTTGACAAATGTTCTTTTCTCACACTCATGTATGGCTGGAAGTCATCGACACCAACGACTGTGTACCTTTACTAAAGTTTAATTGGACGTACACACTCGACAGCACAGATAGTGACAAATCACAGGTTGGCATAATACATCATGGTACAGTGGATAAATGGTCTTGCAATGTTATGTTACATGGGCACTCATGTAGAATAATAGTATAATGGACTGTCAGTAGCCAAGCACTCAGTATTGCCCATATATATATATATCAACTGAGTTTACTGACAAAGCACGTCAGATTATAAACAATATCCAAGATGGCTTCTAGACCTAATCTCGTCTAGCGAAGATTCCTTAACATAATGTCCAGCACAGATTTTTCCATATAATTATATTGAACCGCTAGCAATGGGTTCTCATGTGTAGCAGTGATCTCTGGACTAATCAAGCGATAATACGGGCATCCCTTTTCTCTTCTTGAAAGTCACTACATGTTTGGTTCCAAGATGGCTTCACTCGTGAGCTGTCACTCACGTTTGGATACAGATAATGAATCTGTCCTAAAGTTAGTCATTCATTAAACATTTCATTGCTCTGTAGATTTGATCATGAACAATTGACTGCATTCTACAGGATATAGTGCTGCTAGGAATCGAATCGTTTTTTTTCATCGAGTTAAATGTATCCTCTCAGACATACAAATCGTCCCTATCGAAAATGGTGGCTTCGTACGAGAGTTCAAAAGAGTATCTTTATTACCTTGGTATCAGAAATATGATTCTGCCATTCCTTGGCAATAAGAATAAACACTGGGGTAAAGCATACACGATAGGTCTAGACGACTATCACTTTCCCCAAAAATACTGAGATCACTTTTTCCCGGCGACAAGCCGACATAGAAAAACACAGCCCATCATCAGGACGAAGCCAAATCACACCTCTCTAGCGACACATCCGCCGAATAGCCTTTGACCTCTCTAGAGACAACAGAACATATAGTTCGACTTAGATATGTAAAGATATACAGATATAAGACAGACTCGTCCTACTCAGACAAACAATACACATAAATTCAGGCCATAGATATTCTGAAGCAAGAACAATCTATTACTACCCAAACAAAGAATAAATCGCAGTAAAACTGGATTCATCCGCGGAGTTCGATCGAAAGAGACGGCACAACTTTCAAGGGAAGTAACTCAATAATGACTTTCCCTTAAGCACTAAAAAATATCTATTTTGTTTACAAAATATTTGCGAACATAACAAGTATACCAATGTATAATATTGTAAGATATCAAAGACTGCACGTAACAGTCTTACCACACCTCCCGGGAAAAAAAAATGGAACATTTTTTTTTTTTTGAAATACATCTAGGAGCAACGTACAATAGGCTCACAACGCATGAATAATGCGCAGATGAAAATATCAGGAATACCTATAACGCCTAATATGAGGCTAAGTCGACTTATGGAGCGACTGGTGAGAATGTGTCTCATAAACTGAGAGAAATTATTTCTCTACAAGTATATTTTTCCAGGAAGGTGTCATCAAAGTATAATACAATTCTGGCAATTACACAATGCCTAAAAAATTCATATCATCATTTCGTATTAGATATCTTAAATTTATGATTTATGAAGAAAAAATCATCAAAGCACAGCGGTGAATAAACATCAATGAACCGCTATGTAGTGATACAATCATTATATTATTAAATTACAAATGTGTATCTATCATGATATAGAAAAGGAACTACTATAGAACTAGACATATCAAGAAGTCTAAGCCCTAATAGTTATGTGGAATCATGTGGGCATCTTGACAGAATGTCTGCCATCACATTATCTGATCCACGAATAGCTCGCACAGAGAAATGAAAAGGTTGAAGAGCAATTGCATATCGAGTAGACCTCGAGCTCTTCAAATTCTTACTCTGTATAGCAGTAAGAGCTTTTTGGTCGGTTTCTACTATGAAATGTGCGCCTAGAAGGAATCTCTGTAGTTTGAGGATCGACCAAACCATAGCTAATAGCTCACGGTCTAAAACCGAATAATTCCTTTCTGCCGCATTAAGTTTTCTGGAAATATACATTACAGGATGCAGAGTTCCAGAGTACTCTTGCATTAGTGCCGCTCCAATCCCAGTGGATGAAGCGTCACTACGAAGAACGAATGTCTTATCTTTAGTGGGTAGCACTAAAATAGGTGGTGTTGAAAACAATGTTTTAATCTTATCCAGAGAGCATTGGCATTCCTGAGACCAGTGGACCACATTAGGCGAACCTTTCTTTAGAAGTGTTGAGAGAGGTGCCATGATAGAGGATAGATTCTGAATGAATCTGCCATAAAATTGAATAAGACCTAACAGACTTCTCACCTGTTTTTTAGTCTTAGGGATTGAGATGTTAAGTATCTTACTAGTATTATGGTCCTCTGTCTTTAGGAAACCATGACCAACTCGGTGGCCTAGGAAAGAAATTTCGCTAAAACCAATATAGGCTTTAGAGGGTTTCGCTGTCAGGTTGTGCTCACGCAAAGTAGACAGCAATTCATCTAACCCTGAATAGTGATCTTCCCAAGTATCGCTGAAAAGACAGATGTCGTCTAGATATGCAATGACATCTGACCGATAAGATAGGATTCGGCGCATCATGCGTACGAATGTAGCTGGTGCGTTCATAAGACCGAAAGGCATAAAATTCCATTGGAACAAACCTCTAGGTGTTGAAAAAGCCGTGAGAGGTTTGGCGCGTTCAGATAAAGGAACTTGCCAATATCCTTTAGACAAATCAAGTTTAGTGAAAAAATGAGATTTGGAGAGTCGAGTAAGTAGCTCTTCCAGTAAAGGCATAGGTTCGGCATCGAACTTCGTTACTTGATTCAATTTTCGATAGTCAACGCAAAGACGTATGTTATTGTCTTTTTTACGCACAATAACCATCGGCGAAGAATATGCAGAGGTGGATGGTTCGATTATTTTCAAATCTATCATCTCATCCAACTCTTTCTCGACCTGTGCTTGAAAATGTATAGGTATAGGATAAGGTCTAACCCTAATAGGAGTATGGTCAGTTAGAACAATGTCATGTTGAATGACATTCGTTTGTCCAGGGATGTCAGTGAGTACATCCTGAAATGTTTGCAACATAGTTGAAACTTGTCGCTGTTCTCCTAGAGACAAATCAGGAGAGACAGTAACGTTCTTCCATGATTCACTAGAATGAAGTGGGATCATTGGAAGAGGAAGATTTACATCTGAAAAACTTGTTTCCTCATCCTGTATCACGGACAGTGATGAGTAATGACCATATTGTACTGGAGAATTGTCCGTTGCTTGGAAAATGGGTTGCAAATAATCCGGACGTTCATGGAATTCAGTAAGCATATTGATGTGGAAGGTTTTATGCTTCCCATCAATATCGACAATATAGTCGACATCGGAAATTTTCGATATTATATCGTACGGACCTTTCCAAGAAATAAGTAATCTGTTTTCCCTACAAGGTAGTAATACAAATGCTTTGTCACCAGGACAAAGTTGTCGTAAGCATCTCTTCTTATTGGCAAATTGCCTTGCCTTCTGTTTCGCAAATTCAGAAGAAGAAGTTGCTAATTTGCATGCTTCGATAATCTTTTGTCTCAACGCGATGACATATTCGTAGGATGACTTTGTGTCATCGTCAATATTGTCAGATGTTATGAGATCGTGAAGCAACGACATAGGGCCACGCGGACGCGCGCCAAAGACGAGTTCAAAGGGAGAAAATCCCGTATGTTCATTGGGTACCTCTCTGTAAGCGAAGAGGGCCGCAGGTAAAACTCTGTCCCAGTCTTGAGGATGATCCTCAGTTATCTTCCCCAGTAAGTTTTTAAGTGTTCTATTAAGGCGTTCGACCATACCATTAGACATTGGATGGTAGATACTACTTAAAGATCTATCTATCTGCAGAGTAGACATTACTTGAGACATGGTATCTGATATTAGTTGGGTGCCATGGTCTGACAATATCTCTCCGGGGAACCCCAGACGAGAAAATATAAGCCAAAGAGCATCTGCAATATCAGCAGTAGTAATGCTCTTCAGAGGAATAGCCTCTGGCCAACGTGTGCACATATCAACACACGTCAAGATAAACTGATGTCCTCTGGCAGACTTGATCTTAAATGGACCAATAATGTCTATGGCCATTTTTTGAAACGGCCGAATAGGAATGTCCGCCGCCTGAATGGGTGCAGCATGCCGTGGACCTTTGGATTTAACTTCCTGACATACTTTACAAGATCGACAATAAATCCGTATGTCCTTGTTTACCAATGGCCAAAAGAAAGCCGCAAGGACTCTTGACTTAGTACGGGAAAAACCCATGTGTCCAGCACACTGAGAGTCGTGAGCGTGCTGCAAAATTTTAACTCTCAAATTCTTGGGAACCAGGATTTGAGAATGACTTGACGTAATGGAGTCTTGAACCATACGTACAAGTACGCCATTCTTCTTTGTAATCCACGATTTACGACTTGTGTCTTTATTCGGATCACCTTTAGTTGCAAGAATGAAGAATTTCTTCAGAGTGGGATCATCTTCTTGCTGTTTTATAAACGAGTCACGAGAAATTACCAAGGGATTATCTTGGTTATGCACTTCATTATCTTCAGTAGATGAAGTTTGAGGCATATTAAGAGCCTGAGCTCTAGTGACTACAGCGTTAGCAATCTGCATGTTTTGCCTTTCCCACGTGGAAATTTGTTGCGGAGTGCATTCTTTGACTCCATGAATGCGACCGATGATGAGGTCAGCGATCGGATTCGGAAGAAGACATGCGTGTACATCTCCTGTAAAGAAAGGAGTAGCAATCCTAATGATAGCAGTAGAGTATTTCTCTAATGTGCCGCCAAATGTTACACATTTGACTACTTGTCCAGTGGCACGGGAAGGACCTACGAGTGACTGCCTAACACCAATTGTGGTGCATCCAGAATCAAATAGCACAGAGACTGGATTGTTATTCACTAAACCCTTATGTAAGACAAGAGAACCTCTTCCATCATGCGCGACTGATGCCGGAAGAGCAGGAAGAGGATGGCCACAGCTTAAAGTAGACACTGTGGTTGGCTCAAATAACGTTTTGCATTGGGGGCACTGAGATGCTCTCCCAAAATCAAAAGCGGCACATGCCATATTACTAGCATCATTATTATCTTTACTCTGTTTATAGGCTTCATGGGACTCTTGTTGTGCAGAGTTTGCCTGAAAATGTGGTTTATGTCTTTTGTTTTGAGATCTACCTCGGTTATTATCACCTCTGTAGTTATTGTTACCTCTATTGTAACCCCTATTTGGGTTTGAGTCATAGTTCCCTTGGTTACCATTATCATATTCATTATAATGAGTATCTCTGTAATTATGATCTTGTTGACTCCAAGACGGATAACCCTGATAGTTTCTATAATTACTTCCTCTACGGAAATTCCTATAATTATGACCACCCCTGTGTCGAGAGCTATCAGCTCGTCTCCAGTTCTTTGAAGAAGAACCCTGAAATGATTGGTTACCTTGGTTTTGATAACTATTATGGTTACCTTTTTTATCAAATCTGTTTTGAGGTCCCTGAAATCTGTGTGAATAATTGGGATTGTATGGTGTTGCTGAAGCAACTGGCATACTCTCCTTAATCTTAGTGTTGCCAAAAGTCACGTCGGGGTGTGCAGTGACATATTGGGAACAATATTCTTCCATTTCTTTTAGAGATTTGGGTTTACGCTCATGTATAAATTCAAGGAAAGGTTTGTTCACACATGACATAATCTTATCTCTGAGCAACAAATCCATAAGTCCTTCATACGTTTTTTCTGTTTTGGAAAGCTCAATCCAACGATCAACTGTGAGACGTGCCTTTGCAGTGAATTCTGAGAATTCTACACCCGTCTCAGGCACCATCGTCTTAAATAAAAGGCGATAGCCTTCCTCACTTAGCTGATATTTTTTTATCAAAGCCGCCCTAATGACATCATAATTATCCTTATCTGCTTCTCCTACAAGGCATAATCTAGTCAAAGATTCACCTTTCAAGTTTTCTGATAATTGATTAGCGTATTGTGATTTATCCACATTATGTGTACGACAAGAACGTTCAAATCTATCCAGCCAGAATGTAATATCGTCACTGGACTGATTGAACGGTGGAACCTTAACCTTGTAAGTAGAAGGTTTACCATTACCACTAGATGCCTGATTAACATTACTCATACTTGTCAATCTCAATTTCTCTAACTCAAATTCATGTTCTCTTATTGCTTTTTTTTCTTCAGCCTCTCTGTCTAATCTTTTTTGTTCAGCTTCCCTGTCTAATCTTTTTTGTTCAGCAGCAGCTTCTCTTTCTAATTTTTTTTGTTCAGCTTCACTGTCTAATCTTTTTTGTTCAGCAGCAGCTTCTCTTTCTAATTTTTTTTGTTCAGCTTCAAATCTCCTTTGCTCCACCTGCATCTGCAATTTCTTTTGTTCAGCAGCAGCCTCAGCTTCTCTTTCTAATCTTTTCTCTTCAGCCATAGCTTTTCTCTCTTCTGCAGCTAATGCTTTGTCATATTGAGCAACTACCCATTCTTCTAATTGTTGACCAGTCTTATCAAGGGCTTTCCCTTGTATAATGAAGTATTCTAATGTAGACATGATGTCTAACAATAATACTAATCACCTGAAACAATAATAATACCACAAGTTCTTAATGACTTGATTAATCAGTACACTATCCCAATATCTGTGGGTCACAAGCCTTAATAAGGTCTTGTATAACAGTAATAATAATCAAGTACTGGTTTATACCATAACCCAAGTGCAGTGCACAGGTAATAGTGTCTTATGAAATATACCTATATAAAACATATGTCAACCAACAGAATACATAAAGTACAAATAGGACTGACAATACGAAAACGTTTGCAGAAATCAAAATAAATCAAATAGGGAAATCAATGAAAATAATCACTGAATCTGCAAAGAATAACAACACAAATGACGTCACAGTATATGAATATAAATTGTGAATAGAACTGAAAGATAGAAAAGGGTAGACCAACAAATTACAAACAATTCAAAACAAAACTAAAGAACAAAGAAATATTACAAAAATAACAATAATTACAGACTTCACAGCTAACACAAAAGCAACAGTTATCGCAAGCAAATTTTCAATCAAGAAAATTGCACCTATAGAAAACGCCCACAACGGACCCTCTATGACGTGGGATATTCTGTTGTGAGGACGCCGCCCAACCTTAAACACAACCCGCTGACATATAAACTAACATACTATACAAACAAATAACATGTAACATATCATAAATACATATATCATGTGTGTAATGTGTTGCAAAATAGGCTCAGTTTTACAGTAATGGCAAAGTTATTCTTGTAAAATAAATAAACTGCCACTTTATTGAAATATATATTCTGGCCTTAAATATTAAAGTTCATATATAGAAAACAAGAAGATCCATCGATGAAAATAGGACTTCTTAGTTCAATAATACTGTCTTCCTGTTAACATTGACAAGAATTGATCCAACTGTTCTGTGAAACTCTGTAATGTCTAATGTAAAAATGTCAACAACGCTGACCTACATACTGCATTCACTTGACAGGTCACGTGACGAAGTGTTGACAAAGAGCAAACCAATACTGCAAGTGTGTCGTATCAGCCACAGGAAACGGTCTGGTATCGGTAATCTGTTGACTTCTGAACTTCTGCGAGGTCAAACCCAGAAAGCTGGTCCACCAGTTGATAAGAATCTTTTTCTTATTAATGATGTCCACCAAAAGATAAATATAAGTGGATGGAAGCAGACATCATCATCATCAGTTGATAAACTCTTAATACAAGACCCTTGCCCTGAGCAAGAGACATGCTGAGAAATCTGAAGCTCGCTCGAACATCACCAGAGCTACATGCTGTGTTGTTGTATTGCTTGTGGTTTGAGTATAGAATGTCAACTTGACCTACGCAGTGGTGTGTAGACATAGATGGAGTGTATAATGTGCGAATGATAGGAAGAGTTCGTGGTGTTGACAAATGTTCTTTTCTCACACTCATGTATGGCTGGAAGTCATCGACACCAACGACTGTGTACCTTTACTAAAGTTTAATTGGACGTACACACTCGACAGCACAGATAGTGACAAATCACAGGTTGGCATAATACATCATGGTACAGTGGATAAATGGTCTTGCAATGTTATGTTACATGGGCACTCATGTAGAATAATAGTATAATGGACTGTCAGTAGCCAAGCACTCAGTATTGCCCATATATATATATCAACTGAGTTTACTGACAAAGCACGTCAGATTATAAACAATATCCAAGATGGCTTCTAGACCTAATCTCGTCTAGCGAAGATTCCTTAACATAATGTCCAGCACAGATTTTTCCATATAATTATATTGAACCGCTAGCAATGGGTTCTCATGTGTAGCAGTGATCTCTGGACTAATCAAGCGATAATACGGGCATCCCTTTTCTCTTCTTGAAAGTCACTACATGTTTGGTTCCAAGATGGCTTCACTCGTGAGCTGTCACTCACGTTTGGATACAGATAATGAATCTGTCTTAAAGTTAGTCATTCATTAAACATTTCATTGCTCTGTAGATTTGATCATGAACAATTGACTGCATTCTACAGGATATAGTGCTGCTAGGTTTCAGAATCGTTTTTTTTTTCATCTAGTTAGATGTATCCTCTCAGACGTACAAATCATCCCTACCGAAAAACGGTGGCTTCGTACGAGAGTTCAAAAGAGTATCTTTATTACCTTGGTTTTCAGAAATATGATTTTGCCATTCCTTGGCAATAAGAATGAACACTGGGGTAAAGCATACACGATAGGTCTAGACGACTATCACTTTCCCCAAAAACCACTGAGATCACTTTTTTCCCGGCATCAAGCCGACATAGAAAAACACAGCCCATCATCAGGGCGAAGCCAAAACACACCTCTCTCGCGACACATCCGCCGAACAGCCTTTGACCTCTCTATAGACAACAGAACATATAGTTCGACTTAGATATGTAAAGATATACAGATATAAGACAGATTCGTCCTACACAGACAAACAATACACATAAATTCAGGCCATAGATATTCTGAAGCAAGAACAATCTATTACTACCCAAACAAAGAATAAATCGCAGTAAAACTGGATTCATCCGCGGAGTTCGATCGAAAGAGACGGCACAATTTTCAAGGGAAGTAACTCAATAATGACTTTCCCTTAAGCACTAAAAAATATCTATTTTGTTTACAAAATATTTGCGAACATAACAAGTATACCAATGTATAATATTGTAAGATATCAAAGACTGCACGTAACAGTGTGTCCTCCATTTCTTTCTGCAGTTGTTGATAGAATTCAATATTGACCTCCTCATCGCTATCATTCGTTGGTGCGTAGCATTGTATTATTGTAGTGTTGGTGAATCTCCCTCTCAATCTTAATCTTATCAGTCTGTTGTTGATGGGTTTCCATTCCAGTAATGTCCTTTCTATTCCTTTCTGTAGAATAATGGCTACGCCTTCATTGTGCTGTCCATCCTCTCTTCTAGAGTAAAGTACTGTTTCTCCTGTTGCTGTTTTAACTTTTCCTGCCCCTGTCCATCTGCTCTCTCTTATCCCTAGAATGTGTAACCTATAGTTTCTCATTTCTGCCATGACCTGTCTTAGTTTACGTGTCTCATTCATTGTCCTGACATTCCAAAATCCTATTCTTGTATCCTGTTTTGCGGTCAGGACATCCGTTTTCATGTCAGTGGCTTCCTTTCGGCTTTCACCACTGACAGTCATACGAGCAACAGACTCCGAATGTCCATCCGCAGCAAAGTTTGTTCAATTACTGTTGTTTCCGTAACTTCATTGTTTTTTTTTTTACATAGACATAGGCTAAAACCCCCAACCTGGAGGACCAGGGTACCAGCTTTTGTCTGACCCCTACCCACACAGACCTGTTACACTTAATTTACATTATATACAGCCGTTTGTGACCAATTTAAAACAGCACGATGTCACTGATTTTTCGTTACTGCTATCCCCCTGGCTAAACCCTTCATCTATCTTTGGACCTAAACAAAAATTTGTGGTCCCCTAATTCGAACTACTTGCGTTTTCCGTATCAGCTATCTATTCCTAACATCTGTAATCTTCTTTCTATTTCGATTATATCACGTGCCTCCGCATCCATCTGTCCTGCTATCATTTTATCCCAATTTTCCATTGTCCCTGTTCCGACTCTTTTCCTCCTATTTCTTCCTTCTCAGTTATAATTGCTTCTCTTTTCTTCACCACTTTTTATGTCAATCTCTTTATTCTCCACCCTCTGTATTTGTGTATCTCAATCTCTTTCTTCCCTGTTCTTCTGTTCCTCATAACGTTGTGGCCTTTGCATAAAGCTTCTCTTACTATTTCTGTTCACTCCAGAACTCACTTTCGCCTCTTATCGTCCCACTTATAATTCCTCCGTCAATTCATCCGTTATACATTCGTTCCTTCTAGACCCTTTCTCGATATCTCTGCCATTTACACATGACTTATCTCAACATACTTATGTGTACCCTCCATGTATCTGTCTGTTATTTCTCTATGGTTTCACAAACTTCATTATCTCTGCCATTTACACATGACTTATCTCAACATACTTATGTGTACCCTCCATGTATCTGTCTGTTATTTCTCTATGGTTTCACAAACTTCATTATCTCTGCCATCTCCTTCTCCCTTATGCACTATGTTGGTTCCATCTGGAACAATCTCCCTAAATAATCTTGTCTGTCATCTCCCTATGACTTCTCCAATCTCCAACTTTTATTTTTTCGCCTTCACCACGTCTTCTTAATTAGTCATATTCTCAAATATTTCGAATCTCTTATACTCGCCATTTTCCTCATGGCTTCTGTTCCCCCTTGTTCTTCTCCTCATCTCTTCTGCCATTTTCCATGTCTTCTCTTCCGATATTATCATCGCCAGTCATCCATGGCCTCTATTCTGATTTCTCAACACTCGAGTCCTAATTATCTCCTATGTTTAACTTCATGTCCCTTCCGCGACACTTCTATCGTTCGGAACAAAAACGTCCAGACTTCTTTATTTCTTGTTCGGTAAAAAAAACGACTGCACACAGCTTCCTGTAGGCTTTGTCACTAACGCCGTTTTGCTTATATATATATATAGTTATGAGTCCTCCCCTCATAGTCTCCTCCTACTTCATCCCACTCATCAACTCTAACATTTTCATCATTCTTGCTTCTTTGGCCCTAAGCGTTTCTAACGCTAGTTGTTTGTCCATACTTTGATTTACTTCTACACTTCTAACTTCCTCCACCGTTTGCTTCGATTTCCCGCTTTTTCTTCTCTCGTGTATATTGAGTTTTCCTTAACTCCTGAATTTCTCTCTACCTCTGTTTCCCTACTCCTACTTCTTTGCGTACTCCTGAGATTCTCATGTCTGCTCCTACTGACAGACCTATCTCTATTACTAGATCTCACTCGGCCCTTACTCTCATGTCTGCTCCCACTGACAGACCTATCTCTATTACTAGATCTCACTCGGCCCTTACTCTCATGTCTGCTCCCACTGACAGACCTATCTCTACTACTAGATCTCACTCGGCCCTTACTCTCATGTCTGCTCCCACTGACAGACCTATCTCTATTACTAGATCTCACTCGGCCCTTGCTCTCATGTCTGCTCCCACTGACAGACCTATCTCTATTACTAGATCTCACTCGGCCCTTACTCTCATGTCTTGTTTTCCGACTCCTCCTAGTCTCTTCCTCTCGGATACTGGACATATATTCCCTTCGGCCCGTCCTTTTTATCCTCACCGGAATCTTGGATCTTGTAACACCACTACTAACTGACGTGTTTCTAACTCTGCACATTTCCTTACTACCCTTCACTGGAATTCTCGATTTCTCTGGCTTTCTTCGCATGCCAGTTTCCTGTTCTCCGTCAGTAGATCGGTCTCTCCGTCAGTAGATCGGTCTCTTCGTCGATCCGTATTTGCTCTTCTAGTCCTATTTTTTCTATCCTCTTTATATTTTCTGTCAATATTTCTACCAAATTCCGCGATCTCTCTTTCGTCATCTCTTTCTCTTCTGTTACTATTTTCGTTTGTATAAGATCTCCATTTGCAATGTCTGTGACCGTCGTCACTCTTCTCAGACGATATATTGTCTGAGTCGTTCGACATCGATACCTCTTCTGGAGTCCCTCTCTGCCTCCTCCTATCTTCTTCTCCTTTAATGGTTTTCCGACACTTTCTCCTTGTCGGTCTATCTTCCTCTTGTGCTTCCCTGTGTCTGCCCCTGCACTTCGAGCGTACCTGCATTTGCGCTGTATTTCTTAACTTCGCGAGTAGCATATTATTTTCTCATGAATCGTCGTATGACGTAAATTATCTCTTCTTCCCACGTCTAACGTCTCTTGCCCTTTCTTCCTGTTCGTCCGTTTCTTCATTGTTCTCACTTTCATCTTCTAACTACGGATTTTCTTGTGTGATTATTTGTTGTTTCTCCGCTTCCTGCATCTGTCGTAATTGTGTTTCTTGCTCTGCTAATCCATTTTCTCTCTCTTGCAGCCTCTGTACATATTCCATGAGAGGAATGCCCTCTTCGCTTTCAGAGTTCTCTCACATTTCTTCACCTCCTTAATTCTTTCAGTAATGTTATGTCGACTCTTTCTCTTTCTGACGTTCTCGTCTATTTGCGCAGTACATCTTCTTCTTCTTCTTCTTCTCTGTCTACTTCTGTCAGTCTTCTCTGCACCTTCCTCTCCTCTCTCTACATTTTTCTGCTTCTGCCTGAACTCTCTATCTATTTCTCTCTGTCTCATGTTTTTCTTTCTCCTTCTCCTCCTTCCTTCTCTCCTGTTCTCCTTGTTTCCTGTGTGAATCGTTAAAACTCCAGATCTTTGGTTTGGTTTTTTCAGTTGTTCGTGTATGTCTGCTTTGGTGACTATCTGACTTCCTCCTGCTCCTGGTCTATATGACTCTTCTGGAGAACTTTCATCTGATGTATCCTAATCTGTGTCCTCTGGTACCAGTACATAATGGGTCTTCCTCTTGTTCTGCTCCTCCAGTGGTATTGTCCATAGTTTTCCGCGTTTGTAACCTTAGATGTTGTACATGCGCCTTGAAGGTTTTATTTTGATCTTGTTTCTATATTTGATATGTTGTTTCTGAAAGATGTCGTAACACCTGCCAATTGGGAATCCAGTTCTGGACTAGTTGTCCTTTCCTAACGTGTTTCCTATAGAACACTATGTCTTCTGGCTTGAATTCCTGTGCAACTGCTTTTTTATTCGCATGTTTTTAAACCCTCTAAAATCACTTTTATCCCTATTTATTTGAATTTGTTAAATACTAATTGATTATTAAATTTGTTTTATGTTTTATTTGTTTTTTACAAATTCATAGTTGATTCAGTTCTTATAGATAAGAGAGCGCGTGTATGATCGAAAATGTTTAATATATATACTTATATTTACAGTCACAGAGCCAAAAATACTTATAACAGGAATTTCTCTGAATTAAACCAGCTGGGAACTCAAATAAGCTAAACCAATGCTTAAACCGTCACACAAGGTGCCGCATCAGATAAAAGTTAATATGTTCTTCCCAATCAGCATTATTATTGACTTCTGAATTATCGTGTGACTACTCCCTTGAGATAGATGCGTCATTATAGTTCTATCTACAATTCTGCCAAGAGTAATCGTGTGCAAAGGTAGACAAGAAGACCCATTTTAGATTCTCTTGAGTTTTGGCCACTGGTGGACCACTACTGCAGAGCAAAGGAGAGGCAAATCCCGTGACACCAACCCCTGTACCTGCTTCCTATGTCTCCCAGTACCAGGGTATAGACTGCATACTTCATGTGCCACCCCTTATACTACAGTACTTACGATAGATGATTGCTACTCGTACACATCAGGGCAGAACGTCAGAGAGTAGTGTTTAATCGGTTGAACCACTGCTAAGCTGTCCCAATATATCTCTACTTGGCACTGGTAGTGTGTTATTTGACCTCTCCCGTGAGCATTCGTTTTCCTTGCACAAGTCAACGTTGTTCCATTAGCTAAAGTCTCTCAGTTGGGACTTAACCTCGTAACACCTTAACTGTTATTACAACCACATGCCTAAGGCACTAGTAATACACCATGTGGGTTGAGTACTTTACACTAAGAGCCTTAATTTGCAGTAGTACCACTCAGTGCCTTTGGGATAGTTTTGTTTTATTTCCACGGCCTACAGATATTCGCTACAGAGACGGAATATATACTTCCCTTACGTTGCTACAGTCTGTGGAATATTATTTTAGTAGTGTGACGTCGGCGTCTGTGGCCTAATGGATATGAACGCAGTTTCATAATCCAGATATACCAGGTTCGAAACCTGCTGCAGGCGGTTTGGTAGCAGATCGCTTTGTGTGGATTTTTAACAATGGTATAAGCGTCGTACCGTTCAGAAAGCAATGGCAAACTACTGAATGAAAAATAATTGCCTAGAAAAATCACAAACAGCAAATAAAAGCTGGGGTTGATTGCCACGTCCTGTAAAGTATAAGCAACTAACTTTTAGTGTGACTGGAGAACTGTTATTTAGTGTTTCTCCAGCATAGCAGATAACTCTTCCTGGACTATATTAACGAAACGGTAGCAGCCGTTTTCACCAGAGGACTGGGGGCCGCTACTGTTAGTTACATTTTCTTGGTTTTGTATTTGTAAGCGTAGTGGTGGTTTGGAATCAATCCAATTCGCTGGTGTTCTTGATTGTATTTTGTTGTGATAGAAAATCACTACCCCATCAGAGCTCGTGAGATTATTATTGTATTTTTTATCTGGATTTCATTAATAAATACATTTATAAGTTATAAGCGGTCAGAATTCACTTTCTACCTGTCACTTGGTGTTAACTTGTGTACAAGTTAACACCAAGTTACATTTTCTCACAAAATTCATAAATGATGTGCTCTTCTGTGTACTGTAATAGATTAACCTATTTAGCAGAGAGGCCGGAGGAAGTGTATGGTTGTAGCGGTCAGTTTGCTGCGCCTCTCCATGTAAAGTGCTTGATTAAAAACTGGGGACATTATTTTGTATTTCCTAGTCTAAGGGCATTAATCCAGGTTTTTGTTGATATGATTGTTCACAGGGTAGTGATCTCACTTGTCTGTTATATCTGTGGTCTGTTTTGAAAACCGATGTCAGTTTTGCCTGATATGGTTTCAAACCGTCTACTTTAAGCGATGCTCAAAAGGTTTCGTCTCAGTGCGCATGCGTGACTTGTGGCGGGATTTGGTAGAAGCCATTACCGACTAGAGTATCGGGTTGTGTTTAAGAGAGTCAAGATGTCTCTTGATAAGTCCTCTGTGGTTCGACAAGATGTCGTATATTATTTAATGTGTATTCTCAGCGCCTTGGAGGCGATGTGAGTGTGGTTATATTTATTCTGAAGGGACAGTAGGTAATTGACTCTTTAAACTGTTTCCCTTATTGATAGAATCTTCATGACTCGTATTATCGATAGTTTATTATTCTTTCCCTGAGCGGGAAAACGTACCACCTACGTATCCTTGAAAGGAAACTCTCTATGTATTCTGATTATGCACTAGGCTGGTGCATGCCCGAAGTATATATATATTGTTCGGTATCCCGCATGGCGGCGATACTGATTATACAAGGTGGGATTTTCCTTGTATGATGAAGAGTCACCCGGAGGCCATTTGAACTGTGAGTCCGCCATTTTGGACGGCCTGTTGGAGACATCTGATATCTGACTTACTGATGTCAAATTAGAGTTTTGTTAAACTCACATAGGGGATATATCTTCCCTCAAGCTGATGATTGAGAACATTGTACGAGATCAGCTTTACTAAATTCATGCATAGCTGGATGATGACTGTATTAATATATCATGACCTGTTCAATGACTGTTGATATTAATGTCGGCATACCTGCCGCTTGTGGCGTAAATAAAGTCATATAAACGTCAGAGCTGTTCTACCACACTATGAATTGCTACATGTCTAGATATTGAGTGTGCCGTCCATTTTGATGCCTACTTTCTACTTCCACGAACTTTCAACACGCATTCGCAAAACAAAACATTGAGATTCACTCAAGACAACACATTAAGACAAGCTACACGAATGCCAGCATTGTTGCGTCCAACCAAGGACAGTACCGCTCCTGTCAGCCTGTATTGAGCTGATCCATATTTATACTGCTACTGGTCATTCGTGTACATTCTACATTTAATATTTACATTGGCCAAGCTGTACCTTCACTATTTATGTCACGCTTCAACGCATACAGCGACGGTCAGGACTGTTTACCTTGTCGAGCCTATGCACACTTAAGACACGGCTCGTTCACATTACTACTGGCCTACAAACACACCTTAACATTTATGGTAGCCACGAAAACACCATTTAACATTTATGGTGTACCAATTTCGATGGGGCTTAACGGAAGTATAAAGTTCGCCTACAATGGAATGTACTCAGCACTGTGTAGTTGTTGACACACTCACTACACCAGCTCACAGGACGTAACTAGGTCATCCGGTCAGGTGCCGTTTTCAAGTTCAGCTGCAGATTATCATCATCATTTTTAGATGTAAGTTCAGCTACGGTAGATAAGAAGGTCAAGTACCGTTATTATCATCATCATTTTGGAAGCAAGTTCAGATGTGTTCAGCGTTGGATCATTTAATCCTTAGAGCGTTGACGATAGATCTTCAGCGTTTTGGACGTTAAGACTAAAAAGATAAGTGGCATATTTCGTGTCGTGAACTGTGCCTTGTCTTGTGTATGAATTAAGCTTTCCACATTTGTATATCCTTCTTCATGCTTTTGTGTTATGTTTACATGTGTTATGGGTATGTTGATATTCAGTTGATATAAGAGATTCCACGTAACAGAGGACTTATATCAGCATTCTGTAGGGACTCAGCGAATTTCCTTGTGAAATTTGCTAGCGACTTTGGTTGCTATTTCTGTTAGGTGTGACAAAGTGTACCTTTTCGTTGTTTTCGTTATATTTTTTTTCTGTTCTTTAGTTCTGATTTCATTTGTTTGTATTAGTAGGTCTCTTCTTTTCTATTATTTAGTTCTATACACCCTTTTATTTATACACTGTGACGTCATTTGTATTGTTTTCTTTCTCGCAGTTATCATCACATCCTTTGTGACATTTTTTTTTCAGTTTTGCTGTTAATTAATTTGACCTCTGCGAATGTTTTCGTATTGTCTTTGATCTTTGTTGTTGTTTACATTGTTCTTGGTCAGCATTTAATATTAATAAATATACGGTCATGCACTATTAGCTGTGTATTGCACTATGATAACAGACTGATGGATTTGCTCATGCACTAATAGTTGTTTAGTGCACTTATGATAAAGAATTGACTGGTATTATTATTGTTATACAGTTGATTATAAAGGTTCTTTGTCAAAGACTTGTTTTCTACAGAGACTACGCTAATGTATTGTGATTATACAAGTACTTGACTTAAGACTTGTTACCATTAAGGTTGAAATAAGATAATAAATTATTTCAGGTTTTGGACTCATACTATTAGCCAATATGTCTACACTTGATTACTTTATTGAGCAATGTAAATCCCTTGGTAAGACTGGTGATAAGCTGGAAGAATTTGTCCTTGCTCAATATGACAAGGTCCAAAAAGCAGAAGAGAAAAGACAAAATGATGAGAAAAAACTTCAAGCTGAAATAGAAGAAAAAAAACTTCAAGCTGAAATAGAAGAGAAAAGGTTACGAAGAGAAGCTGAAATAGAAGAGAAAAGGTTACGAAGAGAAGCTGAAATAGGAGAGAAAAAACTTCAAGCTGAAATAGAAGGAAAAAAACTTCAAGCTGAAATAGAAGGAAAAAAACTTCAAGCTGAAATAAAAGAGAAAAGGTTACAAAGAGAAGCTGAGGAGCGAAAGGAAAAAGCAAAAATGGATCATGAAGAAAAACTCTTAGCTTTGGAGATAGAGAAGTTGAAGTTGACGAACATGGGTAATGCTAATGATCCAAATAAGGTGTCATCTTCTGATCAGACTAATGCTAGTACTTTCAAGATTAAGCTACCAGCTTTCAATGCTTCCAGTGACGACATAACGTTTTATCTGGATAGATTTGAACGTTCATGTAAAACACATAATATAGATAATTCGCTATATGGGGATCAGTTATCGAATATACTTAAAGGTGAAGCTCTGAGTATGCTAAGCATGGTAGATGAGCCTGACAAGAACAATTATGAGGTTGTCAGGGCGGCTTTGTTAAAAAAATACCAACTTAACGAAGACGGCTATCGTCTTCAATTTAAAAATATGCTGCCAGAAACTGGAGTAGAATTCTCTGAATTCATTTCCAAAATACGTCTCACATTTACACGTTGGGTTGAACTGTCTAAGACAGAACATACATTTGAAGCAATTATGGACTTACTACTTAGAGACAAACTTATGTCTTCTGTCAACGAGTCTTTTCTTGCTTTCCTTCATGAGCGTAAGCCTAAAAGCATAAAAGAAATGGAAGAATATTGTTGCCAGTATGTTACTGCGCACCCCCATGTAACCATTAGCAACTCTAAAGTAAAGGAAGGTTTGCCAGTTGCTTTAGCAGCACTATATGGCACAAACTTCCTGCGTAATTTTCAGGGTACTCAACACAATTTTAATAGGAAGAGTAACCGGAAATATGCTCAGAATCAGGGCAATCAATCACATAGTGATTCTTCTTCGAAGAACTGGAGACGAGCTGACACCCCTCGTTATTCCACACCCAATAATTATAGACATTTTAGAAGAGGTTATAATAATAGAGGTGGTCAAAACTATTCTTCACGTAGACCTCAAAAACAAACTAATAGATGTTTTCATCAATATGGAAACGATAATGATAACAATGGAAACTGGGATTCAAACCAGGACAACAGTTACAATAGAGAAAATAATGATGATTTCAGAGGCAATAATGGTCGCGGTAGATCTCAACATAGAAGAAAGAGATATCAACAGGCAAACTCTGTACAGCAAGAGTCTCAGGGAGCATGTAAACAGGATAATGATAATAAAATCTTTAACGCTATCACTTGTTCTGCCTTTGACTTTGGGAGAGCAACTAAATGCCCCCAATGCTCTACTTTGTTCGAGCCGACTACTGTAACTACCTTGAGCTGTGGTCACCCTCTTCCCGCTCTGCCCGCTGCAGTTGCGCATGACGGGAGAGGTTCTCTTATCCTACATAAAGGTCTAGTAAATAGTAATCCAGTCTCAGTCCTTTTTGATTCTAGATGCACTACTATTGGAGTTAAGCAATCTCTTGTAGATCCATCCTGTTATCGTAGTGGTTTTGATGGTATTGTATGGTTGAGATGTTACCTAGTGTAATGAATGAGGTCAGCTGTGAAGGCTCCTGAGATAAATGTTGATGCGAATTACAGAAGGCCCTTCTTACTACCACTTACGACCTCAAACATATTTTTTTTTTACTAATGAATGTAGCTACGTTAAAAGTCTAGGGTACTGAAATGTAATGTGTTGCAGTAGATTACCCACACACACACAGATATTTAATAAGTCTAATAATAATAATAATAATATTTATAACACACTGAACTAACTCAGGCTGTTTTAGTTTTAAATATTAAATCTTTTGTTAAATTTATTAGTTCTGAACCAAATGTTTATTGGTCAGAACATATGAAATATTATGGAGTTATAAATGGAATGCATACTTATATGACATAATAAAATGGCATGTGATTACAAAGGTATGTTATAAGTCTAGTTAATATTAATTATATTAGATTGTCCTAGGAGAACTATTACTGAATGTACTGTTGGGGTGGTATCATCACGCCCAGTCTATGACTACCAAACATTGTCCATTGAGTTATGGGATGAATACATGGTTTATTTTCCCACAATGGTATGCCTTTATTTGATGGTGAATTAGTTGATAATTTAGTTGATAAATTCGTTGGTAAATCAGTTGGTGAACGTCCAGCAGGCCAGATATCACTTATCTCGCCTGCGTCGATCTTGTACAAGAGTCTGGTGGCCCCTCCTCTCCGTGCTGGGGGACAATATATGGCTGCTCTGACACAATGTTAGACTGCACTGGTCCACGCTTGTGTATATCACAACAGCATTTGGCACCTCTTCGGTGCCAAACAGAAACTCACAATTCTGAAATAAAAGTTTTGTGGCATGTGTCAGAACTCTACCCACTGAGCCACTTCTGCACAAAACACTACACAACAACACCACACAGACTGGGTCAGATCTCTCTGACCACACAGTACATCTTACCCAATTGTTTTCACATAGTACTAGTTCCCCAAGACTACCTTGCATCTGAGATATGTTCATTAGTTTCCTTCTAGTCAATAGGATAGGTGATATGTTCCACTGATCTCAACAATAGATCCGCCTTCCATAGTTTTAGTAGGCGTCCATGTATTTTGTTTGTCTCTAGACCCTGAACTGGGGATCTAGAGCGAGCACTTACTTGTCGTAATCATTTTATATGATATGGCAGTATCAATCACTCGAAATATTAAAATGTACAAAGAATTGCTTTCCATTCTAACCAGAATTCAGAATTGAGAACACAGTTAAAGGCTAGCAAAACTCTGCTGAGCTGCTGTCTATCTGATGGCGTCCCACTAAAATATGTATTATCTTCTGGAAACTACACCACAGGTACTACACCACTGTGTCTCTGGACAGTTTTGTAACGAATGGCAAAATGCGCACCTCTGCCCTACCAATATGATTTCATTCATCCAATCACCGACTCCCCCCTAACTTTCAAATCTACAACCAAAAGTCAAATTTCAGTCAGCTCTCAGTCAAGTATGTATTACTGTCTGTTGGTCCGTCTGTCTCTACTTGTTTTTCATACAAAAAACACGCTTGGTTCTTGGACCCTCTCCCTGCAATACCCTACACACTTCTGCCTCCGAAGTTATTTTTAGCCACAATTCTCCACCATTTCCCCTCTCTTTAATGACAGCTCGATTTTAGCACTTAGTCTCAAGGCCGCAAATTTTGAAAATTTAGTGACATTTTTTAACAGTGCAGTCGCTCGTCTGATATGAACAACACAGTCTTTTGTCAATATCTTCCTTGTTATCTATCCGTCTGTATAATTTAAAGTATATTATTTCTCTGCTCAAGACGGGCTATCAAACTAGCTAGGTTTTATATTCATAACATTATTATTAAGAAAAAATTACTTTTTCAAGGTTAGTTTTTTCTTTTGAAATATGTTCGAGAACCTTCTCCCCTGCGTTTGCCGCTGAATTCAATTAACAATCAAGTATCGTGAAAGTCCAAGAAATGACTGTTTCTGACACGAGCTAAAGTCGTTTTTTTGTCCATTTCCTTACCTAGTGTCACTAGTGACGTGAATTTTTTTTCTTTTATTACCAATTGCGTCTTTTAGCCTTGCGATCTTCAAACACGTGTTCAGTCATATTTTTCCTTTTGGTGTCCTCCGTTCTCTCCCGTCTACAAAGGGTAAACGTTTCGTCTGCACTTCTAACTCGTTAGTTTTAAATGGCGGTGGGAAAGGCTGGCATGGGCGAGCATGTCTCCTAGTATCTGACGCATTATTTTTAACCCTACATTTTATCGTTAAATTTGGAGATATTTTAACGTTGTATCATGGTAAAATTATCAAACCTGTGCTACAGGAAAGGTGATCAAATGTGTCACATTTGGTGGCACTTTAGAAAAGTATCCTACTGCCATAATACATATTGCTACTCCCTTCTTTACGGGAGATGTCCACGCGTGTCTTCTACCGAATCCAATTGCGGACCTTATTATCGGTCGTATTCACGGAGTTAGGGAATGTACCCCACAGCAGATTGCTGCTTGGGAAGATCAGAATATGCATGCTACCAATGCAGTGGTCACAAGAGCACAAGCTCTAGAGACACCTCAAACTTCATTGAGTAGTAATAATGAGGTGCATAGCCAAGATAGTCACTTGGTTATTTCCCGTGACTCTTTCATAAAGTGGCAAGAAGAAGATCCTTCTTTTCAAAAATTCTTCATTCTAGCAATAAAAGGTTATCCAAATCAAAATACAAATAGAAAGTCTTGGATTACCATGAAGAACGGAGTACTTGTGCGTATGGTACAAGACTCGACTGCGTCTACACATTCACAAATTCTTGTGCCTAAGAGTATGAGAGTGTAAATATTGCAACATGCTCATGACTCGCAATGTGCTGGACATATGGGTTTTTCCCGTTCAAAGTCGAGAGTCCTTGCGGCTATCTTTTGGCCATTTATCAACAAGGACATACGTATTTACTGCCGATCTTGCAAAATATGTCAAGAGGTCAAATCTAGAGGACCACGACATGCAGCGCCTATCCAGGCTGCTGACATTCCTATTCGGCCGTTTCAGAAAATCGCAATAGATATTATCGGCCCTTTTAGGATCAAGTTGGCCAGAGGACATCAGTTTATCCTTACATGTGTCGACATGTGCACACGTTGGCCAGAGGCTATACCTCTTAATAGAATCTCTACTGCCGATATCGCAGACTCTCTTTGGATGATATTTTCTCGTTTGGGTTTCCCAAGAGAAATATTGTCAGACCATTGCACGCAACTTATATCTGACACTATGTCACAGGTAATGTCTACTCTACAAATTAAAAGGTCGCTCAGCAGTATTTATCACCCAATGTCAAACGGGTTAGTTGAGCGTTTGAATAGAACACTCAAGACTTTACTTGGGAAGATAACTGAGGATCATCCTCAGGATTGGGACAGGGTCTTACCCGCGGCTCTCTTCGCTTATAGAGAGGTTCGCAATGAACACACAGGGTTTTCCCCTTTTCAACTTCTCTTTGGCGCGCAACCGCGTGGCCCTATGTCTTTGCTCCACGATCTTATCACTGCCATAATATTAGCGATGACACACAATCTTCATATGAGTATGTCATTGCTCTGAGGCAAAAGATCATCGAGGCATGCAAACTAGCAACTTCTTCCGAATTTGCTAAGGAAAAGGCAAGGCAATTTGCAAATAAGAATAGATGTCTACGACAACTTTGTCCGGGTGACAAAGCATTCGTTCTTCTTCCTTCTAGGGAGAACAGACTTCTTATTGCATGGAAAGTTCCATATGCGATAGTCTCAAGAATTTTCGATGTCGACTATGTTGTCGATATTGATGGGAAGCATAAAACTTTCCACATAAATATGCTCACAGAATTTCATGAACGACCGGACTATTTGCAGCCTATTTTCCAGGCGACGGACGATTCTCCTGTACCTCATGGTCATTACTCATCCCTGTCGGTTATACAGGATGAGGAAACTACGTTCTCAGATGTCAATCTTCCTCTTCCTGTAATCCCACTTCATTCAACGGAATCTTGGAAAAACGTTACTGTTTCTTCTAATCTTTCCGCTGAGGAACACCGACAAGTCTCTTCGATGTTACAAACATTTTAGGATGTCCTTACCGACATTCCTGGACACACACATGTCATCGAACATAACATCATACTTACTGACCATAATCCTATTAGAGTCAGACCTTATCCGATACCTATCCATTTTTAGTCACAAGTCGAAAAAGAATTGGATGAAATGATACAATTGAAAATAATTGAACCATCCACTTCAGCGTACTCTTCGTCCATGGTTATTGTTCAAAAGAAAGACAATAACATTCGCCTTTGCGTTGATTATCGCAAATTGAACCAAGTTACGAAGTTCGATGCTGAACCTATGCCTTCACTAGAAGAGCTACTAAACAAACTTTCTAATTCTAAATTCTTTACCAAACTCGATTTGTCGAAAGGTTATTGGCAAGTTCCTTTAACTGAACTCGCCAAACCTCTTACGGCTTTTTCTACACCTAGGGGTCTATTTCAATGGAATTTCATGCCTTTCGGCCTTATGAACGCCCCTGCTACATTCGAACGCATGATGCGTTGAATTCTCTCATATCGTACAGATGTCATAGCATACTTAGACGATATCTGTCTCTTCAGTGATTCCTGGGAAGATCACTATTTGGGTTTATACGAATTGCTGTCTACTCTTCGTGAGTATAATTTAACTGCAAAACGCTCTAAAGCCTTTATAGGATTTAGTGAAATTTCTTTCCTGGGTCACCGTGTTGGTCAAGGTCTCTTAAAGACAGAGAACCACAATATTTCAAAGATACTAAACATTTCTGTCCCAAAGACGAAAAAACAAGTACTTAGTCTCTTAGGTTTGATACAATTTTATGGACGATTCATTCCGAATCTATCCTCGATTATGGCACCTCTTTCAACCTTATTGAAAAAAGGATCGCCTAATCTGATCCGCTGGTCTCAAGAATGCCAATCTTCATTGGACCAGATTAAAACTTTATTTTCATCTCCACCTATCTTAAGGTTACCTACTATTGAGAAGACTTTTGTTCTTCGAAGTGACGCCTCATCCACTGGGATTGGGGCAGCACTAATGCAGGAGTATTCAGATACTCTTCATCCGGTGATGTATATTTCTAGGAAGCTAAATGCGGCAGAAAGGAATTACTCGGTTTTAGACCGTGAATTGTTGGCTATGGTTTGGTCAATTCTCAAGTTACAAATATTCCTTCTGGGCGCGCATTTCATTGTAGAAACCGACCAAAAAGCTCTTACAGCTATTCAAAGTAAAAACTTGAAGAGTTCGAGATCCACTCGATATGCCATTGCTCTTCAACCTTTTCATTTCACGGTACGACCTATCCGTGGTTCGGATAATGTCATGGTGGATATACTGTCTAGATGCCCACATGACTCCACTTAATTCTTCTGCCCTAGAAATTCCTTATACACGTCTAGACTTATGACAATTCTTTACTATAACAATATACGTTAACACATTTGTGTTCACCTGTGTGTTGTAAAATATGTGATTTCTCCCTCTGTTACCTTCTTCAGTATAACAGGAAGGGTTAGTTATCGCAATACAAGGAACAAAAGTTCCTACAGCCACATTTATAGTATGATTTGTATGCTTGATTAATGTATATTAGAAAATCTTACAGTTATCATATGGAACTATTTGTATTTTTTCAGCAGAATAATTTCTGGTGCGCGATGAATCTCTCCGGTTGTCATCCTTGATGTAGTACAAGGTCTATTCTTACCATGGCACTGGAGTACGCTTACTTAGGATTTGTTCAGCAACAGCATTTTTTGTATTATATGATTCATGTTAGATAAAATTGAATTAAATTATAAATTACATGTTAGTATAATGTACCTTTTTTGGTTAAAGTGATTGTATCACTGGGTTTTGATGATTTGTCCATTGATAAATGGGGGAATAAGGTTCTTAACGTAATAATGTGTTATAAATATATATGTTTATCACATTGCAACTTTGCCAGTACTATATGTACGTTGATACCTCCTCCCTGGATGTATGTATACTTAGAGTAATAATATTCTCATGTAGTGAGATATATTCTCACTTGACTTAAAGTTGTCCTCATATTAGGCATTATATTTTATTGCAATACTTCTCACCTACGCATTATTTGTGCGTTACGAGCTTGTAGTATCTTGCTCTTGGTTGTATTTTTTTTTAAATGTTCCATTTATTTTTTTCTCCGGAGGGGGCGGTAAACTGTAGTGGTCAGTTTGCTGAGCCTATCCATGTAAAAGTGCTTGATTAAAAACTGGGGACATTATTTTGGGATGATTGTTGACAGAGTAGTGATCTCACTTGTCTGTTATGTCTGTGGTCTGTTTTGAAAACTGATGTCAGTTTTGCCTGACATGGTTTCAAACCGTCTACTTTGAGCGATGCTCAAAAGGTCTGGCGCCTCAGTGCGCATGCGTGACTTGTGGCGGGATTTTGTGGAAGCCATTGCCGACTAGAGTATCGAGCTGTGTTTAAGAGAGTCAAGATGTCTCTTGATAAGTCCTCTGTGGTTCGACAAGATGTCGTATATTATTTAAGGTGTATTCTCAGCTCCTTGGAGGCGATGTGAGTGTGGTTATATTTATTCTGAAGGGACAGAAAGTAATTGACTCTTTGAACTGTTTCCCTTATTGATAGAATCTTCATGACTCGTATTATCGATAGTTTATGATTCTTTCCCTGAGCGGGAAAACGTACCACCTACGTATCCTTGAAAGGAAGCTCACTATGTATTATGATTATGCACTAGGCTGGTGCATGCCCGAAGTTTATATATCTATATTGTTCTGTATCCCGCACGGCGGCGATACTGATTATACAAGGTGAGATTCCCCTTGTTTGATGAAGAATCCCCCGGAGGCCATTTGAACTGTGAGTCCGCCATTTTTTGACGGCCTGTTGGAGACATCTGATATCTGACTTACTGATGTCAGAGTAGAGTTTTGTTAAACTCACATAGGGGATATATATCTTCCCTGAAGCTGATGATTGAAAACATTGTACGCGATCAGCTTTACTAAATTCATGCATAGCTGGATGATGACTGTATTAATATATCATGACCTGTTCAATGACTGTTGATATTAATGTCGGCATACCTGCCGCTTGTGGTGTAATAAAGTCATGTAAACGTCAGAGCTGTTCCAGAACTCTATGAATTCATACCTGTGTAATTATAGAGAGTGTGATGTTATGTTCCTGCCTACTTTCTACTTCCACGAACTTTCAACACGCATTCGCAAAACTAAACATTGAGATTCACTCAAGACAACACATTAAGACAAGCTACACGAATGCCAGCATTGTTGCGTCCAACCAAGGACTGTACCGCTCATGTCAGCCTGTATTGAGCTGATTCATACTTATACTGCTACTGGTCATTCGTGTACATTCTACATTTACTATTTACATTGGCCAAGCTGTATCTATGCTATTTGAGTCACGGGCACCCGTCACGCTTCAACGCATACGGTGACGTTCAAGACTATAGACATTGTCGAGCCTTACACAATTAAGAAACGGCTCGCACACTACTACTGGCCTTCAATAGTTCTCCCAAGATTCAACACCTTAACATTTATAAACTGGCATTAACAACGCCATTCTTATCAGGCCAGGCTGAAGTATGCTTGTTGCCTGAACCACCAATTGATCTTATAGTTGGAAATGTGACTGGTGCTAGGGAATGTTCCCAGGCTAACATTGAAAAATGGACTCACCAGCACCCATTACGCACAAAGGCTTTGAGTACACATATACATGATACACAAATTAGTTGTACACCAGCTTCATATAGTACCATTCGACATTCTCATAGTAGATCATCTCCACATTCTGCTGAGAGAAATACTGGACGTACTATTATGGTCCTTAATGTTCCTTCTCGCGTCAAATGGTGGTCGCTCAGAAAATTTTTTCTTTATGCGGGACATGTTCAACACGTCAATGTCGCACATAGTGGCAATTCTTCCACTACTGTGTCATTTATTCGTTTCCGCTCTACGTCTGATGCCAACAGAGCTGTTAAGGTCATGCATATGTCATCATATGCTGGCCATGTACTCGATGTTCGATTACATCGTCATCTTTAACATCACATTGATTACTTTATACCAAGCGCTCTATTAGTTGCGTTCTCGTGTGCATTACTTTTTTAGTTCAGATGTTTAGCATTACATCTGTTGATACAATAGTTCTATTAACTACACTTCTTGACTCTTCTACATTCTAGTGCATTTCTTATCTATTACTATCCTATACGTTTGGACTTACATCTTCTTTGACTTTACTATTTTGCTGTTCATTCAGAATCATTAATTTCTTGAGAACTTTACTTTTCTATCTTTTCCATTGTCTGCCTTGACGTGCTAGGGGCACCATTGATAATACAATGATCAGACAATACAAATCGTTCGTTGAATGTAATTAAATCTGCATTCTCAAAGCATCCTATTTTAACAATTCCTGATGCTGGTAGAACTTTCTTTCTCAGAACGTACTTCTCGGGCACGGAAAATGGATGGCTGTTTGAGGCAACGATGGGACGACAGACTTCACCCATGTGTGTATATCAGCAGGAAGCTTCTTCCAGCAGAACAACGTTACGCAGCTGGTGAGCGTGAATTGCTCGCCATCGTCTAGTCTATTTCAAAGCTGCAAATTTAGACTTCAAACAGATCATGTACCATTGACAGCACTCAAAACCAAGACGTACAACAACCCAAGATTACACCGCTGGTTCCTTTTGTTGCAAGAATTCCACTTTAATATCAAACCAATTCGTGGATCCGACAATTGGCTAGCTGATCTGCTGTCCATGTGGTCTGATGAAAAGAACTGATACTATATTGAATATCCGGTACTTGTGCGTTAATTCACCGTCAAATTAATATTTTGGCAATTTATTTCCCAAACCGAGAACCGTACTATTTCTTACATTTCTTTTCTTACAATGTTTTTCTTTTTTTCTCGCCTGAATCCAATTGCAGTCTAGGTGACATGTTTTGCCACCCACTTACGCGACGTAACAAATCTCTTACCCACCCCGTCCGTCCTTTTTTTTTTTTTTTTGTAATCCGGAAAAAAATACAACATACTCGAATTTTTTTTTTTTTTTACACTTTTGTCTCGTTTTGGTGAGGCGCGTCCCGTTCAACCTAGTCGGTTATATTAGGGCTCATGTCCAAATATAAAAGACCCTTAAGTCTAGGCAATTGCTAGTCATCATAATCATCATCATCATCAGCTTTCAAGTCCCTATCAGAGTCAGGTACCCATTTACAGCTGGTTAGACTGATGCGTGACACAGCATACCTAGCTCTAAATGGGTACTTAACTTTGAGTTAGGGAAGGAAAAGACAGCGAGGAAGGAAACTGGTCTCCCCACCTCTCGATGCTGGACCTAGTGTAGTGAAGTCTCTAACGCTCCACTACCGCAATAAGTTACCGGGTTTCGGGTTCAAAGCTTGGTAGTGTCGCGCATCAGTCTAACCAACTGTAAATGGGTACCTGACTCTGATCTTGAGTTAGAGAAGGCAACGGCAGCGAGGAAGGGAACAGGTGTCACGCATTTATAGCTACGTATTCTCCACCTCTCGAGCTTGGTAGTGTCACGCATCAGTTTAACCAGCTGTAAATGGGTACCTGACTCTGATCTTGAGTTAGAGAAGGCAACGGCAGCGACTTCCCTTGTTTCCTGTGTACCGTTAACTTGTAGAACTGATTCAATGCCGTTTTATTGGTTTATAAACTTAAAATACGGGGGGGGGGGTTGAGGGCGGGTCTGTCGTAAGCGTGTCAAATATGAATGCACGAGGAGCGTTTTTTTTTTTTTAACTTGCCCTCCCAAACCACAATGTGAAATCAACCTTTTTCAGTCAAGAAAAAGTACGGTTCTCAGTTTGGGTAATAAATTTCCAGAAATTGATTTTAGCGGTGAATTAACGCACAAGAACCGAATATCCTAATTAAGAATCATCTCGTTCAAGGTTATTCACAAAGACTTGAGAAAAAGAGATACAGATTGACATAATGCTTATAAATACAAAACTCGCTTTTCCTCTTACTGGTTACTCAACGACAGTTGACATTTCAAGAGTGGATTAACGAATAAATTGCTCAAGGTTTCCAGAATCAAATAACTTTGATAGACAAAAATATTAACATTATACCGTGTATTGGCATATAACATATACAAGGTTTCCGGTACATCCAGGGTAATGACATAAAGACTCACACGTATATACACAATGGAAGATGACACAGTGATATCTACTTGTATAAATTGAGAACAAACTTTAAAAACTTATAACCTATAGGTAGTTTGTGTAGTTAAACATAGTTAAACATTTATTGATATTTTGTTTACATTTTTAATCACTTTTGATCGCGATTGATCATTTTAATCGAAATTAATCGGTTTTGATCGCGATTAATCATTTTGATCGAAATTAATCGGTTTTAATCGCGATTGATCATTTTAATCGAAATTAATCTGATTTAATCTATAATAATCATTTCATCTGAATTGATCGGTGTTCATTTAATATCTTATCCAGCGTTCACCCGAGGTAAACGCTCGCGGGACGAGGGAGTAATGTTGAGAGCGCATCATGGGGCAAAGCGATTTGTAAAAGTGTTTTGGGAGAGATCGCTCTGCACCAAGATGTGCCTCACCAGAACACAGAATAACTATGATGCTGAAATGTAACTACACACTGTTGCGAGGCATGACGTAGTGTGCATTCTACTTGTGGGCTTGGACCCGAATGGACAGTGTCGGCTTGTGTGGCGTAGTCCACTTATCTAAGTGTAGCGAAGTCTACTTAAAAGGTGTCTATATGATTCAGATTTCGATGTAGAAATCGAGTGTACTGTGAATTCATTATGGGACAATCCCATCTTATTTGGATGTGTTAAATTCAGGGTAAGATTTAATCTCGATTAGCCATAGGAGATATTTGACCACAGGTCAAGGTTAATATAACCGTTATGAAGGGATATGAATATCCACGAAAATATATTTGATTGCCGACTAAATGAAAATGTGCAAGAAGGCACGGAAATGAAATAATATGGACACGAAAGGAAGATAAAATATAAAGAGAAACTCCTAAGAATAAAATAAACGGAGGAAAGTATGGAATATGCTATGTAAGCACGTAGAGATAAGTCTCAATTGATAGCATGAAGAATTTTCAGATGTGTGGACTCATGTATAAATAATATATGGAAGGCAAGAATCGATATTTAAATGAGGATGTCAGACTTTATTAGAGCAATGTGTCGCTCATGCAAGTTTATATGTTAAAAAAAATTGAAAGTCGTATAAACAGAATTCGTTGAGGAATGATTCACAGTTTGAATTATAAGTTTGAATACATATAAACAGTTAAAACTTTCTGACAGTTAGTTCGATAAAACGAATTTGAATACAAAGCAGAACGAATACCCATAAAGGTTGTGGCCAGAGTTTTGGTGACTATATTTCTACAAAAATAGTAATCCCTAAACAACATACAGATAACGAAGGAAAGGCTCTTAACAACGGCAAAGCTACAAGAGTGTAATAAACATTCACTTATCTTATCGCAATCTGACCAGATGCAATTCCGGGAAAAAAAGGCGTCAACACTGGAACAACACTGTCCCTCAATACAAGTGAAGCACGGATGAAATGTAAACAAATACACGGTCGCAGTCAGATGGGCATCATGAACTGTGTAGATCTTGAAACGTTGTATTGACTTGGTACAAAATAACTTGACATCGCCGTGGCATAGATTTGAAACTTGAAATCTTCTTACAAACGTTGTGATGTAAACTGGAACACGAAATAAACTTGGAAACTGGTTGGCTTGAAATTGTAATCTTGGACGTTACAGCAAACAATAGGACATTGAAACTGGAACATTGGACATGCGCCGTGGCAGCGTTCGCTATCCAACTGGACTCGTTGATAATGACTGGGTTCACGAAGTGGTGTGTTTACAATAACACGCTGAACAAGGGTGACGATCGAATATACAGATTAAATGGCAGCTGTAGATTTGCAAATTACGAAGGTATACTTGCTCACGTGAATTTGAAACCCATATCCTGATGAAAGTATCGATCCAAAACCATACTGGCTCACCAATTATATGGTGTTACGTTGGGATAAATTAGAGGATCATGCAGGATACGCGAATGATGGTAGGTGTTTATTCAGGACATTATGGTCAGTATATATAACACAAGCCGGTAGGTGAACAGATCCACAGGAAACATGGGTGACATTTAATAAATAAAGTCACTTCACAATAACGTCCATCAAAACATCAAAAGTACATAGCAATGGATAAGCGTAGTAGATTATCCCTCGTCCGTCAATAAGTTTCAAACGTTAGGCATCTTTAAGTGGCAATAATAAAATAATAATACACTCCTCTCATCTCCACTCAATCCTGGCCGTTGTAGTAAAGGTTCGGGCAATCCACGAACAGAACCATAGTAATGCGGCAGAAACAATCAGGGCAAACAAAATATTAGTTGCCTCATATCTCAAAGTTACGTGTAGTAAATTATGGTATGCACTTCTAGATAAGTTCATTAACCATCTTGCACATAACGTGGCGGCCTCCAAAAATCAATAATGCCACAATGTATATATTTATATCACTTTCCATTATCCCGGAGCTCGAAAAATTACATCTACCTCGGACGCAAACACAAAGACCGAAGGGCCACATAATTAACCCACTGAACCCACGACATGTGACAAAAACGTCACTAGTTGACCGTCGCTCACCACGGGTGAACGCTCCGTGCAAAAAGTAGTTTGACTACAAGCGAACACAATTCCTCACATAAAAATGGAAATGTGCTAGCGTGTAGTAACATGCCACACTATTTTATCTGCATCCCAAATGTATCCTTAACACTTCCCCACTCTTCTTTTCCCTTGTGGGTTCCAGTCAAGGGCACCTCTTGCTATGCGTGATTCTGAGTGTATGCCATATCCATCAAAACCTTCTTACCTTAATTTCTATTTGTATTGGCTTTTGCCCGCATCGAAAAATATTCACAAAATTCTAGTAGACAACATTAAATATTTTAACAGCTACCAGACTTACTACCATACCATAACGATATAATTTTGTTGAGCAATGTTAACAAAAAAAAATTATTCTTTGGCACTACTCATTAAAAAACCGGTAGAAAAAATGTTGAAAAACTATATCTACCTGTCAGTAGGAAAACGGTGTCAACTAGCTACCAACTGCTATGGAAAGACAAGAACACAGTCGCGAGTTAATATAATAATTAACTGAGTATGGATATATACTTTACGATTTTCTGTGTACCTTCCTATTTTTATGGTTATTGTTGATCAGAATCCAGATCATTACGCTCCGGGCAAACACATTATGTCCCAGTTTCCATCAGCAAATTTTGAAAGGTATTGATGTTAATTGTACCTGTAGCGCTCTGGTTGTATACACGACAGTTGCATCCTCTCATACATCCATCTCTTATAGTCTTACTTTTGATGCCAAGGTCCAACAATCTTAGTCTTGTTGACTTATTGATTGCAGTATCGTCTTCAAGTGATTATTATATAAACTTAGAATGTTTCCCTTATCGATATCCAATGTTCCGACTATGGGCTCTCAAGGCACCTTCCTGATGTGAGCTATACATAAAGTTGACCATGAGCAAAGATTATGTCTAGTAGGTAAATAACTGCACGATCAAACGAAAGTACCTGTGTTTTGTTGATTGTCATGACAAAAGCTAAAAACCCAGGAAACTGGAGGCGTCTCAAGATGACAGAAAAGCTAGTATCGCTTGGCTCTAAAATTATGCGTGGAATGAAAACTCGTACATTTTAAGTAATTTCTGCATATGATGATATTGTTTCGTATTTTTGAAAAGTTCAACCCTCTCTCTTTAGTATTAACAGACTGTAAAAGTTTAAAACAAAAACGTGACAAGGTATTTGGTGGCTCTTTTAATATGATACAAAAATATCAAACTGACCATTTCTTGACCGGTTACTTGCGAAGAAATCCGAATAATAACGGCAGAAGGGAGGGAAACCCCTAAAACGCTACTATTTGTTAAGCTTACATTCCCCCTGTGCTACAGTGCTCCAAATGTCTGAAATTCGGCCACGGAATGAACAATTGTAAGGGGAAAACAGTTTGTAGGTACTGCTCCAGTAATCACTCCTCTACACAGTGTGAAAAGGCCAAGGCAGATACCGACTACAAAAAGGTGAATGGGAACAGAAAGTGTATCAATTGCAAATGGAACCACAGGGCCAGGTATCAGGGCTGTCCACTGTACCAGCAAACCAAACAAGCACTAAAAGAATCCATCTTAACAAGAACACCATTTAAAACAGTAATTAAAGAAATAAAAGAAAACACACAAAACACAAACAATAAAGTTGCAGAAGAAATCAAGTCTGTAAAAGAAGAAATTAAAACTATTAAAACGCAGCTGTCAAATGAAAAAGATCTGTAAGTAACTAACAAAACAAAAGAAAACAGCCAGCCTGATAGTTCAGCTACAACATTGGAAAATGTGAATGCGCTGAAAAATGCAGAGGCATTGCTTCAAGAAGTGAAAGCCATACAGCAACAAATTTCCCAGGATGTAGCTAAACTGACTGTACTGAAAGAAGAAAATGAAATATTGCTAGCCAAACTGTCTTAAATAAAAGAAAAAAATGAAATAATACTGAAAAGAATGGAAAGTGAAAGACACGAGATTAACATAGGGAGAGAAGTGAATGTAGTATTGGATGAAAATAGGAAAGGGGTCAAAAAGAACATAATGCAACAGGGAAACAGAAGCAACCTAGAAGAAACTATCAAAGAACAAGTTGAGGTACTTTTACCATACATAGTGGAAAACGATAGTAACAAAATGACAAGTCTAAATGAGGAATTCCTCGAAAACATGGTTGATAATGGGCCCACGAGTACAGGAAATACAGAATAAGAGCAAAATTGATAGTTTAACCAAAATAAAAGGAATACTAGATGATGTTAAAATGCAACGGATTTAGAATTATACAGTGGAATTGTAGGGGTATCAAAAAGAATTTTGCACCCCTACTAGCAGAGACAGGAGGAACTACCGTTATATATGCTCTTCAAGAGACCCATTTAAACTCAAACCGTAGATATAGTTGTAAGGGCTTTAAAATACTTAGGCACGATAGGAAAGAAGGTAGAGGAGGTGGTGTCGCAGTCTTAGTTAGCGACAAATTTAAAATTATAGACTGGGAAGTATTTAATACAACTAATATAGAAGGTATCCAGGTTACTATAGCAGCTGAACCAAACAATCTAACATTCCTAAATGTATACGCTAAAGATGGCACAATTAAAGATGAAGAAATACTAACCATAAGTACCAGAATAGGCCCCAAAACAATCATAGTAGGCTTGGGGTGGGCAACATGCAGACAATGCAGGAAAGTGCCTACTTGACTTCATAGAAAACAAAGAACTACTAATACTAAATGATGGAACTGCAACTAGAATTAATCAACAAGCTAACAGGGCAGACTCAGCAATATACATAAGTATAGCAACTAACAACCTAGCGAATGTAAATTGGGAAGTGGTACAAGACACAAACTCAGATCATCTGCCCACTATAATAACCATACATGAAAATGTCAGTCCGAATCGAGAACCAGAGAAACCAACTTTCAACTATAAAAAAGCAAACTGGGAAGCTTTCCAAGCAGAGCTGGAGGGGATGGAATATAAAGACATGGAATCAGATGATACTGACTTGTGGGCAGAAACACTGACCAATGAAATTCTTAAAATAGCAATAAAATATATAACAAATAAAAATATGCCACAGCACCTTAAAACAATAAATAACACTAATAAGAAACAAAAAAACTCAGTGGAATAAAGAACTAGTTGCCTGGTGGAATAAAAGCTGTGCAGAAATTCATGAGAGAAGAAAAAGGGCCTTACATAAATATAGAAATAACAGAACAGAAGAAAACTATGATGAGTATAAACGTATTAGGAATGAATCTAACAGAATAATATTTAAAGCCAAAGAAACTAACTGGAAGGAGTTTTGTCAGTCACTTAAACCTAGCACTCAAATTAAAGAAGTATGGAAAAAGCTTAAGGCAATCAAAGGGAACAATAAGAAAACAATAATGCCAACAATCAAACTACCAAAGAGAGCAGAAACAGATAAAGAAAAAGCTAATGCCCTTGCCGAGTATTTCTATAAAGTCAGTGCCAAAAGTAGTCTTGGACAGGAAGAAAATGAGAGAAGAGAAAGACTAAGGATACAGTTTTCAAAAGAACTACCAGACCAGATAGATGAAACAAACTATTTAGATGCTGATATCACAGAGGAAGAAGTAACTAATGCAATAACAGATACATCTAATACTGCCTCAGGGCAAGATATACTTAGTTATGAAATCCTTAAGAAAGTACCCAAAAGAACTATAAAGATAATAACTTCCCTTTATAACAAAATCTGGAGCTTAGGAAAGATACCAAAAGCATGGAAAGTAGCTATGATAGTACCCATCCTAAAACTCAATAAGGAAGCCCATGATGTAAGTTCATATAGGCCTATCTCCTTAACATCACAACTAGGTAAAATACTGGAAACTGTTGTTAACAAAAGAGTTAAATTCTACCTGGAAAAAAATCAGTTATATAGCCCAAACCAGTCAGGGTTTAGAGCAGACAGAAGTACTGTAGACCAGCTTGTAAGATTAGAACACGATGTAAAGCTAGGGTTCAAGAGAAAAGAGAAAACAGTAGCAGTCTTTCTAGATGTCGCACGAGCATATGATGAATGCTGGCGAGATGGAGCTCTTTACAAAATGAAAAAGATTGTCATTACTGGTAAAACCTATAGGTATATAGAAAACTTTTTACAGGACAGGTATGTTGCTGTACAGGTAAACAATGATAAGTCAGATATATATGAACAACAGAATGGGATTCCTCAGGGATCAGTGAATTCACCTTCAATTTTCACTATAGCTGTAAATGAGTTAACAGATGAATTTAACGACATTAAGAATGCAATATCGCAATTTGCAGATGACTGTGCCATTTGGCGATCTGGAAAAAAACTTGGGTCATGTTTACAAAAAACTTCAAAATCAAATAGATAAAGTTTCAGAGTGGATGAAAAGTTGGGGATTCCAAATTAATGTAAACAAAACAGTAGGTATGATTTTCAGCAATGAAAATTTAAAAAAAAAATAACAAAATCAATATAACTATTAAAGGACAGAAAATATGTACCTAAGCAACAACACGATTTCTGGGCATAACTTTAGATAAACAAATAAATTATAATAAACATATAGACAATTTAGTAGAAAGCTGTAGGGGACCCCTAAATATACTAAGGATTATAAAAGGTAATGGATGGGGGCCAGCAATAAAATAATGCTTATGTTCTACAAGTCTTTCATCAGGGGGAAACTGGATTATGCCAGCATAGTCTATGACTCAGCTGCAGCTTCCAACAAAGCAAAACTAGACAAAATTCAAAATGCAGCCATGAGAACCATTACAGATGCATTTATATCGACACCAGTAGAAGCACTGGAAGTAGTTTTAGCATACAGCCCCTTGGTCTAAGACGGAAAGAACTAAGCTTAAATTATTGGAGTAAAGTAGCACAAGACGTGACCCACCCAACACATAAAGCATTTGTCAAAAACAAACCAAGTGTAAGGGACGTCCCCTTAAATAAAGATAGATATTCAACAGGGTGGAGAACTATAGAAGATCTAACGCAGCTCAAAGAACTATCAAACACAATTAAAAATAGTAATAAATATAGAAGCAAAATACCACCCTGGGAACTAAAAACACCAATCATAGACTACTCACTTACTGAAAAGATCAAACAAAACATAGAAGATAAGGAAGCCAAAATGATAAGTAGAAAGTTCATAGATCAACTAACTAAACAAAGTCTGGCCGTCTACACTGATAGATCCAAGGGTGATAGTGGGCAACTAGGTGCCGGTGTTGTAATACCACAATGGAGAATAAAAAAGAGCTACAGTGTAACTGAAGGGGCTTCAATTTTTACCGCAGAGATGGTAGCAATTCTTAAAAGTTTAGAAATAATCGAAGATAACCCACCAGAAGCTGTAACGTTATTTACAGACTCACTATCATCACTACAAGCACTAGAACACCCAGGTAAATGTAGCCGGTCAGACATAAAGGAAGAAATTCTAGCAATTAATACATCACTAGGAAACAGAGGATGTAGTGTGTGGCTAGTGTGGGTTCCAGCACACATAGGTATTGCTGGTAACGAGTTGGCAGATCAGAACGCCAAGAATGGAAGAACAAGTACAAACAATATAAGAGCAGGACTGGGAAGGTCGGAGATCAAGAGCCAAGTGAAGATAACTATAAACGAGGAATGGAAGACAACATGGAAGAAAAGTAGAAAAGGCAGACACGCGTTCACACTGCTGAAAGAACCAACGAGGACGTGCCAGGTCAGAGAAGAATTAAAGATACCATCAAACAAAAAACTGTGGCGTCTCCGTCTCGGTGCAGCATACTTTATGATAGAGGAACCACACTGCCAAGAATGTCAGGAAGAGAATGACATAAACCACTACCTGATCTACTGTAAAAAGTACGAACAACAAAGGCTTGAATTAAAAACTTACTATAGAAATCACAATATAGACATGACCGGTGATAAGGTTTTAAGTATAGATGTCCCAAGAGATGCCCAATCAATACTTAAAAGATATATACATAAAACAAAGGAAAACATATAAGGTTAGTACTTCAGGAAAAAACACCCAACTAAATAGAAATTAAGCAACAAGAACTAACAAAGCATTAACAAAAAACTAACTAACTACTCATAGGACAAGGAAAGACAACGAGGTATATATAAAAAAAGAGGGTAACAACTCAAAAAGAACAAATACTAATACAAATTAAAACCAAGTGTAAAGGACAATAGTTATCTATAAACAATACAAAAGAGAAAATAAAATGGACAAATACTAATATAAATAAAAATCAGCTACTGCAAAAGACAATAGTTATTTAAATTAAATACAAAATTAGTAAATAAAATGACACTAAATACCCCAATTATAACCAACTTTCAGGTTGAACAGGGTAGACCAAAATGGAACGAGAAAAGGCAATAATGGTCAGCTGTTAGTGCCCGATCTCCACCCATCAACTCATCAAAACAACAACAACAAGACCAACTTTCTGGGTTGTTTTGTAATACAGTTTGTTCAGACCCGAGAGGAACATTCCCAGTTACGATGGTTTGGCCACGTCTGCAGAATTGAAGAAGAACGTCTACCACGAGACATATGGATCCAGATCTCCAGGAGGACCCAGAGTTCACTGGGAGGACACCATTGGGTTGTGGGGGGGGGGGGGGGGGGGGGGGGGGGGGGGGGGTAAGAAATCATTAGTTCCCAGTTGTTCTGACAAATATTGCTTGTACTGGGAACCAAACCTGTTAGCCACTCCGGCCACAAGGGTAGAATAGAAACCACCAAGTAAGAAAATGTGTTTCAAAGTTTAACGAAGTGCGCTATTTGGCGCCGATGAAACATGTTAGTGTGCGCATCTGCGATCATTATGGCGAACTAATTATTATCATTGAAAGTGACAGGGCACATATGTGCTCATTACTTTATCATGTGCATCATACTCATAATATTTAAAGTTGTTTTCATTCTAAACAGGAGAAACAAAATAAAAGTTTAACAATTAGATAATTGTACTAAAAGATATAAGGGAATACTGTACTTTATACCCTATTTAATTTTGTAAAATAAATTGATGAAACTAAATAAATTACGAAAAGCTGTTATTTAATTCAATATTTTTTTAGTACACAAATTGTTTCTCTTCGAAAGTAAATAGGATACATTCCCCTAACTTCTTTATCTCTTTTATTGTCTGCAAATGTAAGTTGTCGTTTGTAAGCTCGTATCCTACAGTTAACTATTTAGTGTTTTTTTCAATTTTACATACAAAATGTTTTAAGTATACCAAACGTACTTGTGTTAATACTACCAAAGACGCTATATATTATAATTCTCTATCTATTTCACTACAGTTTGGTATATAATATGTACATGTACACAGAAAATATTAACATAACATTTACACTAAAAGATAGTAGACTTCACTGTTTAGAATTCTTCAAAAAAAAAATTACGGCGCAGGGTGGAAAATAATTACGGTGTCTGTAGTGATATCAATGATACAAATCGCCAAATACAGTAATAGTTAACCCCTACGCAAAGTAAAGTTACCACACCGTCCATGTGTGTTTGCCCAATGTCATCGCCCACGCCACGAGAAGCGCTGGATTTTAAAAGCTTTAACACCAAAGTGAACGATACCAAAACTACTAGCTTTGTTGTCACTCCGTAATACAAACTACCCCTAACAATAAATGCCGTTTGGCAGACAACAATACATAGTTAGTTTCAAAATGAGTGACAGAAAAACGGAGGAGTGAAAGAGAGAGAGGGAAGAATGCAACCTTGACTAAAGCATTGTTTTTGAATCTAGTAATAGAACGACATGAGACAGTTGACGTCAAGGACTTGCTAAGGTAACACTAAACGCGAATGAGAGGCTGGAAGTTCGAAAAAAAAAACTACTAGGCCTTGGAAACCGGTTGCTAGGGCACATTTTTTTGCCTAAAAATTAAAGTTTGAATAAAGCATTGGACTTTGCTATTGCATGTGATGAAACCCCACCGCCTTGTCTCCTCTCCGTAGTGACAATTTAAATATAACGAAACCGCGATTTGCGTTAGGCAAAACGCGTGTTTCATGTCTTAGAACAAGCGAGAGAGAGAGGAAAATTTAATTAAAAAGAGGGATAAACAAGGAGGGAAAACCTACGCTAGTGTAAGCATTATGATACTGAAACTAAGTAACTGAAATTGAGAAGGGTAGCGAAACGGGGAAAAAGAAATATCGAAGAAGTCTTATAATTGAATAATAATGGCAAATAAATGACAGTGACAAATAAATGGTAATACTTGTTTATTAGAATATCATATTCCACATTATGATATATTATCTTACCGTAGAGACAAGTATGTTATTTGAAGAACTGAAGAAGAAAAAAAAACAAAGATGAAAATTATGATAAAGAGAGAAATAAAAATATAACAGCTAGCTAACAGACAGTCGTCTGGTTAATAATTGCCTTTCCTCATTAAAATCGATTAGATATTAACAGAAATATAGTAGGAAAAGACAGAGAGACAGAACAGAGATATCCTCATTCAACTTTGCCATTCTTGGAACGGGATGGGGGAGGGCGGGTTTACAAAATTTTGAAAGCGTAGTTTGAAAAGAGGCAAGTCGGCGTACCCTAATCTGTTTGGTTTAGGAAGGATAACTAAACAAGAGGATATAACGAACGTTTGCTAAAGCTTAGTGCCACTTGATATTAAAAAATTCTAGCAGGAGGGTTAAGAGCAGACTCAAAGCAGTATGACCCAATGCCTTTGCAGTTCTGGAACAGTGGCGATCTCAGCTTGACCAATGATCGCCGGTTAACCTTCTAGTTGTGTAATTATTCATTGATGAGGGTTCGATCCTGAAACACTCAGTGTGCCACAAAAGTAATATTGAAGCTGCATAGTTCGAGTCAAAAGTATTTATTTGCCTAATTCCTGAGGTGTACTGAAGCAGCGTCCAACTTCACGGTCGTGAAGAATATTCTGTAGTGAGAAAGACATCACAGTGCTCAAGGAATTCAAGATAAGACAAACCATCCATGGGCTTATGAAAGTTCACCTAACTTAAACTCTCCATTATTGAACTAAAACAGTTTATTTGATATTATGACAAAATTCGTTCCTCACAAGCGTGACCATTCATGGGAGTTAGTGCTTCACCAGGACATTCCAAGTCCTAAACTTTTCATAGTAACATTAACAGACAAGTTGTCTTTAAATTAATTTACTATAAATACATTGCCATTCTATTTTTGAGTTTTAAACATTCCTGTGCCCAAGAGATTGAGGTACAGGAAATTAAAATTGTAAAACTTATTATCCTAAACTTAACCACTGACTTGTTTGATCAGTTTTCTTTGAATTATAGTTGTGGTTGCTGTTATTAACACTCAACATTACATTTCACAGTACCCTGGACACCTAGCCAGATAACAACCAGACACCAGTATATAAAAATTAGACTCAAAATATATCGCAGATTGAGGTCGTAGGGTGGTAGCAGTCAGGTACCTGAGAACATCATTATCAACTATTAGACTCAGGGACTTGCATAGCTGACCTCACTCTGTAGACAAGTAATATTTATCTCAGCAACATCTAAATCACTACATATATTGGGGGCTTGTCAGCGATTTTAAAATTGTTAATATTAGAAAGTGTGGAGAGTTAAGTGAACTATCATTGCCCATTATTATTTTGTTAATTAGAGATATTTGTTGTCTAATTTAGTTAGTTAAAGACATTACCAGCAAGAAATGGCAGACTTGGCCAAGTTCAGATCTGCTGCTGTGCAGCCTGCAAAGAAAATGGGAATGGAGGGGCAAGGTCTGATTGCATACGTAACAGCAGAGTGTGATAGATTTATTGAACGAGAAGATAGAAGATTAGCAGAGGAAAAGGGAATTCTATTAGAAGATGCTAGGGAAGCTAAGAAATTAGAAGCTGATAGGGAGGCTGAAATAAAAAGGTTGCAGTTGGAGGAAAAATGATTACAGATGGAGGCTGAAAGAGAAGAAAAGAGATTAGAAGCTGAAAGAGAAGAAAAGAGATTAGAGGCTGAAAGAGAAGAAAAGAGATTAGAGGCTGAAAAGGAGGAAAAACGATTACAGATGGAGGCTGAAAGAGACGAAAAGAGATTAGAGGCTGAAAGAGAAGACAAAAGATTACAACGGAAACATCAGCTACGACTAAGGGAGTTAGAGTTTCATGGCCATGCTCCAGAAAATGGTAACAGCCCATCCACCTCCGACTCTGCTGCAAGCCAGCTGGCCTCTAACTCAGCCGTGGGTTTTCATTTAGACCCTTTTGTCGAAAAAGATGATGACATAGAGTCCTTTTTAAGTAGATTTGAAAGACTAGCTACAACGTATGGGTTGGAAAAATAAAAGTGGAGTCTGAAAGTATCCCAAGGGCTTAGGGGAACCTCGTATGAGGTATTTTCAAAGTTGAGTAAGGAAAATCAGGAAGATTATGACATTGTAAAGCAGGCTCTCCTGATTAGGTATGAAAATAATAGTGAATTTTACCGGAAAAAATTTAGAAATGCTAAACTACTTACTGGAGAAACTTACCACCAGTTCTATGCACGCCTAGATACATACTTGGAGAAATGGACTGCTCTGGGGAAAACCCAAGATTTAAAGGAAATGATTATGATGGAGCAGTTAAGAAAGTCCATGGCTCCAGACATGAGAAAGTTTCTCACGGAACAAGGTGCTGAGAGACTGGGGGAGATTCTTAATGTAGCTGATAGGTATCAGGCAGCCCAGTCTGAGATGGCTGGAGCCAAAAGGAAACCAGTAGAGCATAATAAAGCCCCTCAAAATCAGGATGATTATAATAATAGGGATCAAAACCCTAGAGGTGAATCAAACTATGATAGGCCAAGATTTGATCCTCGAGATAGAAAACCGCAATACATCGAAATGAAACCCTACAGATTTGAAGGAAAATACTGTAAAATTTGTAGGATGCATAATCATAATACAATTGAATGTGGTAGGAAAGTTCCTCCATATCACGCTGCATGCATGATAACAGTGGGAAACAAGGGAAAGCAGGAACGGTCTACAGGGCAGTATAAACTTCCTCATCCCCCCATCTGTGAAGAAGTAAAGTGTAATGGCAATAAGGTGATGTGCCTTTACGATTCAGGATTGGAATATGACACAGTCGTGAGTTCTCACCTGGTGCACCCTGACCAGTGTACCACAGAGAAAGTGGAGAGACAAGGGGCATTAAAGGAAGTAGCAACAATGACACTTCTCGTGGCCCAGATCAATGTCAAGACTAGGTACGTGGAAGGAATGATTAGAGCTGCAGTGTGAGACGACCCTAATTACCCGCTGGTGTTAGGAAAGAAATATGTCTTTCTAGGGAGCCCTATAAAACCTGTTGTAATGGCCACGCTCCAGGTCAGGACGACCCCTAGTAAGGAGGAGGAACCAACACTAAATTTTCATCCTAAACAGATGAGAAAGGCCCAGGCAAAGGACAAATCATTAATACCTTGCTTTGGCAAATTGCCAAATAGCCATAACAACCCCAGAAGAGGAGAATTCTATTTGAAGGAGGGACTGCTCTACAGGAAGGCTGGAGCAGGACCCAAAGGATATGGACAGTTAATACTGCCATTGGAGTATAGGAAACAAGTTATGGCACAAGCACATGTTGTACCAGACGGTGGACATATGAAGGTTGGTACCACCCGTCAAAGGACATATGTGACATATTTCTGGCCAGGCGTAGCTGCAGACCTTGCAAAATTTGTGGAGGCCTGTGACCAGTGCAGCAAGGTACATTCCACATGTTGGAAAAATAATATCCAGATGATACAAAAGCAATCTGAGGAACATGGGCCTAAAATTAAAAAGGAAACTAAATATAATAAGGTAAATAAAGTGAATAGGCATGCATCTTCTCACCCCAAATCTTCCCGAAAGCCAGTGACTATGGCAACTCTGCGTATGGCACACAGAGAAAACATAAACAAAGACCAGTCCACCCTGGCTCAATTTGAAGCAGGATTCCGGGAACTGGCAAAAATTGACATTGAGGAAAATCTGCCCACAGTGAAACCGAAACCCAATGTTAATCTTAGAAAAGTGGGGAGCGGACGGTTGGTCAGTTGGCCTAATGTAAAGCTCACTTCACAGTATGGTTATTAATGTGGCATTATAAGGGCACCGATTGTCGTGGAATATTCTAATCCACATATATAAATTATCAAGTAAATATAAAGCCTAATAAATACATATAATAAATAAAGGAAGAAGAATGGTAAAGAACAGTGCTGTCACAATGACTGTACTCGAAATCCCCTTGTTTTCTACTGCGTATGCAAATTGTAACGTTTCACGTTGATATTAAAGGCCTTCTGCAACATACACGCGTTTCCCAAACACACAATAAAATGTGCTGCCTTTCTAAGAAAAACCTTGAAATATGCAAGTTGACCTAAATTTTAAATTCCATTCATGTCTTTTTCTACACTATGTTACCAAGATCAAAAGACAGATGGACAAAAGGATAGCGAGAAGGGAGAGGCAGAAAGCCGAACACTAAACACGCTTCGCGCGATACACAAATGCTGCCATCACGCGTGTAAGACTACATGCACTAACTTTTTTTCAGACGGACAGTGATAAAATACACTACCCTTTCCCAGAGTTAGGTTTATAAATCATAAAAAACGCTTATTAGAAAAGATAACATTAGATGGGTTTACGGTTGAAAACATAACAGTACCCAGACAGCACATCTTCGAAACAGGAGGTAGAAAATACATATTTTGAACGCAGCCACGTAGCTCTTTTAAATTTGTATATTTGGGTTCCTTAGGGCTTGCTGACAAAGAATATGTAAAACGTTACGCAAATAGTCCAGGAATTAATAAATTATAACCAAAATAAAATAGTGGGGATGCCTGACAGCATAGAATCATTTCTGCTCATAAAATTTTTTTATAACGTGTTTGAAAAAAATCTTACGTTACAGAATTAGCCTACCATGTAAACTCCAAATTGATTGGAGCGCAACAAATGAAAGACTAACCACGATTGGTCGGGCTATAAATACTATCTTTCGTTGTTAGGGGAGACGTGAAAAGGTAACATTTTTTCAAACACTTGTCGAAACGTGGCCTCATTGGCTAGACTCGCTGATATACTCACTTAGGAGCGTTAGTTCGAGACCACTAGTGCAAATAATCTTGATAAAGCAACAGTGCGTTGAAGCCAGCTCATATTTGTGTTAAATAAAAGCCTGGAACATAAGCAGATGGGAATTTGTGCCAGTAATTGTGCCAGAATTCATTGCTAATCAACGTATCTGTGTTTATTTCCATGAAATTGTGGTAAGCTTGAACCATTCAGTATCTTTTAATGAAAATTGAATGTAAATTGTTAATTTATGCCTGTATATATATGTGTAGTTCAGTGGCAAACAGGAGATAAAGCCTATAATGCTCCAGCCTGAACAGAGGGTGTCGGAGGGAAGTAAAACGGCATGGAATGGCCAAATAGTACACTGACACCTGGATGATTGATTAGACAGAAATAATGCTGGAAGTGCAGAGGCGTAGTAACCATTAAGGAGGTAAATACTGGTATAAAGTATTTCAGATGAAGCTGACAGTTGGCCTAACGCTCTGAACTCAATGTTTGTGTTGTATTGTGCTCAGTGTAGAACTAGAGTATCAATTAGTTATGAAGTAGAAGGTACATCCTTCTTGTTTTCAGGGACCGTGGTCTTGATGGTACTGAGCAGCACCTGGTCAGAGCTTTGCTGAATCCAGAGTCGGACAGCATACTCCTTGGTCCTTTTAGCTATCAGTGAGGTGTCTCCAGAGCCCAGAGGAGAATTCGAGCAGAGGAGTCCTTTCCTGCCGCCATCACGCAAGATAAGCTGATTTGGCCAGCTGAGCTCAACATTATGTCCCCTCATCTTGAAATGACTTTGTAAAAATAACATTCAGAGGGGAATTTAATTGTCTTAATATCAGGAACTGAGAACATCTCCAATACTAGTCCCAAAAGACAAACTATTGAAGTCATGATGACAAATACCAACAGAGCTTGAACAAAACAAAACCAGTATTACCTCATATTACTACTACACAACTGACACACATAGGATATTTTTAATAATATATGTCACTACAATATTCATATTGATAAATTCTGTACATATACTTGTAATTAAAATTGATTGTGATTCCTGGTTCCTTTGTATTTGAATCAGGACACATATACATTTATGATAACAATGAATACATATTGTTATTTGAAAAGTTATCAGTGACTCCTTAAGATATTCTCATAGAGTGTTATATGTATGTGAGTGTCACAGTGTTGTCAAGAGTAGTGGATTAAATTAAATTGTTTATCTGTCTGTTGTTGTGACTTACACTTCATCATACACATACCCTAGACACATAACGTAGTCATCACACTATTCCAGAATAATTCTGACTGAGATATATAGATATGTGGTAGCAAGTAAGGTTATCTATAATACACTACTCTTAATAGATATAGATACCTTCACAGCTGATCTCAGTCAGTACACTAAGTCCCCTATAAATATTTATAACATCCCACTTCACCACATATATTGGGGTCTCGCTCTTGGGATTTTGAATCTTTCCCTATTAAAAATATTGGGGGTAATTCACTTCAGGGAATATAAGAATTAAAAGGTATCCTTGGGTGGAATTAAATAAGGTTGAGCTCACGGTGCCTGTGTTGTCCATTAGATATATTTAGAGATTAAATTGTTGGTTAGACATTGTATAAATTTACCTGATAGACAATGGCGGACCTGGCCAAATTTCGATCTGCTGCTGTTCAGACTGCAAAAGAGTTAGGATTAGATGGGCAAGTTATGGTTGCCTATGTCACTACGGAATGTGACAAATTTATTGAACGCGAAGAAAGAAGATTAGAAAAAGAGGCCGAAAGAAAGTTAGAGGCTGAGACTAAGAGGTTGCAAGCTGAGGCTGAGACTAAGAGGTTGCAGATTGAGGCTGAGGCTAAGAAATTGGAGCAGAAAGGGAAGAGAAGAAATTAGCTGCAGAAAGGGAAGAGAAGAAATTAGCTGCAGAAAGGGAAGAGAGGAAATTAGCTGCAGAAAGGGAAGCAGAAGATAAAAGATTACAAAGGGAACATGAGTTACGACTAAGGGAGTTTGAGTTTCAAGGCCATGCTCCTGAAAATGGTGCCAGTCCCTTTGCCTCTGATGCTACGGTTACTCAAGGAGCCTCAACCTCAGCTATGAATTTTCATTTAGATCATTTTGTTGAGAAAGACGATGATATTGAGAGCTACCTAAATAGGTATGAACTATTAGCTACCACGTATGGGTTAGAGAGAGAAAGGTGGAGCTTAAAGTTATCTCAGGGACTTCGTGGGGCAGCTTATGAAGTTTTTGCAAAAATGAGCAGAGGTGATCAGGAAAATTATGACATGCTAAAGCAGGCTCTTTTGTTAAGGTATGAAAAGAATGCAGAATTTTATAGGAAAAAATTTAGGAATGCTAAACTACTGTCAGGTGAAACCTATCACCAGTTCTCTGCACGAATAGAGACATACTTGGAGAAATGGACTTCTCTGGGGAAAACCCAAGATCTTAAGGAAATGGTCCTTATAGAGCAATTAAGAGAGTCCATGGCTCCAGACCTGAGAAAGTTTCTCATGGAACAAGGTGCAGAGAGGCTGGATGAGTTGCTAAATGTTGCTGAAAGGTATCAAGCAGCCCGAGCAGAGGTAACAGGTAATAAAAAGAAACAAGTGGATAACTTTAGGGCACCACAGAACTTTAATAAATTTGATCCTAAGGATCAAAATAAAGGTAAGCACCAATTTGATAGGCCACGGTATGAAAATAAAAATAAATTCCCACAATTCGTTGAAAGGAAATATGATGAAAGAAAATCTTTCAACCAAGGAAAAAGGTGGTGTAAAAATTGTCAGATGAACAATCATGACACTGACCATTGTAGAAGGAAACCTCCTCATTTTGCTGCTATGACATCGGGGAAAAAGGAAAAGAAGGGCAAACCTGAAGAATTACAGGAACCATACCACCCCCCAGTGTGTGAAGATGTCATCTGTAATGGTGTCACTATAAGATGTTTATATGATACCGGTTTAGATTACGATTCCGTTGTGAGTTCTCACCTGGTGCAGGCCGATCAATACACCACAGAAACAGTGGAGATTCAAACTGCAACCAAGGATGTAGCTACCATGACACTTCCCGTCGCCCGAATAAAAGTGAAAACGCGATATGTGGAAGGAATCATAAAAGCAGCAGTGATAAATGAGCCAATCTACCCTCTAATATTGGGGTGTAGATATGTCTTCTTGGGGAATCCCAAGAGACCTGTGATATTGGCAACAGTGCAGACCAGATCACAGTCAAAGAAGGAGGAGGATAATCCCATAAATACTCACCCAGATGAGATGAGGAAGGCACAGGCTGAGGACAAAACACTCAAGCCATGTTTCAAGAAGTTGCCCAAATCTCATACACCTCCAGGCAAGGGAGAGTTTTATATGAAGAACAAACTGATATATAGGAAGGCTGGATCTGAATCCAATGGTCACGGACAGCTGGTCCTTCCCACTTCATATAGGACTAAAGTGTTGGAACTAGGGCATGCGATTCCCTTCAGTGGTCATATGGGAATCAGCGCAACAGGACAGCGAATAGCTTGTCACTATTTCTGGCCAGGAATAACTGAAGATATCAAACGATATGTAAAATCCTGTCCAGAGTGCCAACGAGTAGCACCTAAACATTGGACTGCACCAGCAACTCTGGGGGAAATGCCCATAGTGGGAACACCCTTTGAGAGAGTTGCCGTGGATCTTGTGGGACCTCTCACCCGAACCAAGAGAAGGAACAGCTACATTCTGACTCTGGTGGACACTTGTTCTATGTGGGGAGAGGCAGTAGCCCTGTCATCGATTGATTCAAAACATGTGGCAGAGGCATTGCTCACAATTTTCACAAGGTTAGGCTTTCCCAATCAAATCTTGACTGATAATGGCTCTCAGTTCAAGGGGAAACTAACTGAAGAAGTTTTCAGGATCTTCCAGGCCAAACACTTCCATTGTAGTGTGTATCATCCCCAAGGGAACGGCCAAGTGGAAAGATTTAACGGCACATTGATGTCGATCCTGAGAAAGTTGGCACACGAAAAACCAGATACATGGGACCAGTACCTGCACGCCGCCCTCTTTGCTTATCGGGAGGTACCCCATAGTTCAACCGGTATGGCCCCGGCAACATTATTGTTTGGAAGGCCAATAAAAGGTCCACTCGAAGCTTTGTTAAGAACGTGGACTGATGAAAAGGCAGAGGAAAACATTACATCTTCATACCAATATGTGAATGAGCTGACCACTCGGTTAAAAACTGGCTGGAAACTTGCCAATGAAAATTTGAAACAAGCCAGGAAGAAACATGCTGCCTATTATAACAGGAAGGCGAAAGACAGAAATTTGGCTGTGGGAGAGAAAGTACTGCTTCTTTTGCCCGGGAGTCAGAATAAGTTACAAATTGGATGGCAGGGTCCATATACAGTTCTAGAGAAGGTGTCTAGAACAAATTATAAGATAGATAAGAAGGGGAAAGAAAAAATCTATCATGTGAATCTCCTGAAGAAATATTTGGAAAGAGAACATCAGGAAGAGACACACTTGTTGACCTTGTCCATCGCCATGGAGATGAAAAAGGAACCACTTTCATCATTTGAATATCCATTACACCCCTGTGAGACAGCAGCACAGGTGAAAATCAGTACACATTTAACGAAAACTCAGAAAGAGAGAGTGCAACAGGTTCTAAATAATCATGCAGAGGTGTTAACAGACCGACCAGGGCATACAAACCTATTGGAATATGATATGAAACTAATAGACTCCACACCTGTCTGTATGAAACCATATTCGATTCCGTTTGCTAAGGAGAAAGCTTTGAAGGAAGAGATAGACTATCTATTGAAGGAAGGAATTATTTCGCACAGTGAGTCTTCGTATAGTTCCGGTGTTGTACTCTTAAGGAAGCCCTCTGGAGAACATAGACTCTGTATAGATTACAGGAGACTGAATGCTATTACAGAAGGACAGGTGGATCCATTGCCGGATACAAATCAGCTGTTTGCCAGACTAAATAAAGCTAAATATTTCTCAAAAGTGGATCTGAGTAAAGGATACTATCAGATTCCAGTAAAGCCTGAGGTTAGACCATACCTAGCTTTTAGTACCTCAGAAGGACACTATGAGTTTAATAGATTGCCATTTGGATTGAAGAATGCGCCTAGTGTCTTCTCTAGAATGATGAGAAAATTATTGGATCCTCTGAATAATCCCTGTATAACAAATTTTATGGATGATATCCTTATAGCAACAGAAACATTTGAGGAACACATTGACTCTCTGAACATGCTGTTTGATCGACTTAGGGAGGCAAATTTAACAGCCCGACCAACCAAATGTTGCGTTGGATGTAAAGAATTGGAATTTTTGGGACACACAGTTTATCAGGGAAACATGACCCCTGACCCAAAGAATTTAGAGAAACTACAGAAAGCCCCGAGACCACAAACCAAGAAGGACGTGAGATCCTTTGTCTCATTATGTGGTTTCTACCAGAAGTATATCAAAAACTTTAATTCCATATGTGCACCGTTAACTGAATTGACACGTAAAGGACATCCAGATCGCATTACATGGACACCACAATGTGAAATGACTTACCAAGAATTGAAGGAAAAGCTCACAAGTAAACCCATTTTGAAATTACCTGACTTAAGTCAAGAATTCATAGTAAGGACGGATGCAAGTAATATTGGGTTAGGTGCAACTCTACTACAGAAATCAGATGCATTGGATGGGGAATTAAGCCCAGTGGCATATGCTAGCAGAAAGTTGAATAAAGCTGAAATCAACTACTCAACTAGCGAAAAAGAATGTCTTGCAGTAATATGGGCAATAAAGAAATTCAATATTTATCTATATGGGAAGGCATTTAAGTTGCAAACAGACCACAAACCTTTATCGTTTCTAGCACAGGCTAAGCATGAGAACTCTAGGTTACTCCGATGGTCTTTACTTTTGGCTCCATATAATTTTAGCATTGAGTATATATCTGGAAAAACCAATTTGGGAGCGGATTTTTTAAGCCGCCATCCGTGTGATGAGAATCACCGTAAACCCCAGAAATAATAATAAATTTCTCTATGTGTATATAGAATAAAGGACTGACATATAATGTCTGTTTTAAGAGGGGAGGTGTCGTGGAATATTCTAATCCACATATATAAATTATCAAGTAAATATAAAGCCTAATAAATACATATAATAAATAAAGGAAGAAGAATGGTAAAGAACAGTGCTGTCACAATGACTGTACTCGAAATCCCCTTGTTTTCTGCTTCGTCTGCAAATTGTAACGCTTTCACGTTGATATTAAAGGCTTCTGTAACATACACGCGTTTCCCAAACACACAATAAAATGTGCTGCCTTTCTAAGAAAAACCTTGAAATATGCAAGTTGACCTAAATTTTAAATTCCATTCATGTCTTTTTCTACACTGCGTTACCAAAACAAACGAACAGATGGACTAAAGGATAGCGAGAAGGGAGAGGCAGAAAGCCGAACATTAAACACGCGTCGCGCGATACACAATTACTACCATCACGCGTGTAAGTCTACATGCACTAATTTTTTTTCAGACGGACAGTGATAAAATACACTACCCTTTCCCAGAGTTAGGTTTATAAATCATAAAAAACGCTTATTAGGAAAGATAACAATAGATGGGTTTACGGTTGAAAACATAACAGTACCCAGACAGCACATCTTCGAAACAGGAGGTAGAAAATACATATTTTGAACGCAGCCACGTAGCTCTTTTAAATTTGGATATTTGGGTTCCTTAGGGCTTGCTGACAAAGAATATGTAAAACGTTACGCAAATAGTCCAGGAATTAATAAATTATACCCAAAATAAAATATTGGGGGTGCCTGACAGCATAAAATCATTTCTGCTCATAAGATTTTTTTTTAACGTGTTTGAAAAAAATCTTACGTTACATAAATAGCCTACCATGTAAACTCCAAATTGATTGGAGCGCAACAAATGAAAGACTAACCACGATTGGTCGGGCTATAAATACTATCTTTCGTTGTTAGGGGAGACGTGAAAAGGTAACATTTTTTCAAACACTTGTCGAAACGTGGCCTCATTGGCTAGACTCGCTGATATACTCACTTAGGAGCGTTAGTTCGAGACCACTAGTGCAAATAATCTTGATAAAGCAACAGTGCGTTGAAGCCAGCTCATATTTTTGCTAAATAAAAGCCTGGAACATAAGCAGATGGGAATTTGTGCCAGTAATTGTGCCAGAATTCATTGCTAATCAACGTATCTGTGTTTATTTCCATGAATTGTGGTAAGCTTGAACCATTCAGTATCTTTTAATGAAAATTGAATGTAAATTGTTAATTTATGCCTGTATATATATGTGTAGTTCAGTGGCAAACAGGAGATAAAGCCTATAATGCTCCAGCCTGAACAGAGGGTGTCGGAGGGAAGTAAAACGGCATGGAATGGCCAAATAGTACACTGACACCTGGATGATTGATTAGACAGAAATAATGCTGGAAGTGCAGAGGCGTAGTAACCATTAAGGAGGTAAATACTGGTATAAAGTATTTCAGATGAAGCTGACAGTTGGCCTAACGCTCTGAACTCAATGTTTGTGTTGTATTGTGATCAGTGTAGAACTAGAGTATCAATTAGTTATGAAGTAGAAGGTACATCCTTCTTGTTTTCAGGGACCGTGGTCTTGATGGTACTGAGCAGCACCTGGTCAGAGCTTTGCTGAATCCAGAGTCGGACAGCATACTCCTTGGTCCATTTAGCTATCAGTGAGGTGTCTCCAGAGCCCAGAGGAGAATTCGAGCAGAGGAGTCCTTTCCTGCCGCCATCACGCAAGATAAGCTGATTTGGCCAGCTGAGCTCAACATTATGTCCCCTCATCTTGAAATGACTTTGTAAAAATAACATTCAGAGGGGAATTTAATTGTCTTAATATCAGGAACTGAGAACATCTCCAATACTAGTCCCAAAAGACAAACTATTGAAGTCATGATGACAAATACCAACAGAGCTTGAACAAAACAAAACCAGTATTACCTCATATTACTACTACACAACTGACACACATAGGATATTTTTAATAATATATGTCACTACAATATTCATATTGATAAAGTCTGTACATATACTTGTAATTAAAATTGATTGTGATTCCTGGTTCCTTTGTATTTGAATCAGGACACATATACCTTTATGATAACAATGAATACATATTGTTATTTGAAAAGTTATCAGTGACTCCTTAAGATATTCTCATAGAGTGTTATATGTATGTGAGTGTCACAGTGTTGTCAAGAGTAGTGGATTAAATTAAATTGTTTATCTGTCTGTTGTTGTGACTTACACTTCATCATACACATACCCTAGACACATAACGTAGTCATCACACTATTCCAGAATAATTCTGACTGAGATATATAGATATGTGGTAGCAAGTAAGGTTATCTATAATACACTACTCTTAATAGATATAGATACCTTCACAGCTGATCTCAGTCAGTACACTAAGTCCCCTATAAATATTTATAACATCCCACTTCACCACACCGATGAACGGGTTAGTGACCGGCCCTACACAGTCCAGTGGAAGTATTGTATGGACACTGGATTGAGATCCCACATATTATAGCAATTTCTACGGGCGAATTGATTATGGATGCCGGAATTCATTTCCCCACATTATATATTATTTCACCAAAATTGTCGTTGGGCTAAGAATACAGTTGGTGAATATGGCCTCCACTTGAGTGGCAGATCATAGAATCATATATGAACATTATTAAAGGGTGTTTCCAAATTCACGTCAAGCCAGAGCGCAGACCAATAAATGGCTGTGTGCACATCGGAGGTGGCACATTGAATTCATATGTTGCTTTTTGGATTGAAATTGCTCCGAGTGTTTTATTCAGGCTGATGGAGAAATTACAAGACCCCCTACATAACTCTGCTATCACTATTTATAGATTCACTCATCATAACTAGTGTACCCTTGAGAAACATCTAATAACCTCTGGACATGTCATGGGACAGACTCAGGGAAGAAATGGTGAATTTTGATCTATAATCAGCATGAGACAGGCAGTAACACCTGCAGCTGAAATATTCTTGGATTGCAGAGGTCTGGGGCAACTTTCGTTAGTAGTGCCTACTTTGAACTGACCCCACTGCAGTAATCCATGAGCATACCAAGGGCAGAGTAAAGCCTAGTTGAGTTCATTTGATCGAATTTGTATCACAGATTATAAACCTGCATAGGAATGCATGTTTTTAACAGGGAAGATGTGTAGTGATATCAGTGATACAAATCGCCAAATACAGTAATAGTTAACCCCTACGCAAAGTAAAGTTACCACACCGTCCATGTGTGTTTGCCCAATGTCATCGCCCACGCCACGAGTTGCGCTGGATTTTAAAAGCTTTAACACCAAAGTGAACGATACCAAAACTACTAGCTTTGTCGTCACTCCGTAATACAAACTACCCCTAACAATAAACGCCGTTTGGCAGACAACAATACATAGTTAGTTTCAAAATGAGTGACAGAAAAACGGAGGAGTGAAAGAGAGAGAGGGAAGAATGCAACCTTGACTGAAGCATTGTTTTTGAATCTAGTAATAGAACGACATGAGACAGCTGACGTCAAGGACTTGCTTAGGTAACACTAAACGCGAATGAGAGGCTGGAAGTTTGAAAAAAAAACTACTAGGCCTTGGAAACCGGTTGCTAGGGCACATTTTTTTGCCTAAAAGTTAAAGTTTGAATAAAGCATTGGACTTTGCTATTGCATGTGATGAAACCCCACCGCCTTGTCTCCTCTCCGTAGTGACAATTTAAATATAACGAAACCGCGATTTGCGTTAGGCAAAACGCGTGTTTCATTTCTTAGAACAAGCAAGAGAGAGAGAGGAAAATTTAATTAAAAGGGGGGATAAACAAGGAAGGAAAACCTACGCTAGTGTATGCATTGTGATACTGAAACTAAGTAACCGAAATTGAGAATGGTAGCGAAACGGGGAAAAAGAAATATCGAAGAAGTCTTATAATTGAATAATAAAGGCAAAGAAAGGACAGTGACAATTAAATGATAATACTTGTTCATTAGAATATCATATTCCACATTATGATATATTATCTTACCGTAGAGAAAGTATGTTATTTGAAGAACTGAAGAGGAAAAATACAAAGATGAAAATTATGATAAGGAGAGAAATAAAAATATAACAGCTAGCTAACAGACAGTCGTCTGGTTAATAATTGCCTTTCCTCATTAAAATCGATTAGATATTAACAGAAATATAGTAGGAAAAGACAGAGAGACAGAACAGAGATATCCTCATTTAACTTTGCCATTCTTGGAAAGGGAAAAGGGGGGGGGGGGGTTTACAAAATTTTGAAAGTGTAGTTTAAAAAGAGGCAAGTCCACATACCCTAATTGATTGGTTTAGGAAGCATAACTAAACAAGAGAATATAACGAACGTTTGCTAGAGCTTAGTGCCACTTGATATTAAAAATTCTAGCAGGAGGGTTAAGAGCAGACTCAAAGCAGTATGACCCAATGCCATTGTAGTTCTGGAACAGTGGCGATCTCAGCTTGACCAGTGATCGCCAGTTAAACTTCTAGTTGTGTAATTATTCATTGATGCGGGTTCGATCCTGAAACACTTAGTGTGCCACAAAAGTAATGTTGAAGCTGCAGAGTTCGAGTCAAAAATATTTATTTCCCTAATTCCTGAGGTGTGCTGAAGCAGCGTCCAACTTCACGGTCGTGAAGAATATTCTGTCGTGAGAAAGATATCACAGTGATCAAGGAATTTAAGATAAGACAAACCATCCATGGGCTTATGAAAGTTCACCTAACTTAAACTTTCCATTATTGAACTAAAACAGTTTATTTGATATGATGACAAAATTCGTTCCTCACAAGCGTGACCATTCATAGGAGTTAGTGCTTCACCAAGACATTCCAAGTCATAAACGTTTCATAGTAACATTAACCGACAAGTTGTCTTTAAATTAAATTACTGTAAATACATTACCATTCTATTTTTGAGTTTTAAACATTCCTGTGCCCTAGAGATTGAGGTACAGGAAATTAAAATTGTAAAACTTATTATCCTAAACTTAACCACTGACTTGTTTGATCAGTTTTCTTTGAATTATAGTTGTGGTTGTTGTTATTAACACTCAACATTACATTTCACAGTACCCTAGACACCTAGCCAGATAACAACCAGACACCAGTATATAAAAATTAGACTCAAAATATATCGCAGATTGAGGTCGTGGGGTGGTAGCAGTCAGGTACCCTGAGAACATCATTATCAACTATTAGACTCACGGACTTGCATAGCTGACCTCACTCTGTAGACAAGTAATATTTATCTCAGTAACATCTAAACCCACCACAGTGTCAAAGAGTTAAAGTATCACAAGATTAAGTGTTTTATAGGTGTTTTTGTTTCACTTATTTCAGAGATTCGACATCCCGTCAAAACATGACAAGAGGTGTGATCTCTCGGTTATAAGTTGGGTATATTGTGTACATTTTTATAACATTTTGACCACTGGACAGTTATCTCTCTCCGTTTTTTTTTAATTTAGCGAGTGGGGGGCACATTTATTTGCCATTAACACGTAGATTTCCGTGACAAACCAGAGGTGTATAGCTTGTTGCCTGGTCGTCACGTCGTACGTTTATTCGAGTGTTGCTGCTTATTCAACCCAACCCATATACTTATTTATTAATATTTTCTAAAAGTAATGATGTTACCTCTTTATCTATTATTGCTAGTGTGCCGACGTGTCGTTAAAAGTACTACTAGTTGAAATAAAGATCCTTGTGTGTTTTTCGTTTCCTCTTTTTCTACCGATAGTGTTGTCTTCCTTAACTCCAGCTGATTTATGACTTTGTCAATGATGATTTGAAATGGTGTCTAAAATTGCAATAAGTAATTATTTCTTTGATTGTTTATTGTTTCACTGTGTTGTTTTATTTGATATGTCAGTCATAAACTGTCTCTCTTGTTCTACCGTTTTTGTTCGTTGTTTGTCGATTGTCTGCTTTATTTTTCTACCCGTAGTTATATAACCGTAATCGCTGTAGTCAGTTGTTGGTGTTGGTGTTTGATGTGTAGTTTCTGCTTACTTGACAGCATATTTGTTGTCAACCTATTTATTGTCTTAGTTAATGGTTTCAACAGTCATTCTCATGCCTCTATAACATATATTAATAATCTCAAATAAACATAAGTGACAGCGTTGTAAGTCTGCTCTAGCCCATCTATAGTTACGTCAGTATTACAAATATGTTTCAGTTAGCTCGCTTGTAGTTCTGTCAACATTACAAAACTTTCCCTGTCAGCTTATCTGTAGTTCTGTAAATATTACAGATCTATCCCAGTCAGATCTATTTAATCTATTAAATCAATGATTATATAAAGTTCATTAACCTAATAAGAAAGACCTATGCAGATACGTCATGCAGAGTTCTTATTGAAGGGCAACTTACAGAACCGTTTAAGATTAGAACGGGAGTAAGACAGGGATGCCTCTTGTCTGCATTTCTGTTCTTACTTGCTATAGATTGTGTTCTTTAAACATCGACATCTCATCATGTGACGTATTCTCTCCAGATCATTGTCTCCATTACGGCTGCTCTGAACGCATCACGATTTTGGCAAGTCGACCTGCATCTTCCAAAGACATGTTCAGATTCTCTGTGATGTCCTGGATTCACCGTCGTCTAGGTCGTGCCCTTCCCCTTTTTCCAGGAACTATCCCTTCCATTACTATTTTATTCCAGACTATTATGTCATTTTAATATGACCAACGAATGTCAGCTTCCTTTTTGCGATTGTATTTGGGAGCCAATTTTGCTCTACATTTAGTGAGTGCAGTACGTCTCTGTTGGTCTTTTTTTTCTGTCCAGGGTATTCTCAACATCTTTCTGTAGCATTTCATTTCGAATGATGTAATCATTTTTGCTAATGTTTTATTGAGTGTCCATGTCTCGAAGCCGTATGTTGCTACTGGGAATATACATGCTCTGATCAGTTGTAACATAGTTTCTTTGCTTGTGCCTTCTTCTTCTTTGATCCTTAGCCGCCCACCGTCAAAGCAGTCAGAGGCCATTACGCCTGGTGGCGTCTTGTAGGGCAACAACAAATTGATTCCACTTTGCTTGGTCGGCGGCCATCCTTCGTACAGTGCCCCAACTCTGGTTTATTCTTTGCATCTCAGCCTCCACAGTCCTCCGCCAAGTTGTTTTTGATCGGCCTCTCTTTCGTTTTCCTTCAGGGGTCCATAGCATAGCTGTTCTTGTGATGGCATCGGGGTCTCTTCTGAGGACATGGCCAACCCAGCTCCAGCGTCTGCCAGCTATGATGGTGTGCATGACCTCTTGCTTGTTCCGTGTAAGCAGATTTTGGTTGGTGATGGTATTCGGTCAAAAGATTCGGAGAATTTTTTTTAGGCATGTTGTGAGAAAAGAGGACAATGTCGACATATTCTTCTCTGTAACTCTCCAGCTCTCCGCGCCATAGAGAAGCACAGAAAGCACACAGCTCTGATATAATCCTAATTTTGTGCTTGTGCTGTACTGAGAGGACTTCCAGATGTTGTTTAGACTAAAAAAGGCTGTTCTTGCTTTGTTCATTCTGTTGTTGATGTCTTTGCTTGCTCCGCCGTCTGGTGTTACTATGCATCCTAGGTATGTGAAGGCATCTGTCTGTTCCAGTTGCTGATTCCTTACTGATATGGGCTTAGGGTTGGTCACATTGAGCGTCATGACCTCTGTCTTCTTTGCTTGTGCCTTTCCACAGGTTTTTCATCTGTATTAGTTTATGTGAGGCAATTGCAAGTCTTCTTTTACGTCTACTGCAAATTCGCCAGAGCTGTTGATGATTAATCCAAAGTATCTTAAGTGCGTGTGCTTAATCTGTCACCAGATTGATATTTATCGCGTGTTTTTGGGCACGGCATCTGCAAACCTATCAGGCAAAGACCTGGGTTGTATCAATTATTTTGCTGACCGTGTCCTCAACTCACAGTTTGTAACGTCTCTACCACGACAGAACGTCGAGGGTAACAATAGCCGCATAAGCGATAAGAAAACCTCATCTCGGCTTTTACGTATTAATCAGGGCGATCCAATTCAATGTCGTTATCTTCCAATAAACACCTGGTATCACTATACAAAATTGATCATCATGACTTAAGTCCAATATTGCAACACCTGTGTCTAACCTCACAATGGATGGCTAATTAAGTTCAGACATCACATGAATTAAAGGAAGAAAATGTAAACAATGAATGGCGTATAAGATTGAAAATGAGAGGTAGATTAATAATGCCGGAGAGAAAAAAAAAATCAGAAACAAGTGAAAGGACAATTCTGTCACATTCCCCCTTCTAGTTTCATTCACCCTTGGGTGAACCATTCACCAGTTTAAGAAGCACTGCTTTGAAAGTACAAAACCACAACAAGAGGTGTTGTAAGTTGAGTTAAAGGTCTACCTCGCTGTATACACTTCATGGTTTAAAAAAGAAAATACCGACGGGAAAATAGTTAGCTACTGTTTTCATCTTCAGAACCCTTGTAATCCAAACTGTGATTATCCAACTCCTCCTAAAGATAAATTTTAAAAATTCTCTAACCAATATAAACCTGACTGGGGTATTATAGAACAGTACAAACCTTTATTATTTATTTCACATGTTTCAACTTGACCATGCTTCTATTTATTTGTATGAGGTGAAGCTTGGAATTTAACGACATGTTTAAATAGAAGAATGCAGGTCTTAGAAATGAGTGTGATGAAATTATGAGGTCGATCTCCTCTCCTCTCCGGAAGTAGTTACATTTGTTGTGAGTACTGATTATGTGTCATTTCCGTGGTCGGCATTTTTTTTTCTCTGCCGTCAAGCAGATATATGGTATTGTCAAGTCATCATACACTCCCTTCGGTGATAATTCGTCATGTTTGCGCTTCTCGGCTTTGCTAAGATTAGGCACATATGTGCTTTGCTAAGATTAGGGACATATGTGCCGGTCAGCGACTAGAGTTGAGGTTAGCTAAAGCGTGCCGGGCGATAAACTTCCCGTCTGTGGACATATTACAGACACGCACTTGACAGTCCGAATGTCGTAATAAGCTTCTTGCGGAGTTATTACGAAGATATTACTTGAGATACAAGTAAGAAGTTATTTGTAAACATTGCCGAGAGAGTGATCGGATGTTGGTATTCCATATTTGGAAGAGATGACCTTTGCATTAACGCACATAAATTTCCTAGTGGAAATATTTTGAAATACCCCACCAAAATACACAGGTTTTGAAACTATTGGCCGGCATTCGAGATGTAGGAATAACCACATTTCCGATTGGGACCTGGTCTAATAGTAAACAACACGTGCCAGGAACAAAAGGGGCAATATATCCTGACATTTTAATCAGGCTAGAACACTGTGAAAATCCACCTTGCGCAAAGAAGACAACCAGACCTTGCCAGAGTTAAGAATAGTACCAGACCGAACCTTGGTGGAGTATATTGAGAACCTAGAGCCTAGAAAAACTCTACAATTTTACCACGGAAAACCGGAATGTGAGGAAACTGCAACACACAATCAAAACTTGGAACGTATTGCTAAAAAAAACAACACCCTAGACCACGTGTAAGAGGCATCATCAAGCTGCGTTAAACTATTTCTCTGAGCCAGCAGTCTATGTGCCTAAAGAATGGCGTAAGTTGTACATATTGCGTTCTATATGTTGCATTATTAACAGGTGGACTAAAATGTATATAGTGACATGTGAAAATTAATGTGTGAAAATTGCCAGTGGATGTCCAATTCATTTGAGGCTGGCAACCTCATCATATAGAATGATGATTTCATGAACCACCACTGCCAGGGCTGATGACTACCTTATAGCGAGTTTCTTACAGTGAACCAAAAGCAGAAGTAGTCCCAAGTTCCATGTGGAGCAGGGAGTGAATGATAAAAGAAATGATGTACATAAGCGATATTAATAACATTTTCGACCATGTATATGCAAATGTAAACATATTTAATCTATAATGTTAACATGTTCAAACATGGTAGATGTAAAGGAAAACGTATTCAATTTATATTATTAACCTTTTCAACCAAAATACAATGTAAAGTTAAATATGCATCTATTCAATTTATATGTAATGAATGCTTTTCCGCTCAATGAAATTAATATTAAGTATCAAAGAGGGTAAAAGTTGTGAAGTAGATGAGATGGTGAAATGAAGCAATTTATTTCACATGATGACGTTGCCATCCCCCATGCAAACCTTATAATAGTCACCTTTTATGAAATGCCAGAGGAGGCAGTATTCTTATTTTTGTCTTTGTCCCTTCAGAGACCAGCGGAAACTGTCCAAGACTTATTATTACTCACTTTTGTAATAATCCATGTGTATAAGGGAATGATGTGGGAGCCGCGCTGGTGTAATGGCTTCGGCGTTGTACTGGCGACCAGGTGTTCATGGTTCAAACCCGGGCGTCGGCGTTTGAAGAAATGTTTACGGCCGGAAATTTGACTGAATAGCCTGAACGGCTCCTGTGATAAACCCTCTGTGGATGGGAAGGAGCGAAGCTCCTGACCGGGTTGGAAGGAAAGTCCTCAGGTTCCCCAGCCTCGCAATGACATGTCATTGGGCCGAAGGGCTGAAAGCCCAAGTGCCGCTGGTTAAAAAAAAAAAAAAAAAAAAAGGGAATGATGCCCAGCAGAGTGTTCATGAAGTAGAAGTAGAAAGAGATGAAAAAGGCAATTCTTCCCTTTCGCCTTTCGTACCACAACTGGAGCACAATCAGTATCTGAGGGCAAGAGTGTAGAATAGGATACCAGTTTCCAGAATATACATTTAACAAAATAACTCTTGGTAGTTAAATTGCTTAAATTGTTTTTTTTAATAGCGTTAAATTGTTTTTATGCTTCATTCATTTTCCTTTTGGCTCCATATACAGCCTGGAGTCATTACTGCAGCTGGTTCCCTCGCCGAAGCCTGCACAAAGCATTCACTTTGTAACCGTTAGGGTGGTTCAGACGGAAAATTTGGTTAGATGAAGTAAAGTTTTATGATGGAGATTAGTTGATTTTAATTTGTAGTCTAAGGGGAATAATCGATAAAACGAGAAGAGAGGGTCAAGAGTAGTGCTTACATCTCTTCTTTACTGGTAGGGCATGTTTGCCTTTGTTAATTTTTGTGTGTGGTAAGGTGAGGGAAGGAAACTATTCACGTGTTTTAAATTGTCTGGGGAGTTGTTTGTCAGACAAAGTGTACTGGAGTGTTCGAAAATACTTGTTGCAAATCGGCGATTTAGATTAAATCAGTCTGCTTCGAGATGTGATAGAAGTAGCATCAGTTTGCTCCCAGCTGTGATAAATTTAGCTTCTAGAAGTGGTAACGAGTAGAACTGTCATCGGGCTAACAAGCCAATGGTTTTGGTTGATTCTGCGGTGGCAGAAAAGTGACTATCGCCCAGACGTCTATCTCGCATTAATTTGTCACATTAGTGTATGACAGTTTATTTATTCTGAGGACGAGATGTCATGGTTTCCAATAAGTGAAATGTGTGTATTTCGAAAAACCAGGTACGTTGAACATTATGAGTTTACAAATAGTATGTGTTGGGACACTCAATTTTTAGAGGGTATTTGTGTCTCTTCTTTTGTGACACTAGTTGGTGGTACTATGTGAGGGTACTATCTCTGGAAGAAGTGAGGGTACACGAAGCCTGATGTCGACTCTAGACACCATCATCAGACGGGTGTTAGAGACGTAAGACGAACTTCGTAGACACTTTCTGACGCTTCTAGGAACGTGCAGCGCCCTACAACATTGACCAATGACGAGTGTGATCCAGTCATCTATCTGCAAAGAACCAAACATTAGCGGGAGCAGAAATCCTAAAGGCAACTCTCAAGTTGATTTAATCATGTTGATGTACTACACCCGTATCTCTGAGACTCTTTCTTAAATACACTTAAACAGAAGTATATAATAATAAGAGGAAATTCGCTGAATTAACTCAGCTGGGGGCTTGAGCGGGCTGACGAATTATAAGAAAACCCTATCCTTCACAAAAGATGACGGCAGATACCAGAGTTAACATTCGCTCAGCCTCGTACAGCATTGTTCTCGCATTCTGAATATCTTGTGGATACCGCCTAGAGGTAAAAGCATCATTATCCTTCTATCTACAACTCTGCCAAAAGCAATCGTTTGCGAAGATAGACACCTTTGAAGACCCACAATAGTTATTCTTGAGTTTTGGACACTGTTTGACCGTTAATGCACAGCTAAGGGGAGGCAACCCGTGACATTTGCTTTCTTAAGAATTTCTGCTAGGTGGTAGTCCATGTCTGGTTTCTTGATCTCTGAGGGTGGAACCACCGGCATGTATTCACAACTGTTATTATTTGATGTAATTAAAATACCTATGTGAACAATTTCCTCCATACACTTCCATCCTGTAGGGTATCTATTGGTATTCATTGGATGGACCTGAGCTGTTAGTTGTTGTGGTAAAAGATGCATATGCTTGGTGAGACTTATCTAACGTAACTGTCTTCATGTAATTTAGTCTTAACTTCGTTCTCCGTAATTCCAATGGTATAATTTCTAAAGCCACCTCTTGAGCCTCCATTGATGTTGATCTGATACACCTGTTCATACAGCTTGATGCTGAATTCTGTCTAATTTAATCTTATTACTGTGTGCAGCAGAGTCATATATCGTACTTCCATAATTTTTTTTTTCTCTAATAAAAGCTATGTAAAAAGTGAGCACTGTCTTGGTGCTTGCACCTCATCTATTGCCTTTCAAATATTTTAACAAATTAGTAAATCCTCTGCAAGACTCCACTAGTTTATCTATGTGTTTATTCCAATTTAGCTGTTGGTCCAAAGTCATTACTAGATATCGAGAAATTTGCACTGTATTAATCTGTTGCCGTTGGATATTTGTGTCTTTAATATTATTTTTAACAACCCCACCTTTATTGAAGATCATCCACATGGTTTCATGTGAATTCATCTGAAATACCCATTTTGTCACCCATTTACATAAATTATTTGTTTGCTTTTGTGTATTTAATGTTGACATATTTTTCCCAGTTCTCCGTACAGGAGCATCATCTGCATAATGTGACAATTTATTTTTCACAGCATTAAATTCTTCACCAAAAATCTTTTACCATTATTGTCAAAATTGATGGAGATATTACTGATCATTGGGGTATTCCATTTTGTTGTTCATGCGGTTCTTCTTTTCTTCCTCTGCGTTCGTTCTGAAATGGACGGTTGTTACGTTGTGTCACCGTTTACAGCGAAACTGCGATATTTGCGCTTTTCGGCCCAACACATCTGTTTTCAGCATCGCTGTTTTGTGGCCGGGTTTGCCTTCCCTCTTTGATCCCTACTCTCTTAGCCAGACTGCTGTGATGCAGCCTGTTTCCAGGACCACCACTTGGAGGTGGAGTAGGGTCTTCGTCAGCTCTGGTTCGCTGACCCTGACGCAAGCAGTCAAGCTATGAGTCGCTGACTGCATTCATCTCGTTTGCTGCGTCTTCGGTCCCTTCATACTGTTCTGATCTAACATTATTCACCTGAACAGTGAAATATCTATGTTGCATAAAATTCTCTAAATAATTATATATTTCCCATGCTGCTCCTATCTTTTTTCATTTTAAATAGAGCACCTTCACTCTAGCATTCATCATAAGCCCTAGCTATATCCAAAAACACTAACACAGTTTTTTCTATATTTTGAAATATTGATTTTGCTTTATGTTTTAATTTAATTATCTGATTCATAGTGCATCTGTTCTTCCCAAATCCTGACTGAGTTTGGCTACATAAATTATTCTTTTCCAGATAAAACTTTAATCTTTTATTTACTATGGTTTGTAATATTTTACCTAGATGGGACGTTAAACATATTGGTCTGTGTGAACTGGCATCATGGGCATCTTTTCCTGGTTTTAGAATTGGAATAATTACTGCTGTTTTCCATGTCTTGGGAATTTTTCCTGTATTAAAATTTTGTTAAACAGGTATGTTATAGTTTCTTTGGTACTTTTTGGTATGTGTTTCAAGATTTCGTAGCTCAAGATGGCATGCCCTGGTGATGTATTTGGTTTTTCCTTTATTGCATTTTCAGCTTCTTCCATTGTTATATCTGCATTTAAATGTGATACATTTTCAGTATTCTAAGGTACTTCTTTACCGAGTTTTTAAGAAGTGTTGCTCTTCTGTTGGTTTCAGCCTGTCCTAGTTTACCATAGAACTAACTCAATGATAGTATCTGGCCAGCACCTCTGCTTTCTGCCGGTCAGTCTATGTCCTTTCAGGTCTTTTTATAGCAGGTATTATCATATGTTTAGTTCTGTCTTTAATTGCTTTTATCTTATTCTACACATCTGTTAGAGATTGTTGCAGGGCTTAGCGTTTGGCAGACATTTTTCCAACGATTTTCTATTGCTTTAAGTATTATTCTGTTTGATTCCTTTCTTATTTTCTTCTTATCTAAATTATCTACGAATTTATTCTTTTTATATTTATGTACAGCTTGTTTTCTTTGTTTTTGAATTTTCGTACATTTAACAGTCCACCATGGTACTTGGTTTTTTGTTCCAATGTACATTCTATTTTAAATTGTTAATATGGTGTGAAATTATGTGTTCTGGCATATATACATTTATATATGTTTAACAGCTATCAGTAGTATTTCCCTTGTGAGATTATCTACAAATACATCTAAATTTTCTTTTTCTATCATATTCATTTTTACCTCTTCTATTTCTATTTGGAAATCTAACCATATTTGCTTTAATATAGTGAAATTTTGATTTTTCTTCCAGTGTTTTAGATTTGTAGTTATCTTTTAGTGTTATTTCATTGGGTAAATGGTCTGAATTTATATCCTCAATAACTTCCCATTTTGCATTAGCAAGATTTACTGTTACAATGCTTCTATCGATAGCTGTGTCTTGTTGATTTGCACAAGGATTAATTCTTGTAACTGATCCATCATTCAGTATAATTAGTTCATTATTTTCAATAAAGTCCATCATTTTTTTTCCTGATTTGTCTATCAATATGCTTCGTCAAGTTGTATGATGAGCATTGAAGTCTACCACTATGATAGTTCTGTTGTTTATTCTTTTATTCACGTCTGTAAAATCTCTGTCGTTTATGTTTCCACTGTTCATGAAATAGACGTTTAATAACTAATAAAAGGGCGCCCATTCCCCCCCCCCCCCTCCTTTCCCGCTCTCCCCACTCACCTGCAAAATTTTAAAAACGGAACCACAGAAATAACAGTCCAGCAGCCAAAATGTTATAAAAAATGTGCACAATATACCCCACTTCTAACCGAGAGATCACATCTCTTGTCAGGTTTTGGCGTGATATCGAATCTCGGAAATAAGTGAAACAAAAAATAACTATGACATACTTGAACCAGCAAAAATAAAGACGTTAGGGCTAGGCATCCTTTTTACTTCAAAGGGGAACAATTTAACTATTAAATAAATATCAAACTAATTAACACATTTTCATAATTATTTAATTTTATAAATTCATTTTATAAAGTTATATAAGGCATAACAAATTCTCTTTTTTTTTATCAGTACACTTCTTAAGTGCCGCGGTTGCATAGTGATTAGTGCACTGGCTTCCTAGCTCAGTGGTCTCTATATGTGGGAATGAAAGGAAATAGTATGCAAGATTAATGAGAGTGAAAGGGCAGAATGTAAGACAGGCCTGCGCGCCCAATTCTTTACCCTTCGAAAATAAAGTTCGGTCGTTCGTTCGTTCGTTCGTTTGGTTCGATTTCCAGATGAGGTGGGATTATTTTAGGCCGCAAACGGCTCCTGGGTCGACCCAGCACCAACTGGGTACCAGAGCAACTCTGGGAACGTTAAGGCGGCAGGAGGGATGCTGATCACATCACCCCTAGTGTGCCGATGGTCAAGAAAATATGGGCCTAACACCATATTCCCAATATGCCTCAATGGGCGTGTAACGGGGATCCTTTACCTTTACCTATTTTCTTAAGTTATTAAGCGATTATTGTGTTTCTCATATTTAGAGTAAAATAACATTCAATGATATGGTGTTTGATGTACATGGTAAAGTTGTGAACACATATATCCTCTGCCCCTTTCAATAATAAATGTTATACTAATATCCTAGATCTAAGGGTCTTTTATATTTGGACATGCGCCTTAATATAACCGACTAGGTTGAACGGGACGTGCCTCGCCAAAACGAGGCAAAATTTTATAAACAAAAAAAAAGAATGAGTGTGAGTATTGATCATCATTGACTTAGTGGTTCATGGAACCATCACTTACAGTTAGAGATGTGTGTAAATACTTGACCTTGTGTGTGAGTATTGATCATCATTGACTTAGTGGTTCATGGAACCATCACTTACAGTTAGAGATGTGTGTAAATACTTGACCTTGTGTGTAAGTATTGATCATCATTGACTTAGTGGTTCATGGAACCATCACTTACAGTTAGAGATGTGTGTAAATAGTCGACCTTGTGTGTAAGTATTGATCATCATTGACTTAGTGGTTCATGGAACCATCACTTACAGTTAGAGATGTGTGTAAATACTTGACCTTGTGTGTGAGTATTGATCATCATTGACTTAGTGGTTCATGGAACCATCACTTACAGTTAGAGATGTGTGTAAATACTTGACCTTGTGTGTGAGTATTGATCATCATTGACTTAGTGGTTCATGGAACCATCACTTACAGTTAGAGATGTGTGTAAATACTTGACCTTGTGTGTAAGTATTGATCATCATTGACTTAGTGGTTCATGGAACCATCACTTACAGTTAGAGATGTGTGTAAATAGTCGACCTTGTGTGTAAGTATTGATCATCATTGACTTAGTGGTTCATGGAACCATCACTTACAGTTAGAGATGTGTGTAAATAGTCGACCTTGTGTGTGAGTATTGATCATCATTGACTTAGTGGTTCATGGAACCATCACTTACAGTTAGAGATATGTGTAAATACTTGACCTTGTGTGTGAGTATTGATCATCATTGACTTAGTGGTTCATGGAACCATCACTTACAGTTAGAGATGTGTGTAAGTACTTGACCTTGTGTGTGAGTATTGATCATCATTGACTTAGTGGTTCATGGAACCATCACTTACAGTTAGAGATGTGTGTAAATACTTGACCTTGTGTGTGAGTATTGATCATCATTGACTCAGTGGTTCATGGAACCATCACTTACAGTTAGAGATGTGTGTAAATAGTTGACCTTGTGTGTGAGCATAGATCATCATTGACTTAGTGGTTCATGGAACCATCACTTACAGTTAGAGATGTGTGTAAATACTTGACCTTGTGTGTGAGTATTGATCATCATTGACTCAGTGGTTCATGGAACCATCACTTACAGTTAGAGATGTGTGTAAATACTTGACCTTGTGTGTGAGTATTGATCATCATTGACTTAGTGGTTCATGGAACCATTACTTACAGTTAGAGATGTGTGTAAATACTTGATCTATGTGTGTGAGTATTGATCATCATTGACTTAGTGGTTCATGGAACCATCACTTACAGTTAGAGATGTGTGTAAATACTTGACTTTGTGTGTGAGTATTGATCATCATTGACTTAGTGGTTCATGGAACCATCACTTACAGTTAGAGATGTGTGTAAACACTTGACCTTGTGTGTGAGTATTGATCATCATTGACTTAGTGGTTCATGGAACCATCACTTACAGTTAGAGATGTGTGTAAATACTTGACCTATGTGTGTGAGTATTTATCATCATTGACTTAGTGGTTCATGGAACCATCACTTACAGTTAGAGATGTGTGTAAATACTTGACTTTGTGTGTGAGTATTGATCATCATTGACTTAGTGGTTCATGGAACCATCACTTACAGTTAGAGATGTGTGTAAACACTTGACCTTGTGTGTGAGTATTGATCATCATTGACTTAGTGGTTCATGGAACCATCACTTACAGTTAGAGATGTGTGTAAATACTTGACTTTGTGTGTGAGTATTGATCATCATTGACTTAGTGGTTCATGGAACCATCACTTACAGTTAGAGATGTGTGTAAACACTTGACCTTGTGCGTGAGTATTGATCATCATTGACTTAGTGGTTCATGGAACCATCACTTACAGTTAGAGATGTGTGTAAATAGTTGACCTTGTGTGTGAGTATTGATCATCATTGACTTAGTGGTTCATGGAACCATCACTTACAGTTAGAGATGTGTGTAAATAGTTGACCTTGTGTGTGAGTATTGATCATCATTGACTTAGTGGTTCATGGAACCATCACTTACAGTTAGAGATGTGTGTAAATACTTGACCTTGTGTGTGAGTATTTATCATCATTGACTTAGTGGTTCATGGAACCATCACTTACAGTTAGAGATGTGTGTAAATACTTGACCTCGTGTGTGAGTATTTATCATCATTGACTTAGTGGTTCATGGAACCATCACTTACAGTTAGAGATGTGTGTAAATACTTGACCTTGTGTGTGAGTATTGATCATCATTGACTTAGTGGTTCATGGAACCATCACTTACAGTTAGAGATGTGTGTAAATACTTGACCTTGTGTGTGAGTATTGATCATCATTGACTTAGTGGTTCATGGAACCATCACTTACAGTTAGAGATGTGTGTAAATACTTGACCTTGTGTGTGAGTATTGATCATCATTGACCTAGTGGTTCATGGAACCATCACTTACAGTTAGAGATGTGTGTAAATACTTGACCTTGTGTGTGATTATTGATCATCATTAACTTAGTGGTTCATGGAACCATTACTTACAGTTAGAGATGTGTGTAAATACTTGACCTTGTGTGTGAGTATTGATCATCATTGACTTAGTGGTTCATGGAACCATCACTTACAGTTAGACATGTGTGTAAATACTTGACCTTGTGTGTGAGTATTGATCATCATTGACTTAGTGGTTCATGGAACCATCACTTACAGTTAGAGATGTGTGTAAATACTTGACTTTTTGTGTGAGTATTGATCATCATTGACTTAGTGGTTCATGGAACCATCACTTACAGTTAGAGATGTGTGTAAATACTTGACCTTGTGTGTGAGTATTGATCATCATTGACTTAGTGGTTCATGGAACCATCACTTACAGTTAGACATGTGTGTAAATACTTGACCTTGTGTGTGAGTATTGATCATCATTGACTTAGTGGTTCATGGAACCATCACTTACAGTTAGAGATGTGTGTAAATACTTGACCTTGTGTGTGAGTATTGATCATCATTTACCTAATGGTTCATGTAACTACCACTACAGCTAGTCAGCTGGTAGGAAACCTGCACAAAGATCACCATTGACTTTGTGGTTCATGTAACCATGACTACAGCTAGTCTCGTGGTAGGAAGCCTGCACAAAGAATCAACAAACTCTTGCAGTAGGGGTATCTGTGTCAATGTGTTTGACTTGATGAGGTTGATAACACCATTCACAAACTCTTGTAGTAGTAGTTTCTGCGTCAATGTATTTTACTTGATGAGGTTGATAACCCCATTCACAAACACTTGTAGTAGTAGTTTCTGTGCCAATGTGTTTTACTTGATGAGGTTGATAACGCCATTCACAAACTCTTGTAGTAGTAGTCTCTGTGTCAATGTGTTTGACTTCATGAGGTTGATAACACCATTCACAAACTCATGTAGTAGTGGTGTCTGTGTCAATGTGTTTTACTTCATGAGGTTGATAACCCCATTAACAAACTCTTTTATTAGTGGTTTCTGTGTCACTGTGTTTGACTTGATGCCGTTGATAACCCCATTTACAAACTCAAATCAGACGTTTTGTACAACTGTTAATGCTGTAGTAGTGGTTTCTGTGTCAATGTGTTTTACTTGATGAGGTTGATAACGCCATTCACAATCTCATGTAGTAGTGGTGTCTGTGTCAATGTGTTTTACTTGATGCGGTTGATGACCCCATTCACAACCTCATGTCAGACGTTTTGTACAACTGTTGATGGTACATTAGTCATATTCTATCTTCATCTCTTCAGAAAAGCCCGTAGCTCATTAGCAGTTATACTTGTCCAGGTTGGCTGAGGGAGACTGAGTACCTATGGGTTTTCCCGGAGTGCAGTGGTGTCGATTCTGAGCAGCAATAACAAAAACATCAACAACAAAAAACTTGATTAAGGTCGTGTTTATCTATAACGAATGTTCCTCCCTCTTTGTAATATTATGTCCGTGCGTATAAATAAGAACGCTTGTCATAAACATGTTTGTCTGGGATGGTTTTTGTAGTTGTTGTTTTTTATTAATACATTGTGTTTACGATTTTATGTAGAGCACTCTTCGGCGCTGACAACACACTTTGGTGCGCAAAGCAACGATATCAATGCGAAAATAGGAAATGAACTGTCATTGAGAGTGACAGACCATGTAAGTATTCATTTACTTAAAACTCTTATCGGGCGGAAATGTTTTTAAAAAAAATTTGAAAAAATACAATAAATAAATTCACATGTTATAAAATTTAACAGGCATATAATGTACATGTTGAAATAGATGTATCTTATGTTATTTGTTACGTTGACTGGATATAAATAATGTGTTAAAGTAAACGTTTTTATTTAACGTAGTATTTGTTTGTCTCAAGTAAGTCGTTACACTTGCAAAGACAAAAAAATGGTACCTGCAATTACAAACTTCTGGCTAGGCGTAAAGAAATCAGATTTGGCACGTGACCAATGTTTGTGATTATCTTCGGTTGTTTTTACTCTTTATGTTGTGTAGTTCATCATCAAGCTTTTGTAGTTCTTCAGTTCAACACGGTTTGTAATTCTGTCTTGTCTCTCTGATAATAGACTCAGTGGCTGCTTGCAGTATCGTTTTGTTTAGACGATCAACCATAGTTTTTTTTTTTTTTTTTTTTTTTTTTTTTAACTGATGTATGCATAAGTGTGTACGTGTGTTAGTACATTTGCAGAACCTGTATTTCAGCACTAGTATTGATACCACAGTAAAAAAAAAAATAATTTTTGTTTTACAAGATAACATATACGTAAAAGACATAACAACAGAAATAATAAATATGGATTTCAAGAAATTGAAAGAAGGCAAAAATTCATTTAAAAAAAATACTAATCTTATATCTTTCGTAATAATGGACCACGTGACTGATGTACTTAATATTATACGTGACCTGACTTGACATGTTCCATAACATTTGATCACCACAGACGATGAGCGCGTGCCTTGTAGACGCAACTTTTACATTTTGAATGTTAGTCTGTTTAATTCCGTCGCAATTAGACGTGTCCAATAATCGCTTTTGTCAATTTATTTATGTTTCTATTTAACCTGTTTTCTATTATGTGACTGGGGCCATAATAACGCCCATATGTTTTCGCTGTGCGAGCACCCATCTGCATAATCCAGTTACCAGTGCGAGGCCGCGCGAGCCCGGTTCACTGACAAGATGCGAAGCACGCGCAGAAAGCTTCCTGGCCAAGACGCCTCTATTAAGAGAGCGACCGGCAAGCTACAGGGACAGTACTAACACATAACTTATTCTTCAGACTTAAAGGTCTTTTATATTTGGACATGCGCCCTAATATAACCGGCTAGGTTGAATGGAACGCGCCTCGCCAAAACGAAGCAAAATTTTATTTTTTTTAAAAAAGCTAGAAATATTTTTTTTGCAACAGCGGCTCCAGCAAGAAGAAGAAGCGAAACGACTCTGGGTAAAAAGTGAACCTAGAAACTGCAACAGGTTAGCAATTGAGCACTGGCTGGGTGTTTGTTTGGTTGTTTAGTGTGTGTTCGTTAGTTTGCTTTGTGAGTGTGAGTCACTGAGAAGGTCGTATGAATAAATACAGCCCCTGCCTTAGAAACAAGAGTTTTAATTGTTTATGGGTCTGGTGCGAGTGTGCAAGAAAGTGATCACATATCACAACAACTTTATTACTCGTCCACCCTATCACAATTATTTAGTACTGTGCTGTGAAGAAACATATTTGGTTTTGATATGTGGTCATTTTACATGTCAGCTACGTCTCCTTACTGTTGTGATGCTGTCTTCACGATTGAATGACCAGTAATGCCAGAGAAGGTGACTGTGCTTCATTCATCTGAGTAGAAAGTCTGTGAGCCAAAATTGGCGTAAGTTGTCATTTTATATTCTATATTTTTCATTACTAACATGTGAACTAATATGTGTATATTGCCATGTGAATGTTAATGTGTGAAATTCGCTAGTGGATGTCCAAGTCATTTGAGGCTGGCAACCTCAGCGTATAGAATGATGATTTCATTAACCACTACTGCAAGGGCTGGCTACTGCTTTTTTCGCTAATTTATTAAAGAGAACTAAAAACATCGGTAGTCCCAAGTTCCATAGGGAGCAGGGAGGGGAAGATGAAAGAAATGATGTAAATTATAAGTATAATAATTACAGTTTAAAACCAGTGTAAATGTCTATGTAAACCATACTCACTTTAAAATTAATGGAAATTTCAATCTTTTCAGTCAGTGTAAATGTAAATGAAAACATATTCAATTTATATTGTGAACACTTTTCAGAAAGTGGAGATGTAAATGTAAACATACTCTATCTATACTATTAACCTTTTCGTTAAAATGTAAAATAAAGATAAAGCTTTTCAATTTAAATGTAAAGAAAGTTTTCGCTCGATGGATTAAGTTTAATTCTCTTCGAAAGTAAATTCTCAGAAAGATGGGATGGTGGAATAAGTGAAAGGGGACATATAAGTTTGTGTCGGGAAACGCAATACTCAGGAGAGCGTTTCGTTTCTATTATTTTACCATAGTTGTTGGTGGTGGTAACAGTGAGGGTACTAATCTCTGGAACAAAGTGAGAGTAGAAGTGGACTAACGTAGAAACGCGGGACCAGCTTGACAGTTACTTCTTGATCGTACTTGAAATGTGCTGCACCTTTAATCTTGACTAGAGACGTGAGACCTCCAGTAACTTTTCTGCAAAGAACCCATTAGCGGGAGCAAAAACTACTATCGGCTGCTAAGTGAAACCTATTAGCTGCCAAAGTGAACTTTAAAAACAAACCTACTATCATTCAATGATAAACATTTTCTTTTAAACTATTCACATTTTCTAAACCCTTGTTAAAACTAAATGATTATTAAATATGTTATTTGTAATTATACAAATGTAGCTTCGATTGCATCATTTTAAATGTACTGCATGTTTGTATCAGTCAATTTACTAAACACACTCTAAACAGAGTTATGTTTGTCTCAGTCAATTTACTAAACACACTCTAAACAGAGTTATACCATAATAATAAGAATTACACTGAGTAAATCAGAGGTGGGGGCTTAACGAGCTGAAACTAATAATTGCTTAATTCTTTTAAAAAGTTGTCGGCAGATCCTAAAATTAACGTGCTCAGCCATTGCAGCATTGTTTTCGCTTTTCGGAATATCTTGTGAAAACTATCTTGATATAGAAGTGTCATTAACTTTCTATTTACAAATCTGCCGAAAGCTATCTTGTGCTTAGGTAGACACCTTTGAAGACCTACTTCATGTATTCTTGAGTTTTGGCCACTGTTGGACCACTACTGCAAAGCAGGGGAGGCAACCCGTGACAACTGTGCTTGTGCATTTGATCTGACATAACGCTGAAAGTTGGCCTTGGTCACAAGGGGAATCTGGTAATGTAGATTTAAGACTGTTACTTTTACCAGAAAGTAATTGCTGAAATCTGTACAAGTCGTGCGAATTATGTTTATTTGCTAGAGTGTTAATTGCTTTCCACATAACTTTACTGTTTGTTTTGTTCTGAACTAAACGTTTAAAGTATGTTTTCTTTTCTTTACGAATTAAATATTGTACCTTGTGTCTGTATGTGTTAAAGTCCTTATTTTTGTTAGCTCGATCTCGCTGCATCATGGCTTCTAGCACTTCATGTCTGATCCAAGGAGATTTGATCTGTCGTTTCACACGAACTTTTGTAATTGATGCCTGGTTATCAAACACAAATTGAAAGATACGTGTCCAGTGAGCGATGGCATCATTGGGATCAGAAAGCTGGCAAAGGTTGGCAAAAGATGTAGCTCACAAATCATGTAGAAATAGTTCATGGTTTACATTTTTGAAACTTCTAAATTTAATACTACTATGTTTATTTCTGGGCGCTTTATATTTATTCTTTGACCACGTGAAACATTCTTTAGTTGTCACTCATTGTAATAAAAGAAACAGAGCATTCCATATTGTTTTCTGCACAGGTGACGTAGATGTAATCAGTTGTTGTGGATAATTGTTTTGTTACTCTGGTAGGCTGGCTGACTATTTGTTTTACATTGTATGATAGTATGATGTTTCTCCACGTTTGTTTTCGGTTGTGCATGTCGATGTTGAAATAGCCCAGAAGAATAATTTCTTTAGCAGTGGTAAATACTTTATCCATCACAGTGGTGAAATCTTCATACCAGATGGCTCCTACACTGGCATTTCGATAAAGATACCCGACTAGAAATTGTCCCTGACTTGGTATGTTTATTTCTAACCATATGCACTAGTTCTCTGCTGTCTCTAAATCGCTTCTGTGGCGATAACCAATAGAAGTGGAAATATATACCACTAAACCTGTTTCTAGCTTTCTTCTTGAGTCTCGCCGAACAGTTTTAAAGCCATTTAGTGAAATATCGTCATCTGATATTTTGTCATTGAAACGACTTTCGGAAAGTCCAAAAAACATGAAAATTTTGATTCAGAATTTGTGTAAGCTCAGGAAGTTTGCTCAGTTGATGGTAAATGTTCAGATGACCCAGCCATTGTTTCTGATTTGTATGCATTTTATTTTGAAGAAAGGTTTAAAATATCTATAAGAAAAGCATGTTTTCACGAAAATGACAAATATTTAAACTAATTAACTTTACCAAGTAAGTGAAAGTTAAAAATGTTAATATTTAACGTACGAACCACTTGGCTTAGACAATACTAACAATTAAAATTAACTGAAATTGTCCGGAGAGTATGAAAATAGTCACGCAAATACAGGCACGCACAGTTTCACACCACAACACTCAAAATCTCACAACGTAATTAAAGGAACACAGAGAAGATACGAATTTAAAATAATCAAAAATCAAACAAGTAAAAATCTTTTAAAGGAATGTAGCCAATGAAATAAGAGTGTTCCAATAAAGTACTAAAGTACGTATTACTTTAGGCATTACAGTAATCAACTAAATTGCAGGGGAGAGACGGCTTAGGTCGCAGGGATTAAGTCAGTGAAAAGAGGGAGCGGCATGCTACCCTATAGTCTGTCTTTGGTTTGGCTTCAGTCCGGTACTCTGACCTGCAGAGATTGTCTGACGTTGTCGTCAAAGTGAACTGTAAGTCGTCCTTGAGGTCTGGCTCTGTGGCTCTTGGCTTCGCATATTTGTCGTGGTAGCCGGTCTTCCCCCATTCTGCTGACATGAACAAACCATTGTTAATAAACTGTAATCATCACTCAAAACTTACAATTTTATAACTAATTGTTATGCTATTTCTTTTAAATTCAATATGTTTGTATGTCTTACTGCGTAAAGAGAACTTTTATACTTTTGTTTTAGCTTTCTCTCTATCGGTAGGGTAAAACATAAACATAACTATTGCACGGAAACAAGTAGTTTAAAATAAAAACTGACTTTTTGTGTGGAGAATGTCTGCCATAAATAGACTAGGTAAATGATATGACGCATCATACCATAATAAACTGTATCATTATTTTGGTCACACTTTACATCTTGTAAGTCGAGGACCTAAGTATCGATATAAGAACAACGAAACATCTTTAAAACATCAAATATTTAGTTGCTCGAAAGAACATAGCTTACACAAAGTAGGAAACAACGTCCTTATACATAGAAACAGAAGTCGAGATAAGCTTCTATTTTATTTGTAACTACTCTTTCTCTCCCTGTGTAATATATATGTAGGCTTGCATCTGTAAGAAGGCTGATTGTGTATACGTGTGACTATGATATGGTCAAACTGTATGATCATGTGACTGGTGAAGAGCGTGTTATAGCGCAAATAACGCAAAATGACGATCAAGAGGTTTCATTCATGGACTGATATTAACTATCGCCGTATAGAGTGTAATAGTTATATATATTAATTAGTTTGTTTTAAGCATCAAGTGTACAATTTATAAATTACTGTTATTATGTTTGAAGAAGAAATAAGCAAACCTACAGCACTTACTTTATGTTACTTAATTTCAAAGAAGTAATAAAGTTTATAAATATTTTAATTGAGAAACATTAAACTTTATTCTATTAAGTATAAGACTAATTTTTAAAAAGTGTTTATTTTTTCTACACTATTAGTTTCCTTGCAAAAAGTTATCTCCCGTATCTAAGTTTAAATTTAATACATTAAAAAACTGTTATCCAATACCATAATTCCCGCCGTAAGTACGTCGGTCGATCGGTCGGTCACATTATGCACACCGTCATTTGCGCACTTGTCTATTTTCGAGAGAGTGCATTAACTTTCAACCACAGCTAAGGGGTGCAACTGTGATTGAAAGTTAGACAATAATTGTATTGTTTCTCTAATATGTACTCTCCCGAAAATAGAAAAGTACGCAAATGACGGTGTGAATGAACAGTTTGATTATGGAAAGTCAAGATTTTAAAAGATGCACGAACAATTGCGAGACGTGTTGTCATAAAAGAAATGTTAGTTATTTAATCAATTTCCGGTCCATTAGATCATTATAACTGCTCCACTGTCATTTAGGAAAGTTACTCCATGTTTTCATACTTAATACATCCATGTAATTTTTATTGCAAATATCTAATGACGGTCGCCTGCAATGAAATGACCAGAGTAGTAATAGCACCGAATGTAATACATGTAACAGAAACAACACACTATAATTAAAAACCTGTCAATTTTGACGGGTTATTGCTAGTATATAGTATTTTCAGTATCATGTGAATAATGACTGTAACTTCGCTACGTCATGTCACGATTGTCTTATGCAGGTACGAAAAGCATACCACAATGATACTAGAAATAAATAAGGAAATCTTCCCTGTCATTTACAAGTAACATAAGAAAATCGTGTAGATTAATCAACCAGACTGTCACAAAATGGCTTATAAGAGTCTGTCAGAGTAAAGAGATAAGACACCAATTCTGAAAAAAGTCTGAGAAGATAGATTAAGATGAGAATTAAAGTGACTGTAGAGGTTGAGACTTATAGCTTCAAGGGTGAGAAGCTAGATTGACTCTCCCTCGCCACCTGTGACTTGTTTTATAGCTTCTACCTCACCACCTCTTGCTCAGCTGAGATAAGGTTTACACTAATTACCATCCACAGACACAACTGTACAGTTAAAGAATACAGATACAGTATAGTGAAAGACAAACTGATCCAGTGCACATTTATAATTTTATTAAACAAAAAAATTTTTTTACCACAGTGATAAACAACAATAACGTGCGAGTTCGCACCACCTGGAAAAAAAGAACAAATAAATGAATGACACAACTATCAAATTACCACGGTCTCTTCCACATCTACATGAAACAAGTACGGTCAAAACAATTAAACCTTGGGGGGGGGGCTGTCTCTGTGTAAGAGTCACCACCCAGTGAACACTACTATTACTAACTAAATGCACTGTGGAGTACCACACACCACAAGGCTACACTCCACTAGTTTTCACTCTGTCTCATTTAACCAGTCAGAGGAAGAAGTTATCACTAATCTGACTAAAATGTCTCCAAGGCGCTCCTGGCTGCCCTACACAACTACCTTATACACAACTAAATCCTACTCCACTGAATTCTGCAGAACTAACTCAGAGGCTCCCCTCCAAGTGTTGTCTAACTCTTTACTTCCTGAAAACAACTAACTTCACTCTCTTCCCTCACCTTCAGTTCTGAGCCTTCTTGTCGCTATCCACCTCGTCTGAGGCTCAGATGCGTTACCCTTCGTCGGGTACCTCCTCCAGTTAGTATTTAGAGAGGTATGATCTCCCTCTCTCCTCTCCAGAATAACTGATGAAGGGGCCTTCTGTGACTATATATATATATTTACCTCTGGCTGTAGATCTAGCAATGATGATGGCACTCAGTTCTTCACATAACGACGATTTAAACCGCTTCGGGTTTTGGCCTACTGCTTTATTGTGGCAGTATGTAAACAATGCAAGGCAACGTAGCCTGTTGCGTATTTGGCCGTGGGAGCCTGTGGTGAAGTGGGATGTTATAAATATTTATAGGGGACTTAGTGTACTGACTGAGATCAGCTGTGAAGGTATCTATATCTATTAAAAGTAGTGTATTATAGATAACCTTACTTGCTACCACATATCTCTTTATCTCAGTCAGAATTATTCTGGAATAGTGTGATGCTACGTTATGTGTCTAGGGTATGTGTATGAAGAAGTGTAAGTCACAACAACAGACAGATAAACAATTTAATGTAATCCACTACTCTTGACAACACTGTGACACTCACATACATATAACACTCTACAAAGATATCTTAAAAGAGTCACTGATAAACTTTCGAATAACAATATGTATTCATTACTGGCATGAATGAATATGTGTCCTGATTCAACTACAAGGGAACCAGGAATCACAATCAATTTAAATTACAAGTTATGTACAGAATGTATTTAATATGAATATTGTAGTGACATATATTATTACAAATGTTCTATGTGTGTCAGTTGTGTAGTAGTAAAATGAGGTAATACTGGTTTTGTTTTGTTCAAGCTCTGTTGGTATTTGTCATCATGACTTCAATAGTTTGTCTTTAGGGACTATTATTGGAGATGTTCACAGTTCCTGATTTTAAGACAAGTAAATTCCCCTCTGAATGGTATTTTTATAAAGTTATTTCAAGATGAGGGGACATAATGTTGAGCTCAGCTGGCCAATTCGCTTATCTGGCGTGATGGCGGCAGGAAAGGACTCCTCTGCTCGAATTCTCCTCTGGGCTCAGGAGACACCTCACTGATAGCTAAAAAGACCAAGGAGTATGCTGTCCGACTCTGGATTCAGCAAATCTCTGACCAGATGCTGCTCACTACCATCAAGACCACTGTCCCTGAAATCAAGAAGGATGTACCTTCTACTTCATAACTAATTTATATTCTCTTTTACACTGATCACAATACAGCACAAACATTGCGTTCAGAGCGTTAGGCCAACAGTCAGCTTCATTTGAAATACTTTATTCCAGTATTACCCTTCTTAATGGTTACTACGCCTCTGCACTTCCAGCATTATTTCTTTCTAGTCCATCATCCAGGTGTCAGTGTACTATTTGGCCATTCCATGCCGTTTTACTTCTCTCCGACACCCTCTGTTCAGGCTGGAGCATTATAGGCTTTACCTCACGTTTGCCACTGAACTACACATATATATACAGGCATAAATCAACAATTCACATTCAATTTTTCATTAAAAGATACTGAATGGTTCAAGCTTACCACAATTTCATGGAAATAAACACAGATACGTTGATTAGCAATGAATTCTGGCACAAACTGGCACAAATTCCGTTCTGCCTATGTTCCAGGCTTTTATTTTAGCAAAAATGTGAGCTGGCTTCAACGTACTGTCGCTTTATCAAGCTTATTTGAATTAGTGGTCTCGAACTAACGCTCCCAAGTGTGTATATCAGCGAGACTGGCCAATGAGCCACGTTTCGACAAGTGTTTGAAAAAATGTTATCTTTTCCCGTCTCCCCTAACAACCAAGATAGTATTTATAGCCCGACCAATCGTGGTTAGGCTTTCATTTGTTGCGCTCCAATCAATTTGGAGTTTACATGGTAGGCTATTTATGTAACGTAAGGTTTTTTCAAACACGTTATAAAAAAAATTTTATGAGCAGAAATGATTTTATGCTGTCAGGCACCCCCAATATTTTATTTTGGGTATAATTTATTAATTCCTGGACTATTTGCGTAACGTTTTACATATTATTTGTCAGCAAACCCTAAGGAACCCAAAAATACTAATTTAAAGGAGCTACGTGGCTGCGTTCAAAATATGCAATTTCTTCTATCTCCTGTTTAGAAGATGTGCTGTCTGGGTACTGTTATGTGTTCAAACGTAAACCCATATAATGTTGTCTTTTCTAATAAGAGTCTGTTATGAATTATAAACCTAACTCTGGGAAAGGGTAGTGTATTTTATCACTGTCCGTCTGAAAAAAAATTAGTGCATGTAGACTTACACGCGTGATGGTAGTAATTGTGTATCGCGCGAAGCGGGTTTAGTGTTCGGCTTTCTGCCTCTCCCTTCTCTTTTTATCCCTTTAGTCCATCTGTTCGTTCGTTTTGGTAACGCAGTATAATTAATGTTAGGGTTAATTTAGGTCATTACGCAGTACGTCTCAATGCTTTTCCAAGAAATACAGCACACGTTTCATTGAAGAAGGCGGGTAATAATACAGTAAGCTTTACTATCAACGTGAAAGCGTTACAATTTGCAGACGAAGCAGAAAACAAGGGGGATTTCGAGTACATTCTTTGGGACAGCACTGTCATTTTACCATTGCTCTTCTCTTTATTAATTTTATTTGTTAGGCTTCATATTTACCTAATAATTTATATATGTGGATTAGAATATTTCATGACACCTCCCCTCTTAAAACAGACATTATATGTCAGTCCTTTATTCTATATACACATATATAAATTATTAGGTAAATATGAAGCCTAATAAATACATATAATAAAGAAAAGAGCAATGGTAAAATGACAGTGCTATCACAAAGAATGTACTCGAAATCCCCCTTGTTTTCTGCTTCGTCTGCAAATTGTAACGCTTTCACGTTGATAGTAAAGCTTACTGTATTATTACCCGCCTTCTTCAATGAAACGTGTGCTGTATTTCTTGGAAAAGCATTGAGACGTACTGCGTAATGACCTAAATTAACCCTAACATTAATTATACTGCGTTACCAAAACGAACGAACAGATGGACTAAAGGGATAAAAAGAGAAGGGAGAGGCAGAAAGCCGAACACTAAACCCGCTTCGCGCGATACACAATTACTACCATCACGCGTGTAAGTCTACATGCACTAATTTTTTTTCAGACGGACAGTGATAAAATACACTACCCTTTCCCAGAGTTAGGTTTATAAATCATAACAGACTCTTATTAGAAAAGATAACATTAGATGGGTTTACGGTTGAAAACATAACAGTACCCAGACAGCACATCTTCTAAACAGGAGATAGAAGAAATTGCATATTTTGAACGCAGCCACGTAGCTCCTTTAAATTAGTATTTTTGGGTTCCTTAGGGTTTGCTGACAAATAATATGTAAAACGTTACGCAAATAGTCCAGGAATTAATAAATTATACCCAAAATAAAATATTGGGGGTGCCTGACAGCATAAAATCATTTCTGCTCATAAGATTTTTTTTTAACGTGTTTGAAAAAATTTACGTTACAGAAATAGCCTACCATGTAAACTTCAAATTGATTGGAGCGCAACAAATGAAAGCCTAACCACGATTGGTCGGGCTATAAATACTATCTTGGTTGTTAGGGGAGACGGGAAAAGATAACATTTTTTCAAACACTTGTCGAAACGTGGCTCATTGGCCAGTCTCGCTGATATACACACTTGGGAGCGTTAGTTCGAGACCACTAATTCAAATAAGCTTGATAAAGCGACAGTACGTTGAAGCCAGCTCACATTTTTGCTAAAATAAAAGCCTGGAACATAGGCAGAACGGAATTTGTGCCAGTTTGTGCCAGAATTCATTGCTAATCAACGTATCTGTGTTTATTTCCATGAAATTGTGGGACAGTGGTCTTGATGGTACTGAGCAGCATCTGGTCAGAGATTTGCTGAATCCAGTGTCGGACAGCATACTCCTTGGTCCTTTTAGCTATCAGTGAGGTGTCTCCAGAGCCCAGAGGAGAATTCGAGCAGAGGAGTCCTTTCCTGCCGCCATCACTCAAGATAAGCAGAGTTGGCCAGCTGAGCTCAACATTATGTCCCCTCATCTTGAAATAACTTTATAAAAATACCATTCAGAGGGGAATTTACTTGTCTTAAAATCAGGAACTGTGAACATCTCCAATACTAGTCCCTAAAGACAAACTATTGAAGTCATGATGACAAATACCAACAGAGCTTGAACAAAACAAAACCAGTATTACCTCATTTTACTACTACACAACTGACACACATAGAACATTTGTAATAATATATACCACTACAATATTCATATTAAATACATTCTGTACATAACTTGTAATTTAAATTGATTGTGATTCCTGGTTCCCTTGTAGTTGAATCAGGACACATATTCATTCATGCCAGTAATGAATACATATTGTTATTTGAAAGTTATCAGTGACTCTTTTAAGATATCTTTGTAGAGTGTTATATGTATGTGAGTGTCACAGTGTTGTCAAGAGTAGTGGATTAAATTAAATTGTTTATCTGTCTGTTGTTGTGACTTACACTTCACCATACACATACCCTAGACACATAACGTAGCATCACACTATTCCAGAATAATTCTGACTGAGATATATAGATATGTGGTAGCAAGTAAGGTTATCTATAATACACTACTCTTAATAGATATAGATACCTTCACAGCTGATCTCAGTCAGTACACTAAGTCCCCTATAAATATTTATAACATCCCACTTCACCACATATATTGGGGTCTCGCTCTTGGGATTTTGAATCTTTAACTATTAAAAATATTGGGGGTAATTCACTTCAGGGAATATAAGAATTAAAAGGTATCCTTGGGTGGAATTAAATAAGGTTGAGCTCACGGTGCCTGTGTTGTCCATTAGAGATTGAATTGTTGGTTAGACATTGTATAAATTTACATGATAGACAATGGCGGACCTGGCCAAATTTCGATCTGCTGCGGTTCAGACTGCAAAAGAGTTAGGATTAGATGGGCAAGTTATGGTTGCCTATGTCACAACGGAATGTGACAAATTTATTGAACGCGAAGAAAGAAGATTAGAAAAAGAAGCCGAAAGAAGGTTAGAGGCTGAAAGGGAAATTAAGAAGTTACAATTTGAAGCTGAGGCTGAGACTAAGAGGTTGCAAGCTGAGGCTGAGACTAAGAGGTTGCAGATTGAGGCTGACAAAGAGGCTAAGAAATTGGAAGCCGAGGAAAGAAGACAAGCTGCAGAAAGAGAAGAGAAGAAATTAGCTGCAGAAAGAGAAGAGAAGAAATTAGCTGCAGAAAGAGAAGAGAAGAGATTAGCTGCAGAGAGGGAAGCAGAAAAGGAGGAGAAGAGATTACAAAGGGAACATGAGTTACGACTAAGGGAGTTTGAGTTTCAAGGCCATGCTCCTGAAAATGGTGCCAGTCCCTTTGCCTCTGATGCTACGGTTACTCAAGGAGCCTCAACCTCAGCTATGAATTTTCATTTAGATCATTTTGTTGAGAAAGACGATGATATTGAGAGCTATATAAATAGGTATGAACTATTAGCTACCACGTATGGGTTAGAGAGAGAAAGGTGGAGCTTAAAGTTATCTCAGGGACTTCGTGGGGCAGCTTATGAAGTTTTTGCAAAAATGAGCAGAGGTGATCAGGAAAATTATGACATGCTAAAGCAGGCTCTTTTGTTAAGGTATGAAAAGAATGCAGAATTTTATAGGAAAAAATTTAGGAATGCTAAACTACTGTCAGGTGAAACCTATCACCAGTTCTCTGCACGAATAGAGACATACTTGGAGAAATGGACTTCTCTGGGGAAAACCCAAGATCTTAAGGAAATGGTCCTTATAGAGCAACTAAGAGAGTCCATGGCTCCAGACCTGAGAAAGTTTCTCATGGAACAAGGTGCAGAGAGGCTGGGTGAGTTGCTAAATGTTGCTGAAAGGTATCAAGCAGCTCAAGCAGAGGTAACAGGTAATAAAAAGAAACAGGTGGATAACTTTAGGGCACCACAGAACTTTAATAAATTTGATCCTAGGGATCAAAATAAAGGTAAGCACCAATTTGATAGGCCACGGTATGACAATAAAAATAAATTCCCACAATTCGATGAAAGGAAATATGATGAAAGAAAATCTTTCAACCAAGGAAAAAGGTGGTGTAAGAATTGTCAGATGGACAATCATGACACTGACCGTTGCAGAAGGAAACCTGTGTATATGGCAACCCTTCAGGTCAGGTCGACCTCAAGACAGGAGGAGGATATTATGTTAGATACCACTCCAGAAGAGATGAGGAAGGCACAGGCTGGGGATAAAACACTCAAGCCTTGTTTCAGAAAATTGTCAACTTGTCATACAACTCCAGGCAAGGGAGATTTTTACATGAAAAACAAGTTGATGTATAGGAAGACTGGAGCTAGATCCAATGGTCACGGACAGCTGGTTCTTCCAAAAAGATATAGGACAGAATTAATAAGGAGCCTACATGTGAAACCAGATGGGGACCATGAGAAGATAGGTACCATCATTCAAAAGGTGGCTCACAATTATTATTGGCCCAAAGCAAGATGGGACATTGAGAATTTTGTAGAAAGGTGTAGCATAGCACATGAGGGAACACCCACAAGTGGGAACATGGATCAGGACCTGGACACGCCACGGGGCAAAATTAGGCCTGATAATAAAAAGAAAAATAGATTTGATAAAGTGGACCAAATGGAATGGGAAGCCCCTTTTCACGGACAAGCTTCACTTAACTGTTTTACAATGGCCACTATGCGGAGAGTGCAAAAAGATGTCTTACCCCAGGATAAGCCGAAAATCCCTCAATCGGACTTAAACAAACTGGAGGAAGAGGATGTAGAGAGGAAATCTCTCATCAAGAATTTTAAGTGGGGAGAAAGCCCCAAAAGAAAAATTGGTAGCGGTCGTTTTGTGAATGATAATTCTGGGAGGAAAAATCATCACTATAAAGCTTCGAGTGGAAGAGACCATACCGGTGCATGGACAAATAGGTCCACACAATTAAAGGTCCATATGTAGCTTTGTTAAGAACGTGGACTGATGAAAAGGCAGAGGAAAACATTACATCTTCATACCAATATGTGAATGAGCTGACCACTCGGTTAAAAACTGGCTGGAAACTTGCCAATGAAAATTTGAAACAAGCCAGGAAGAAACATGCTGCCTATTATAACAGGAAGGCGAAAGACAGAAATTTGGCTGTGGGAGAGAAGGTACTGCTTCTTTTGCCCGGGAGTCAGAATAAGTTACAAATTGGATGGCAGGGTCCATATACAGTTCTAGAGAAGGTGTCTAGAACAAATTATAAGATAGATAAGAAGGGGAAAGAAAAAATCTATCATGTGAATCTCCTGAAGAAATATTTGGAAAGAGAACATCAGGAAGAGACACACTTGTTGACCTTGTCCATCGCCATGGAGATGAAAAAGGAACCACTTTCATCATTTGAATATCCATTACACCCCTGTGAGACAGCAGCACAGGTGAAAATCAGTACACATTTAACGAAAACTCAGAAAGAGAGAGTGCAACAGGTTCTAAATAATCATGCAGAGGTGTTAACAGACCGACCAGGGCATACAAACCTATTGGAATATGATATGAAACTAATAGACTCCACACCTGTCTGTATGAAACCATATTCGATTCCGTTTGCTAAGGAAAAAGCTTTGAAGGAAGAGATAGACTATCTATTGAAGGAAGGAATTATTTCGCACAGTGAGTCTTCGTATAGTTCCGGTGTTGTACTCTTAAGGAAGCCCTCTGGAGAACATAGACTCTGTATAGATTACAGGAGACTGAATGCTATTACAGAAGGACAGGTGGATCCATTGCCGGATACAAATCAGCTGTTTGCCAGACTAAATAAAGCTAAATATTTCTCAAAAGTGGATCTGAGTAAAGGATACTATCAGATTCCAGTAAAGCCTGAGGTTAGACCATACCTAGCTTTTAGTACCTCAGAAGGACACTATGAGTTTAATAGATTGCCATTTGGATTGAAGAATGCGCCTAGTGTCTTCTCTAGAATGATGAGAAAATTATTGGATCCTCTGAATAATCCCTGTATAACAAATTTTATGGATGATATCCTTATAGCAACAGAAACATTTGAGGAACACATTGACTCTCTGAACATGCTGTTTGATCGACTTAGGGAGGCAAATTTAACAGCCCGACCAACCAAATGTTGCGTTGGATGTAAAGAATTGGAATTTTTGGGACACACAGTTTATCAGGGAAACATGACCCCTGACCCAAAGAATTTAGAGAAACTACAGAAAGCCCCGAGACCACAAACCAAGAAGGACGTGAGATCCTTTGTCTCATTATGTGGTTTCTACCAGAAGTATATCAAAAACTTTAATTCCATATGTGCACCGTTAACTGAATTGACACGTAAAGGACTTCCAGATCGCATTACATGGACACCACAATGTGAAATGACTTACCAAGAATTGAAGGAAAAGCTCACAAGTAAACCCATTTTGAAATTACCTGACTTAAGTCAAGAATTCATAGTAAGGACGGATGCAAGTAATATTGGGTTAGGTGCAACTTTACTACAGAAATCAGATGCATTGGATGGGGAATTAAGCCCAGTGGCATATGCTAGCAGAAAGTTGAATAAAGCTGAAATCAACTACTCAACTAGCGAAAAAGAATGTCTTGCAGTAATATGGGCAATAAAGAAATTCAATATTTATCTATATGGGAAGGCATTTAAGTTGCAAACTGACCACAAACCTTTATCGTTTTTAGCACAGGCTAAGCATGAGAACTCTAGGTTACTCCGATGGTCTTTGCTTCTGGCTCCATATAATTTTAGCATTGAATATATATCTGGAAAAACCAATCTGGGAGCGGATTTTTTAAGCCGCCATCCGTGTGATGAGAATCACCGTAAACCCCAGAAATAATAATAAATTTCTCTATGTGTATATAGAATAAAGGACTGACATATAATGTCTGTTTTAAGAGGGGAGGTGTCATGGAATATTCTAATCCACATATATAAATTATTAGGTAAATATGAAGCCTAACAAATAAAATTAATAAAGAGAAGAGCAATGGTAAAATGACAGTGCTGTCACAAAGAATGTACTCGAAATCCCCCTTGTTTTCTGCTTCGTCTGCAAATTGTAACGCTTTCACGTTGATATAAAAGCTTACTGTATTATTACCCGCTTTCTTCAATGAAACGTGTGCTGTATTTCTTGGAAAAACATTGAGACGTACTGCGTAATGACCTAAATTAATCCTAACATTAATTATACTGCGTTACCAAAACGAACGAACAGATGGACTAAAGGGATAAAAAGAGAAGGGAGAGGCAGAAAGCCGAACACTAAACCCGCTTCGCGCGATACACAATTGGTACCATCACGCGTGTAAGTCTACATGCACTAATTTTTTTTCAGACGGACAGTGATAAAATACACTACCCTTTCCCAGAGTTAGGTTTATAAATCATAACAAACTCTTATTAGAAAAGATAACATTAGATGGGTTTACGGTTGAAAACATAACAGTACCCAGACAGCACATCTTCGAAACAGGAGGTAGAAGAAATTGCATATTTTGAACGCAGCCACGTAGCTCCTTTAAATTAGTATTTTTGGGTTCCTTAGGGCTTGCTGACAAATAATATGTAAAACGTTACGCAAATAGTCCAGGAATTAATAAATTATACCCAAAATAAAATATTGGGGGTGCCTGACAGCATAAAATCATTTCTGCTCATAAGATTTTTTTTTAACGTGTTTGAAAAAAATTTACGTTACAGAAATAGCCTACCATGTAAACTCCAAATTGATTGGAGCGCAACAAATGAAAGCCTAACCACGATTGGTCGGGCTATAAATACTATCTTGGTTGTTAGGGGAGACGGGAAAAGATAACATTTTTTCAAACACTTGTCGAAACGTGGCTCATTGGCCAGTCTCGCTGATATACACACTTGGGAGCGTTAGTTCGAGACCACTAATTCAAATAAGCTTGATAAAGCGACAGTACGTTGAAGCCAGCTCACATTTTTGCTAAAATAAAAGCCTGGAACATAGGCAGAACGGAATTTGTGCCAGTTTGTGCCAGAATTCATTGCTAATCAACGTATCTGTGTTTATTTCCATGAAATTGTGGGACAGTGGTCTTGATGGTACTGAGCAGCATCTGGTCAGAGATTTGCTGAATCCAGTGTCGGACAGCATACTCCTTGGTCCTTTTAGCTATCAGTGAGGTGTCTCCAGAGCCCAGAAGAGAATTCGAGCAGAGGAGTCCTTTCCTGCCGCCATCACTCAAGATAAGCAGAGTTGGCCAGCTGAGCTCAACATTATGTCCCCTCATCTTGAAATAACTTTATAAAAATACCATTCAGAGGGGAATTTACTTGTCTTAAAATCAGGAACTGTGAACATCTCCAATACTAGTCCCTAAAGACAAACTATTGAAGTCATGATGACAAATACCAACAGAGCTTGAACAAAACAAAACCAGTATTACCTCATTTTACTACTACACAACTGACACACATAGAACATTTGTAATAATATATGTCACTACAATATTCATATTAAATACATTCTGTACATAACTTGTAATTTAAATTGATTGTGATTCCTGGTTCCCTTGTAGTTGAATCAGGACACATATTCATTCATGCCAGTAATGAATACATATTGTTATTTGAAAGTTCATCAGTGACTCTTTTAAGATATCTTTGTAGAGTGTTATATGTATGTGAGTGTCACAGTGTTGTCAAGAGTAGTGGATTAAATTAAATTGTTTATCTGTCTGTTGTTGTGACTTACACTTCACCATACTCATACCCTAGACACATAACGTAGCATCACACTATTCCAGAATAATTCTGACTGAGATAAAGAGATATGTGGTAGCAAGTAAGGTTATCTATAATACACTACTTTTAATAGATATAGATACCTTCACAGCTGATCTCAGTCAGTACACTAAGTCCCCTATAAATATTTATAACATCCCACTTCACCACAACATATAGAAATTTATTATTATTTCTGGGGTTTACGGTGATTCTCATCACACGGATGGCGGCTTAAAAAATCCGCTCCCAGATTGGTTTTTCCAGATATATATTCAATGCTAAAATTATATGGAGCCAGAAGCAAAGACCATCGGAGTAACCTAGAGTTCTCATGCTTAGCCTGTGCTAAAAACGATAAAGGTTTGTGGTCAGTTTGCAACTTAAATGCCTTCCCATATAGATAAATATTGAATTTCTTTATTGCCCATATTACTGCAAGACATTCTTTTTCGCTAGTTGAGTAGTTGATTTCAGCTTTATTCAACTTTCTGCTAGCATATGCCACTGGGCTTAATTCCCCATCCAATGCATCTGATTTCTGTAGTAAAGTTGCACCTAGCCCAATATTACTTGCATCCGTCCTTACTATGAATTCTTGACTTAAGTCAGGTAATTTCAAAATGGGTTTACTTGTGAGCTTTTCCTTCAATTCTTGGTAAGTCATTTCACATTGTGGTGTCCATGTAATGCGATCTGGAAGTCCTTTACGTGTCAATTCCGTTAAAGGTGCACATATGGAATTAAAGTTTTTGATATACTTCTGGTAGAAACCACATAATGAGACAAAGGATCTCACGTCCTTCTTGGTTTGTGGTCTCGGGGCTTTCTGTAGTTTCTCTAAATTCTTTGGGTCAGTGGTCATGTTTCCCTGATAAACTGTGTGTCCCAAAAATTCCAATTCTTTACATCCAACGCAACATTTGGTTGGTCGGGCTGTTAAATTTGCCTCCCTAAGTCGATCAAACAGCATGTTCAGAGAGTCAATGTGTTCCTCAAATGTTTCTGTTGCTATAAGGATATCATCCATAAAATTTGTTATACAGGGATTATTCAGAGGATCCAATAATTTTCTCATCATTCTAGAGAAGACACTAGGCGCATTCTTCAATCCAAATGGCAATCTATTAAACTCATAGTGTCCTTCTGAGGTACTAAAAGCTAGGTATGGTCTAACCTCAGGCTTTACTGGAATCTGATAGTATCCTTTACTCAGATCCACTTTTGAGAAATATTTAGCTTTATTTAGTCTGGCAAACAGCTGATTTGTATCCGGCAATGGATCCACCTGTCCTTCTGTAATAGCATTCAGTCTCCTGTAATCTATACAGAGTCTATGTTCTCCAGAGGGCTTCCTTAAGAGTACAACCCCGGAACTATACGAAGACTCACTGTGCGAAATAATTCCTTCCTTCAACAGATAGTCTATCTCTTCCTTCAAAGCTTTTTCCTTAGCAAACGGAATCGAATATGGTTTCATACAGACAGGTGTGGAGTCTATGAGTTTCATATCATATTCCAATAGGTTTGTATGCCCTGGTCGGTCTGTTAACACCTCTGCATGATTATTTAGAACCTGTTGCACTCTCTCTTTCTGAGTTTTCGTTAAATGTGTACTGATTTTCACCTGTGCTGCTGTCTCACAGGGGTGTAATGGATATTCAAATGATGAAAGTGGTTCCTTTTTCATCTCCATGGCGATGGACAAGGTCAACAAGTGTGTCTCTTCCTGATGTTCTCTTTCCAAATATTTCTTCAGGAGATTCACATGATAGATTTTTTCTTTCCCCTTCTTATCTATCTTATAATTTGTTCTAGACACCTTCTCTAGAACTGTATATGGACCCTGCCATCCAATTTGTAACTTATTCTGACTCCCGGGCAAAAGAAGCAGTACTTTCTCTCCCACAGCCAAATTTCTGTCTTTCGCCTTCCTGTTATAATAGGCAGCATGTTTCTTCCTGGCTTGTTTCAAATTTTCATTGGCAAGTTTCCAGCCAGTTTTTAACCGAGTGGTCAGCTCATTCACATATTGGTATGAAGATGTAATGTTTTCCTCTGCCTTTTCATCAGTCCACGTTCTTAACAAAGCTACATATGGACCTTTAATTGTGTGGACCTATTTGTCCATGCACCGGTATGGTCTCTTCCACTCGAAGCTTTATAGTGATGATTTTTCTTCCCAGAATTATCATTCACAAAACGACCGCTACCAATTTTTCTTTTGGGGCTTTCTCCCCACTTAAAATTCTTGATGAGAGATTTCCTCTCTACATCCTCTTCCTCCAGTTTGTTTAAGTCCGATTGAGGGATTGTCGGCTTATCCTGGGGTAAGACATCTTTTTGCACTCTCCGCATAGTGGCCATTGTAAAACAGTTAAGTGAAGCTTGTCCGTGAAAAGGGGCTTCCCATTCCATTTGGTCCACTTTATCAAATCTATTTTTCTTTTTATTATCAGGCCTAATTTTGCCCCGTGGCGTGTCCAGGTCCTGATCCATGTTCCCACTTGTGGGTGTTCCCTCATGTGCTATGCTACACCTTTCTACAAAATTCTCAATGTCCCATCTTGCTTTGGGCCAATAATAATTGTGAGCCACCTTTTGAATGATGGTACCTATCTTCTCATGGTCCCCATCTGGTTTCACATGTAGGCTCCTTATTAATTCTGTCCTATATCTTTTTGGAAGAACCAGCTGTCCGTGACCATTGGATCTAGCTCCAGTCTTCCTATACATCAACTTGTTTTTCATGTAGAAATCTCCCTTGCCTGGAGTTGTATGACAAGTTGACAATTTTCTGAAACAAGGCTTGAGTGTTTTATCCCCAGCCTGTGCCTTCCTCATCTCTTCTGGAGTGGTATCTAACATAATATCCTCCTCCTGTCTTGAGGTCGACCTGACCTGAAGGGTTGCCATATACACAGGTTTCCTTCTGCAACGGTCAGTGTCATGATTGTCCATCTGACAATTCTTACACCACCTTTTTCCTTGGTTGAAAGATTTTCTTTCATCATATTTCCTTTCATCGAATTGTGGGAATTTATTTTTATTTTCATACCGTGGCCTATCAAATTGGTGCTTACCTTTATTTTGATCCTTAGGATCAAATTTATTAAAGTTCTGTGGTGCCCTAAAGTTATCCACCTGTTTCTTTTTATTACCTGTTACCTCTGCTTGAGCTGCTTGATACCTTTCAGCAACATTTAGCAACTCACCCAGCCTCTCTGCACCTTGTTCCATGAGAAACTTTCTCAGGTCTGGAGCCATGGACTCTCTTAGTTGCTCTATAAGGACCATTTCCTTAAGATCTTGGGTTTTCCCCAGAGAAGTCCATTTCTCCAAGTATGTCTCTATTCGTGCAGAGAACTGGTGATAGGTTTCACCTGACAGTAGTTTAGCATTCCTAAATTTTTTCCTATAAAATTCTGCATTCTTTTCATACCTTAACAAAAGAGCCTGCTTTAGCATGTCATAATTTTCCTGATCACCTCTGCTCATTTTTGCAAAAACTTCATAAGCTGCCCCACGAAGTCCCTGAGATAACTTTAAGCTCCACCTTTCTCTCTCTAACCCATACGTGGTAGCTAATAGCTCATACCTATTTATATAGCTCTCAATATCATCGTCTTTCTCAACAAAATGATCTAAATGAAAATTCATAGCTGAGATTGAGGCTCCTTGAGTAACCGTAGCATCAGAGGCAAAAGGACTGGCACCATTTTCAGGAGCATGGCCTTGAAACTCAAACTCCCTTAGTCGTAACTCATGTTCCCTTTGTAATCTTTTCTCCTCCTTTTCTGCTTCCCTCTCTGCAGCTAATTTCCTCTCTTCTGCAGCTAATTTCTTCTCTTCTCTTTCTGCAGCTAATCTTTTGTCTTCTCTTTCTGCTTCCAATTTCTTAGCCTCTTTGTCAGCCTCAATCTGCAACCTCTTAGTCTCAGCCTCAGCTTGCAACCTCTTAGTCTCAGCCTCTAACTTTCTTTCGGCCTCTTTTTCTAATCTTCTTTCTTCGCGTTCAATAAATTTGTCACATTCCGTTGTGACATAGGCAACCATAACTTGCCCATCTAATCCTAACTCTTTTGCAGTCTGAACCGCAGCAGATCGAAATTTGGCCAGGTCCGCCATTGTCTATCAGGTAAATTTATACAATGTCTAACCAACAATTCAATCTCTAATGGACAACACAGGCACCGTGAGCTCAACCTTATTTAATTCCACCCAAGGATACCTTTTAATTCTTATATTCCCTGAAGTGAATTACCCCCAATATTTTTAATAGTTAAAGATTCAAAATCCCAAGAGCGAGACCCCAATATATGTGGTGAAGTGGGATGTTATAAATATTTATAGGGGACTTAGTGTACTGACTGAGATCAGCTGTGAAGGTATCTATATCTATTAAGAGTAGTGTATTATAGATAACCTTACTTGCTACCACATATCTATATATCTCAGTCAGAATTATTCTGGAATAGTGTGATGCTACGTTATGTGTCTAGGGTATGTGTATGATGAAGTGTAAGTCACAACAACAGACAGATAAACAATTTAATTTAATCCACTACTCTGACAACACTGTGACACTCACATACATATAACACTCTACAAAGATATCTTAAAAGAGTCACTGATAACTTTCAAATAACAATATGTATTCATTACTGGCATGAATGAATATGTGTCCTGATTCAACTACAAGGGAACCAGGAATCACAATCAATTTAAATTACAAGTTATGTACAGAATGTATTTAATATGAATATTGTAGTGACATATATTATTACAAATGTTCTATGTGTGTCAGTTGTGTAGTAGTAAAATGAGGTAATACTGGTTTTGTTTTGTTCAAGCTCTGTTGGTATTTGTCATCATGACTTCAATAGTTTGTCTTTAGGGACTAGTATTGGAGATGTTCACAGTTCCTGATTTTAAGACAAGTAAATTCCCCTCTGAATGTTAATTCTTATAAAGTTATTTCAAGATGAGGGGACATAATGTTGAGCTCAGCTGGCCAATTCGCTTATCTGGCGTGATGGCGGCAGGAAAGGACTCCTCTGCTCGAATTCTCCTCTGGGCTCAGGAGACACCTCACTGATAGCTAAAAAGACCAAGGAGTATGCTGTCCGACTCTGGATTCAGCAAATCTCTGACCAGGTGCTGCTCAGTACCATCAAGACCACTGTCCCTGAAATCAAGAAGGATGTACCTTCTACTTCATAACTAATTTATATTCTCTTTTACACTGATCACAATACAGCACAAACATTGCGTTCAGAGCGTTAGGCCAACAGTCAGCTTCATTTGAAATACTTTATTCCAGTATTACCCTTCTTAATGGTTACTACGCCTCTGCACTTCCAGCATTATTTCTTTCTAGTCAATCATCCAGGTGTCAGTGTACTATTTGGCCATTCCATGCCGTTTTACTTCTCTCCGACACCCTCTGTTCAGGCTGGAGCATTATAGGCTTTACCTCACGTTTGCCACTGAACTACACATATATATACAGGCATAAATCAACAATTCACATTCAATTTTTCATTAAAAGATACTGAATGGTTCAAGCTTACCACAATTTCATGGAAATAAACACAGATACGTTGATTAGCAATGAATTCTGGCACAAACTGGCACAAATTCCCATCTGCTTATGTTCCAGACTTTTATTTTAGCAAAAATGTGAGCTGGCTTCAACGCACTGTTGCTTTATCAAGCTTATTTGAATTAGTGGTCTCGAACTAACGCTCCCAAGTGTGTATATCAGCGAGTCTGGCCAATGAGCCACGTTTCGACAAGTGTTTGAAAAAATGTTATCTTTTCCCGTCTCCCCTAACAACCAAGATAGTATTTATAGCCCGACCAATCGTGGTTAGGCTTTCATTTGTTGCGCTCCAATCAATTTGGAGTTTACATGGTAGGCTATTTATGTAACGTAAGGTTTTTTCAAACACGTTATAAAAAAAATTTTATGAGCAGAAATGATTTTATGCTGTCAGGCACCCCCAATATTTTATTTTGGGTATAATTTATTAATTCCTGGACTATTTGCGTAACGTTTTACATATTATTTGTCAGCAAACCCTAAGGAACCCAAAAATACTAATTTAAAGGAGCTACGTGGCTGCGTTCAAAATATGCAATTTCTTCTATCTCCTGTTTAGAAGATGTGCTGTCTGGGTACTGTTATGTGTTCAAACGTAAACCCATATAATGTTGTCTTTTCTAATAAGAGTCTGTTATGATTTATAAACCTAACTCTGGGAAAGGGTAGTGTATTTTATCACTGTCCGTCTGAAAAAAAATTAGTGCATGTAGACTTACACGCGTGATGGTAGTAATTGTGTATCGCGCGAAGCGGGTTTAGTGTTCGGCTTTCTGCCTCTCCCTTCTCTTTTTATCCCTTTAGTCCATCTGTTCGTTCGTTTTGGTAACGCAGTATAATTAATGTTAGGGTTAATTTAGGTCATTACGCAGTACGTCTCAATGCTTTTCCAAGAAATACAGCACACGTTTCATTGAAGAAGGCGGGTAATAATACAGTAAGCTTTACTATCAACGTGAAAGCGTTACAATTTGCAGACGAAGCAGAAAACAAGGGGGATTTCGAGTACATTCTTTGGGACAGCACTGTCATTTTACCATTGCTCTTCTCTTTATTAATTTTATTTGTTAGGCTTCATATTTACCTAATAATTTATATATGTGGATTAGAATATTTCATGACAGAGCCGAGCGCTCTAATTTCTAAACGATTCCACGCTAAGGTATATGTTCCCCCAAGTCAGGAGAATCCCTGATGCCTCTCCATCTGGCAGACGTAACTAGGGGAGCCCGTTACTTTGCGCGTACCCAGTTTTCAGTTACCATGATGTCTCTTCCCCCCCCCCTCTCCGAGAAGGCAGTCCGTTGCAGGCTTATGGGTTTCCTACGACGCCGTGAATCGCTGTAAAACAAAGTAACAACTTATTTACACCAATTCACTAAAATCATAATTCAAACACAGTAACAACCAAAGATTTACATACACTCCGCTTTCCCATACCATAATAAAACTCCAAATTAAATACACGCACTCATGCTCTACCCTATTTCTGCCCTTGGGTCAGACTTAACAGCTCACCTCTTCACCTCTCTTTCACAAGACAAAAGCTTGTCTCTTACGCTTAACACAGACGCGGGCTGACCTGATTGCTTCTGTGGCCAGCTCGTGACCTAGGCAGATACGCGTCACAACACCGCTTCGCTGTATCTCAATATTATAACTTTACTAAATAATTCCCCGGCACCATTCTTATATTAAAGGCAGCCCATGGAAGGTTATCAAAATAGCACAAATATTTACACACAACGGCATACACCATATCATAATTCTAAACACCCTTCACCCACCATATCCTTCTGAACTAAATTACTGTTTATACACTTTGCCACTTAGGCACACACAAAAAAACTCCGCGTACATACGCTTATCGTAACCTAATGTGGTTACGCTGAACTCGTTATTACGTTACACAGTGCTTACGTCAGGCCTAAGCCAGTATACTCATACAGTTATATATATCAAAACAGCGCCACTATATCAAAGAAACTAGCTAGTAGCTAGACTGTGGTGGGTCGATATTACTTATCTATATATTTATGTAGCAGAGGTGAAGTCAGCTATGCAAGCTCCTGAGGAAGTTTACCTTTTAACTATATGTCAGGAAACCTGTCTTACTTCCACCAATGACTACCACCCGCTATGTATGTTATCCCCAATTTATATGTTATAATGTATGGATGTTGTGTAGCTACGTGTCTAGGGTATATGCAATGCATGTGCAGAAAATAACAGCAACCACACTTTAAGGTTAATAAACAATTAAGTAAACAACCCCCTATTGAATTTTGGTCTGAACAATTGTTTTCAAATGTATTAAGTATAATTGAGTTGATTCATAAAAAACATTAAGATTAAACATTTATATACAGTTACACACAATCTAGTTTCACTACTAAAGTCCTTTTATTTCTGACTAGGAAGTGTTCTTGTTGTAATACTCTAGTCCAAACTAAAGCACATATTTTGGGGAATCACTACTGTAATCATTTTATTTAATCTGGTTGAAATATCAAATTGTGGAGAATAGTTCAGTGAATTCACAAGGCCCCAAAACACAGGGCTTATCTTAAGATAGGTGTCGAAAATTCTGCGATGTCCTGGTTATAAATCTTCCTCCTCACAGCACTGCTCAGCTTTCAGGATTCAAGATAAGGTAGGGCCCTCAAATCATATGGCCTCGAACAGTTACCAGGGTTGAACAACAACGTGACTGGCTCACTTCAGTTTCACACCCAGAAACTCTGGAAGTAGAGGATTAATTTCCCCTCAAAATAATATTCTGACCTATCTCCATTTGTAACAGTTTTACAGATATCAACCAATCAAAAATCAGAACATAATACATAAATAATTATTTTCCCCCTCTAGTAGTGTGCTCTATTATCATTAAATATCTCAAACATATGTTTTGTTTTGTTTTTTTTCTTCCTAGTCCTAATACAATATTATAATTTCATAAATACATTCAGGTAATAACATGGATTACATAAAGATGGCCAGTGATTTGCTGGCTATACTTAAACATTATTCATTAAAGTCTTTTCCCTTATTAATCTCTCTTTATCCCAACTTTTAAGTAAAACTGCAAGGATTTTATTAAGTTCTTTCCCCACAATGATAATATCTTTCTTAGCAACTCGGTGAAACAACACAAAGTTTGATGTTAACTTTACTCTTTATATAAATTTATATGTTCTTTTATCTCCCAAAGTACAAGCAAAGCTGTAGGGCTTTTACATGAAGCTATAAGATTATCTAACCCCATTTAATGAGTGTACGTAACATGTTGAAATGGCACTTGTACGACTGGGACTCTCCCCTTCAAATATTCATTCATAATCAATATGGCAAACACATTTTCAAATACAATAATAATTATATAAATGTTGGTCTTACCGAAATATCGAATTTTTTCACTATGTAAGTTAATTACAGGCCATAAATGGTCACACAAGATCTCCTGCTGAATAACAGAACAGCGAAGGCATCTGATCACACTTGTCTGTAAACGTTATTAACTTTACATGTGAAAGTTTAAATTGAAAGTGGCAAGGAACGCTCGTCTTTCTGAGTATTTATTTCACTTTCTTAGTTATGCTCAGCAACCAATCAGGTGACTTCCGTTCCTACGCGTCTATTTTCAAAAGTTAACCTACAATTTTCAAATCAGGAGACACCCCTTTCTATGGCCTCAATATGGCTAGCTTCAGTAAAGAAATCCCAGGCACGTCTTTATATGTCTTCATTCTACCATATCGCTAGTATTATCTAAGTCATGTTAATCCAGAATGAAAATATTTACTTATTCTACCGTTTTGTCATCTAATGCATCAGGTTTCACACTTCTAGCTATTATTTTTACCCTTTTCGTCTTTCCTGTATATTTATTCAAATAACATATTTTTCTTATACAGTAGGCTAAAATATTTAGACTAACGCATATTATATATTTAACAACTAATTAGTAGCATTTTAATCTTCATTTCTAGTCTTTATTTTTCCTATCGCTCGTTTAGGCCATTTAGTTTCAGTTTAGAAATTCAAACAGGGTCTATGCATTTCCCCCGTTCTCTCCCTTGTCTTTTCCAAGAAATACACGATTTCCAACTACACTAACTTTCACGCATGCATTTTGGGTAAGGCTTGCAAGTCTGTAACGTCACATTGGCATTTTCAACTATCGGCGTTTTACGCGTTAACCCTTTAGGAACCGAGAAATAAAACTAGTCTTTTGGTGGTGTGGTAATACCTATGTTATTTTATACCTACAAACTACTAGATGCTATATTTTGATCGGTGAAATATCGGATATCATCACACATCTCCCCACTTAAGAACATGCTTGTAAAGCGAGTTCAAAATCCGAGATTCACATAGATCAAATTAACTTATTTGGCCTTATGACTCCCCTGAGTTTCTTCCAAAGGATGTCTACTCAGAAAATCCGCTCCCACATTCAGCGAACCGGGTATGTACTCAATGGAAAACGAATAAGGTTGGATTAGTAACGACCACCTTAATAATCGGGCGTTTTCATGCTTAGCCTGTGATAAAAATACGAGGGGCTGATGATCCGTTTGGACCACAAATGTTCTACCATAAAGATAGATCTGGAACTTTTTTATAGCCCAGATTAAAGCTAGACATTCTTTCTCACTTGTTGAGTAGTTTTGCTCCGCTTTATTCAGCTTGCGGCTAGCATAAGCGACTGGGTTCAGCTCCCCCTTTTTTGAATTGGACCGTTGCAACAATGTAGCCCCTAATCCTACGTTGCTAGCGTCCGTTCTTACCACAAATTCCTGAGTCAAATCAGGCAATTTCAAAATAGGCTTGCTAGTGAGTTTCTCCTTTAACTCTTGATACGCCGATTCACATTGAGCAGACCACACAATTTTATCTGGATTTCCTTTGCGAGTTAAATCCGTTAGAGGAGCACATATAGAGTTAAAATTTTTTATGTACTTCTGATAAAATCCACATAGCGACACAAACGATCTCACGTCCTTCTTGGTCTGTGGTCTAGGTGCCCTCTGTAATTTCTCCAGGTTCTTGGGGTCAGGGGTCATGTTACCCTGATATATCGTATGTCCCAAGAACTCCAACTCTTTACAACCAATATAGCATTTGGTTGGTCTCGCAGTCAAATTTGCCTCTCTGAGCCTATCAAATAGCATCGTCAAAGAGTTAATGTGTTCCTCAAATGTTTCTGTGGCAATGAGGATGTCATCCATGAAATTCGTTATACATGGATTTTTTAGTGGATCCAACAATTTTCTCATCATTCTTGAGAACACACTCGGAGCATTTTTCAACCCAAACGGCAACATGTTGAATTCATAATGTCCATCCGAGGTGCTAAATGCTAAATAAGATCTGACCTCAGGCTTTACTGGAATTTGATAATAGCCCTTGCTAAGATCCACCTTAGAAAAATATTTTGCCTTATTCAGCCTGGCAAACAGCTGATTTGGGTCAGGTAATGGATCCACCTGATTCTCTGTGACAGCATTCAGTTTTCTGTAATCTATACACAGACGATGTTCCTCAGAGGGTTTCCTCAGCAAAACCACACTGGAGCTGTAAGGAGATTCACTGTGAGAGATAATCCCTTCTTTTAACAAATAATCTATCTCCTTCTTCAATGCTTGTTCCTTAGCAAACGGAATCGTATAGGCCCTCATACAGATAGGTGTTGGGTCTATTAATTGCATATCATACTCCAACAAATGGGTGTGCCCCGGTTTATCCGTTAACACATCTGTATGTTCTGTTAGAACCTTTTGAACCTGTTCCCTCTGTTTCTTAGTCAGGTGCTTACTGACTTTCACCTGTACAGGTGTTTCACATGGTTTTAAGGGGTATTCCTGCGAGGTGAGTGGTTCATTTTTCATTTGGGTTGCAATGGACAAGGCCAGTAAAGGTGTCCCTTCCTGGTTTTCTCTCTCGAGATACTTCTTTAGGAGGTTTACATGATATATTTTCTCCTTTCCTTTCTTGTCTATTTTATAATTGGTTCTAGATATCTTTTCTAGAACGGGGTATGGACCTTGCCATCCAATTTGCAACTTGTTACTACTGGCGGGAAGTAAAAGAAGCACCTTCTCTCCCACATGTAATTCTCTATCTTTCGCTTTCTTATTAAAGTATGCAGCATGTTTCTTCCTGGCTTGTCTGAGGTTATCATTTGCAAGTTTCCAGCCAGTTTTTAGACGAGTGGTCAGTTCGTTCACATACGCATATGATGAGGTAACAGTCTCTTCTGCCTTCTCATCGGTCCACGTCCTCAATAGGGCTTCCAATGGACCTTTTATTGGCCTCCCAAATAACAGGGTTGCGGGTGCCATCCCGGTTGAACTGTGTGGAACTTCCCGGTACGCAAACAACGCAGCGGGCAAAAATTGGTCCCACGTATCAGGTTTTTCATGGGCCAGCTTTCTCAGGATGGAAATGAGAGTCCCATTGAACCTCTCCACCTGGCCGTTCCCTTGGGGGTGATACGGACTACAATGAAAATGCTTGGCCTGGAAGATCCTAAATACCTCTTCTGTTAGTCTCCCCTTGAACTGTGAGCCGTTATCAGTCAAGATTTGGTGAGGGAAACCTAACCTCGTGAATATTGTGAGTAATGCCTCTGCCACATGCTTCGAATCAATTGATGACAGGGCTACCGCCTCTCCCCACATGGAACATGTGTCCACCAGAGTCAGAATGTAACTGTTCCTCCTCTTTGTCCGAGTGAGAGGTCCCACAATGTCCACCGCAACTCTCTCAAAAGGTGTTCCCACTATGGGCATTTCCCCTAGAGTTGCTGGGGCAGTCCAATGCTTTGGAGCTACCCGTTGGCATTCTGGACATGATTTTACATATCTTTTTATATCCTCAGTTATTCCTGGCCAGAAATAATGACAAGCTATGCGCTGACCTGTAGCGCTGATCCCCATATGACCACTGAAGGGAATAGCATGTCCTAATTCCATCACCTTCTCCCTATATGCCTTGGGAAGGACCAGCTGTCCGTGACCATTGGATCCAGTTCCAGCCTTCCTATATAACAATTTATTTTTCATATAATATTCTCCTTTGTTTGGAGGTGTATGGCATTTAGGTAATTTTTTATAACACAGCTTGAGTGACCTATCTTCAGCTTGTGCCTTCCTCATCTCCTCTGGATGAGTATTTATAGGTTCATCTTCCTCCTTCCTTGACTGTGACCTGGTCTGCACTGTTGCCATAATCACAGGTCTCTTGGGATTCCCCAAGAAGACATAACGACATCCCAATATTAGAGGGTATATGGGTTCGTTTATAACTGCTGCTTTGATGATCCCTTCCACATAACGAGTTTTCACCTCTATCCTAGCTACGGGAAGTGTCATGGTTGCTATATCCTTAGTCGCCCCTTGTATCTCCACTGTCTCTGTGGTATACTGATCTGGGTTCACTAGGTGCGAACTGACGACTGAATCATAATCTAGACCTGTATCATAAAGGCACCTTATGGTGACCCCATTACATACAACGTCCTCACATACTGGGGGGTGATAGGGCTCATGTGGCTTAATAGGTTTTGCCTTTACTCCCTTGTTCCCAGTTTTCATTGCAGCAAAGGTGGAAGGTTTTCTTTTACAGTCATGGGTGTCATGGCCATCCCTCTTACACCATTTACAATATTTCTTTCCCTGGTTAACAGGTTTTCTTTCATTATATTGAGGGTTTCTGTCACGTTGTTCGTACCTGGACCTATCATAATATGGTTTATTCTTGTTAAACTTATCTCTATTGTCATATTTGTTCTGAGGTTGAATTTGGGGACCCTTATTATGATCTATATGTTTCTTCTTTGCTCCTGCCAACTCTGACTGGGCTGCTAGATATCTCTCAGCTACATTTAAAATATCCACCAGTCTCTCTGCACCCTGTTCTGTGAGAAACTTTCTCAAGTCTGGAGCCATGGACTCTCTAACCTGCTCCATCATAACCATTTCCTTTAAATCTTGGGTTTTCCCCAGAGCAGTCCATTTCTCCAAATAGGTCTCTAGTCGGGCCGAGAACTGGTGGTAGGTCTCCCCTGTGAGTAATTTAGCCTGTCTAAATTTCTTCCTATAAAATTCACAGTTTTTCTCGTATCTGACCAATAGTGCATGTTTAAGAATGTCATAATCGTCTTGGTCATCTTTACTGAGCTTGGAAAATACTTCATAAGAATTTCCCCTAAGTCCCTGGGATACTTTAAGGCTCCACTTATCCTTCTCCAACCCATATGTTGTAGCTAAACTTTCAAAACGGCTAAGGAAGGACTCAATATCATCGTCTTTCTCAATAAAAGGATCCAAATGAAACCCCATGGCTGATGAGGAGGCCCCCTGGCTTGCAGCTGAGTCGGAAGTGGATGGGCTAGTTCCATTTTCAGGAGCATGGCCTTGTAACTCTAACTCTCTTAGTCGTAACTCATGCTCCCGCTGTAACCTTTTATCTTCTGCTTCCCTTTCAGCAGCCAGTCTTTTGTCTTCCCTTTCTGCCTCCAACCTCTTTTCTTCTTTCTCTCGTTCCGCCTCCCTCTGTAGACGTTTTTCCTCCTTCTCAGCCTCAAGTTTCTTTTCCTCCAACTGCAGCCTCTTAATCTCAGCCTCCCGATCAGCCTCTAATTTCTTAAGTTCTCTAGCATCTTCTAACATAATTCGTTTCTCCTCCGCCAATCTATCAGCCTCTAATTTCTTAGCCTCCCTAGCATCTTCCCTTTCTCTGGCTATATATTTATCAACCTCTGCTGTAACATAATCAATTAAAATCTGTCCCTCCATACCCATTTCCTTCGCAGTCTGCACAGCAGAAGATCTGTACTTGGCCAATTCTGCCATCTTAATATTCTATCCAATGTGATTTAAATAAACCAAAATATCTAATTAATATCTAATTAACAGGACAACACAGAGCAATGTCAATTCACCAAAACCTCCACTTATTTACTTATTATAAAACTTTGGAAATCCCGGACGAGCCCCCACTATATGTGGTGGGTCGATATTACTTATATATATATTTGTGTAGCAGATGTGAAGTCAGCTATGCAAGCTCCTGAGGAAGTTTACCTTTTAACTATATGTCAGGAAACCTGTCTTGCTTCCACCAATGACTACCACCCGCTATGTATGTTATCCCCAATTTATATGTTATAATGTATGGATGTTGTGTAGCTACGTGTCTAGGGTATATGCAATGCATGTGCAGAAAATAACAACAACCACACTTTAAGGTTAATAAACAATTAAGTAAACAACCCCCTATTGAATTTTGGTCTGAACAATTGTTTTCAAATGTATTAAGTATAATTGAGTTGATTCATAAAAAACATTAAGATTAAACATTTATATACAGTTACACACAATCTAGTTTCACTACTAAAGTCCTTTTATTTCTGACTAGGAAGTGTTCTTGTTGTAATACTCTAGTCCAAACTAAAGCACATATTTTGGGGAATCACTACTGTCATCATTTTATTTAATCTGGTTGAAATATCAAATTGTGGAGAATAGTTCAGTGAATTCACAAGGCCCCAAAACACAGGGCTTATCTTAAGATAGGTGTCGAAAATTCTGCGATGTCCTGGTTATAAATCTTCCTCCTCACAGCACTGCTCAGCTTTCAGGATTCAAGATAAGGTAGGGCCCTCAAATCATATGGCCTCGAACAGTTACCAGGGTTGAACAACAACGTGACTGGCTCACTTCAGTTTCACACCCAGAAACTCTGGAAGTAGAGGATTAATTTCCCCTCAAAATAATATTCTGACCTATCTCCATTTGTAACAGTTTTGCAGATATCAACCAATCAAAAATCAGAACATAATACATAAATAATTATTTTCCCCCTCGGGTAGTGTGCTCTATTATCATTAAATATCTCAAACATATGTTTTTGTTTTTTTTTCTTCCTAGTCCTAATACAATATTATAATTTCATAAATACATTCAGGTAATAACATGGATTACATAAAGATGGCCAGTGATTTTCTGGCTATACTTAAACATTATTCATTAAAGTCTTTTCCCTTATTAATCTCTCTTTATCCCAACTTTTAAGTAAAACTGCAAGGATTTTATTAAGTTCTTTCCCCACAATGATAATATCTTTCTTAGCAACTCGGTGAAACAACACAAAGTTTGATGTTAACTTTACTCTTTATATAAATTTATATGTTCTTTTATCTCCCAAAGTACAAGCAAAGCTGTAGGGCTTTTACATGAAGCTATAAGATTATCTAACCCCATTTAATGAGTGTACGTAACATGTTGAAATGGCACTTGTACGACTGGGACTCTCCCCTTCAAATATTCATTCATAATCAATATGGCAAACACATTTTCAAATACAATAATAATTATATAAATGTTGGTCTTACCGAAATATCGAATTTTTTCACTATGTAAGTTAATTACAGGCCATAAATGGTCACACAAGATCTCCTGCTGAATAACAGAACAGCGAAGGCATCTGATCACACTTGTCTGTAAACGTTATTAACTTTACATGTGAAAGTTTAAATTGAAAGTGGCAAGGAACGCTCGTCTTTCTGAGTATTTATTTCACTTTCTTAGTTATGCTCAGCAACCAATCAGGTGACTTCCGTTCCTACGCGTCTATTTTCAAAAGTTAACCTACAATTTTCAAATCAGGAGACACCCCTTTCTATGGCCTCAATATGGCTAGCTTCAGTAAAGAAATCCCAGGCACGTCTTTATATGTCTTCATTCTACCATATCGCTAGTATTATCTAAGTCATGTTAATCCAGAATGAAAATATTTACTTATTCTACCGTTTTGTCATCTAATGCATAAGGTTTCACACTTCTAGCTATTATTTTTACCCTTTTCGTCTTTCCTTTATATTTATTCAAATAACATATTTTTCTTATACAGTAGGCTAAAATATTTAGACTAACGCATATTATATATTTAACAACTAATTAGTAGCATTTTAATCTTCATTTCTAGTCTTTATTTTTCCTATCGCTCGTTTAGGCCATTTAGTTTCAGTTTAGAAATTCAAACAGGGTCTATGCATTTCCCCCGTTCTCTCCCTTGTCTTTTCCAAGAAATACACGATTTCCAACTACACTAACTTTCACGCATGCATTTTGGGTAAGGCTTGCAAGTCTGTAACGTCACATTGGCATTTTCAACTATCGGCGTTTTACGCGTTAACCCTTTAGGAACCGAGAAATAAAACTAGTCTTTTGGTGGTGTGGTAATACCTATGTTATTTTATACCTACAAACTACTAGATGCTATATTTTGATCGGTGAAATATCGGATATCATCACACATCTCCCCACTTAAGAACATGCTTGTAAAGCGAGTTCAAAATCCGAGATTCACATAGATCAAATTAACTTATTTGGCCTTATGACTCCCCTGAGTTTCTTCCAAAGGATGTCTACTCAGAAAATCCGCTCCCACATTCAGCGAACCGGGTATGTACTCAATGGAAAACGAATAAGGTTGGATTAGTAACGACCACCTTAATAATCGGGCGTTTTCATGCTTAGCCTGTGATAAAAATACGAGGGGCTGATGATCCGTTTGGACCACAAATGTTCTACCATAAAGATAGATCTGGAACTTTTTTATAGCCCAGATTAAAGCTAGACATTCTTTCTCACTTGTTGAGTAGTTTTGCTCCGCTTTATTCAGCTTGCGGCTAGCATAAGCGACTGGGTTCAGCTCCCCCTTTTTTGAATTGGACCGTTGCAACAATGTAGCCCCTAATCCTACGTTGCTAGCGTCCGTTCTTACCACAAATTCCTGAGTCAAATCAGGCAATTTCAAAATAGGCTTGCTAGTGAGTTTCTCCTTTAACTCTTGATACGCCGATTCACATTGAGCAGACCACACAATTTTATCTGGATTTCCTTTGCGAGTTAAATCCGTTAGAGGAGCACATATAGAGTTAAAATTTTTTATGTACTTCTGATAAAATCCACATAGCGACACAAACGATCTCACGTCCTTCTTGGTCTGTGGTCTAGGTGCCCTCTGTAATTTCTCCAGGTTCTTGGGGTCAGGGGTCATGTTACCCTGATATATCGTATGTCCCAAGAACTCCAACTCTTTACAACCAATATAGCATTTGGTTGGTCTCGCAGTCAAATTTGCCTCTCTGAGCCTATCAAATAGCATCGTCAAAGAGTTAATGTGTTCCTCAAATGTTTCTGTGGCAATGAGGATGTCATCCATGAAATTCGTTATACATGGATTTTTTAGTGGATCCAACAATTTTCTCATCATTCTTGAGAACACACTCGGAGCATTTTTCAACCCAAACGGCAACATGTTGAATTCATAATGTCCATCCGAGGTGCTAAATGCTAAATAAGATCTGACCTCAGGCTTTACTGGAATTTGATAATAGCCCTTGCTAAGATCCACCTTAGAAAAATATTTTGCCTTATTCAGCCTGGCAAACAGCTGATTTGGGTCAGGTAATGGATCCACCTGATTCTCTGTGACAGCATTCAGTTTTCTGTAATCTATACACAGACGATGTTCCCAGAGGGTTTCCTCAGCAAAACCACACTGGAGCTGTAAGGAGATTCACTGTGAGAGATAATCCCTTCTTTTAACAAATAATCTATCTCCTTCTTCAATGCTTGTTCCTTAGCGAACGGAATCGTATAGGCCCTCATACAGATAGGTGTTGGGTCTATTAATTGCATATCATACTCCAACAAATGGGTGTGCCCCGGTTTATCCGTTAACACATCTGTATGTTCTGTTAGAACCTTTTGAACCTGTTCCCTCTGTTTCTTAGTCAGGTGCTTACTGACTTTCACCTGTACAGGTGTTTCACATGGTTTTAAGGGGTATTCCTGCGAGGTGAGTGGTTCATTTTTCATTTGGGTTGCAATGGACAAGGCCAGTAAAGGTGTCCCTTCCTGGTTTTCTCTCTCGAGATACTTCTTTAGGAGGTTTACATGATATATTTTCTCCTTTCCTTTCTTGTCTATTTTATAATTGGTTCTAGATATCTTTTCTAGAACGGTGTATGGACCTTGCCATCCAATTTGCAACTTGTTACTACTGGCGGGAAGTAAAAGAAGCACCTTCTCTCCCACATGTAATTCTCTATCTTTCGCTTTCTTATTAAAGTATGCAGCATGTTTCTTCCTGGCTTGTCTGAGGTTATCATTTGCAAGTTTCCAGCCAGTTTTTAGACGAGTGGTCAGTTCGTTCACATACGCATATGATGAGGTAACAGTCTCTTCTGCCTTCTCATCGGTCCACGTCCTCAATAGGGCTTCCAATGGACCTTTTATTGGCCTCCCAAATAACAGGGTTGCGGGTGCCATCCCGGTTGAACTGTGTGGAACTTCCCGGTACGCAAACAACGCAGCGGGCAAAAATTGGTCCCACGTATCAGGTTTTTCATGGGCCAGCTTTCTCAGGATGGAAATGAGAGTCCCATTGAACCTCTCCACCTGGCCGTTCCCTTGGGGGTGATACGGACTACAATGAAAATGCTTGGCCTGGAAGATCCTAAATACCTCTTCTGTTAGTCTCCCCTTGAACTGTGAGCCGTTATCAGTCAAGATTTGGTGAGGGAAACCTAACCTCGTGAATATTGTGAGTAATGCCTCTGCCACATGCTTCGAATCAATTGATGACAGGGCTACCGCCTCTCCCCACATGGAACATGTGTCCACCAGAGTCAGAATGTAACTGTTCCTCCTCTTTGTCCGAGTGAGAGGTCCCACAATGTCCACCGCAACTCTCTCAAAAGGTGTTCCCACTATGGGCATTTCCCCTAGAGTTGCTGGGGCAGTCCAATGCTTTGGAGCTACCCGTTGGCATTCTGGACATGATTTTACATATCTTTTTATATCCTCAGTTATTCCTGGCCAGAAATAATGACAAGCTATGCGCTGACCTGTAGCGCTGATCCCCATATGACCACTGAAGGGAATAGCATGTCCTAATTCCATCACCTTCTCCCTATATGCCTTGGGAAGGACCAGCTGTCCGTGACCATTGGATCCAGTTCCAGCCTTCCTATATAACAATTTATTTTTCATATAATATTCTCCTTTGTTTGGAGGTGTATGGCATTTAGGTAATTTTTTATAACACAGCTTGAGTGACCTATCTTCAGCTTGTGCCTTCCTCATCTCCTCTGGATGAGTATTTATAGGTTCATCTTCCTCCTTCCTTGACTGTGACCTGGTCTGCACTGTTGCCATAATCACAGGTCTCTTGGGATTCCCCAAGAAGACATAACGACATCCCAATATTAGAGGGTATATGGGTTCGTTTATAACTGCTGCTTTGATGATCCCTTCCACATAACGAGTTTTCACCTCTATCCTAGCTACGGGAAGTGTCATGGTTGCTATATCCTTAGTCGCCCCTTGTATCTCCACTGTCTCTGTGGTATACTGATCTGGGTTCACTAGGTGCGAACTGACGACTGAATCATAATCTAGACCTGTATCATAAAGGCACCTTATGGTGACCCCATTACATACAACGTCCTCACATACTGGGGGGTGATAGGGCTCATGTGGCTTAATAGGTTTTGCCTTTACTCCCTTGTTCCCAGTTTTCATTGCAGCAAAGGTGGAAGGTTTTCTTTTACAGTCATGGGTGTCATGGCCATCCCTCTTACACCATTTACAATATTTCTTTCCCTGGTTAACAGGTTTTCTTTCATTATATTGAGGGTTTCTGTCACGTTGTTCGTACCTGGACCTATCATAATATGGTTTATTCTTGTTAAACTTATCTCTATTGTCATATTTGTTCTGAGGTTGAATTTGGGGACCCTTATTATGATCTATATGTTTCTTCTTTGCTCCTGCCAACTCTGACTGGGCTGCTAGATATCTCTCAGCTACATTTAAAATATCCACCAGTCTCTCTGCACCCTGTTCTGTGAGAAACTTTCTCAAGTCTGGAGCCATGGACTCTCTAACCTGCTCCATCATAACCATTTCCTTTAAATCTTGGGTTTTCCCCAGAGCAGTCCATTTCTCCAAATAGGTCTCTAGTCGGGCCGAGAACTGGTGGTAGGTCTCCCCTGTGAGTAATTTAGCCTGTCTAAATTTCTTCCTATAAAATTCACAGTTTTTCTCGTATCTGACCAATAGTGCATGTTTAAGAATGTCATAATCGTCTTGGTCATCTTTACTGAGCTTGGAAAATACTTCATAAGAATTTCCCCTAAGTCCCTGGGATACTTTAAGGCTCCACTTATCCTTCTCCAACCCATATGTTGTAGCTAAACTTTCAAAACGGCTAAGGAAGGACTCAATATCATCGTCTTTCTCAATAAAAGGATCCAAATGAAACCCCATGGCTGATGAGGAGGCCCCCTGGCTTGCAGCTGAGTCGGAAGTGGATGGGCTAGTTCCATTTTCAGGAGCATGGCCTTGTAACTCTAACTCTCTTAGTCGTAACTCATGCTCCCGCTGTAACCTTTTATCTTCTGCTTCCCTTTCAGCAGCCAGTCTTTTGTCTTCCCTTTCTGCCTCCAACCTCTTTTCTTCTTTCTCTCGTTCCGCCTCCCTCTGTAGACGTTTTTCCTCCTTCTCAGCCTCAAGTTTCTTTTCCTCCAACTGCAGCCTCTTAATCTCAGCCTCCCGATCAGCCTCTAATTTCTTAAGTTCTCTAGCATCTTCTAACATAATTCGTTTCTCCTCCGCCAATCTATCAGCCTCTAATTTCTTAGCCTCCCTAGCATCTTCCCTTTCTCTGGCTATATATTTATCAACCTCTGCTGTAACATAATCAATTAAAATCTGTCCCTCCATACCCATTTCCTTCGCAGTCTGCACAGCAGAAGATCTGTACTTGGCCAATTCTGCCATCTTAATATTCTATCCAATGTGATTTAAATAAACCAAAATATCTAATTAATATCTAATTAACAGGACAACACAGAGCAATGTCAATTCACCAAAACCTCCACTTATTTACTTATTATAAAACTTTGGAAATCCCGGACGAGCCCCCACTATATGTGGTGGGTCGATATTACTTATCTATATATTTATGTAGCAGAGGTGAAGTCAGCTATGCAAGCTCCTGAGGAAGTTTACCTTTTAACTATATGTCAGGAAACCTGTCTTGCTTCCACCAATGACTACCACCCGCTATGTATGTTATCCCCAATTTATATGTTATAATGTATGGATGTTGTGTAGCTACGTGTCTAGGGTATATGCAATGCATGTGCAGAAAATAACAACAACCACACTTTAAGGTTAATAAACAATTAAGTAAACAACCCCCTATTGAATTTTGGTCTGAACAATTGTTTTCAAATGTATTAAGTATAATTGAGTTGATTCATAAAAAACATTAAGATTAAACATTTATATACAGTTACACACAATCTAGTTTCACTACTAAAGTCCTTTTATTTCTGACTAGGAAGTGTTCTTGTTGTAATACTCTAGTCCAAACTAAAGCACATATTTTGGGGAATCACTACTGTCATCATTTTATTTAATCTGGTTGAAATATCAAATTGTGGAGAATAGTTCAGTGAATTCACAAGGCCCCAAAACACAGGGCTTATCTTAAGATAGGTGTCGAAAATTCTGCGATGTCCTGGTTATAAATCTTCCTCCTCACAGCACTGCTCAGCTTTCAGGATTCAAGATAAGGTAGGGCCCTCAAATCATATGGCCTCGAACAGTTACCAGGGTTGAACAACAACGTGACTGGCTCACTTCAGTTTCACACCCAGAAACTCTGGAAGTAGAGGATTAATTTCCCCTCAAAATAATATTCTGACCTATCTCCATTTGTAACAGTTTTACAGATATCAACCAATCAAAAATCAGAACATAATACATAAATAATTATTTTCCCCCTCTAGTAGTGTGCTCTATTATCATTAAATATCTCAAACATATGTTTTGTTTTGTTTTTTTCTTCCTAGTCCTAATACAATATTATAATTTCATAAATACATTCAGGTAATAACATGGATTACATAAAGATGGCCAGTGATTTGCTGGCTATACTTAAACATTATTCATTAAAGTCTTTTCCCTTATTAATCTCTCTTTATCCCAACTTTTAAGTAAAACTGCAAGGATTTTATTAAGTTCTTTCCCCACAATGATAATATCTTTCTTAGCAACTCGGTGAAACAACACAAAGTTTGATGTTAACTTTACTCTTTATATAAATTTATATGTTCTTTTATCTCCCAAAGTACAAGCAAAGCTGTAGGGCTTTTACATGAAGCTATAAGATTATCTAACCCCATTTAATGAGTGTACGTAACATGTTGAAATGGCACTTGTACGACTGGGACTCTCCCCTTCAAATATTCATTCATAATCAATATGGCAAACACATTTTCAAATACAATAATAATTATATAAATGTTGGTCTTACCGAAATATCGAATTTTTTCACTATGTAAGTTAATTACAGGCCATAAATGGTCACACAAGATCTCCTGCTGAATAACAGAACAGCGAAGGCATCTGATCACACTTGTCTGTAAACGTTATTAACTTTACATGTGAAAGTTTAAATTGAAAGTGGCAAGGAACGCTCGTCTTTCTGAGTATTTATTTCACTTTCTTAGTTATGCTCAGCAACCAATCAGGTGACTTCCGTTCCTACGCGTCTATTTTCAAAAGTTAACCTACAATTTTCAAATCAGGAGACACCCCTTTCTATGGCCTCAATATGGCTAGCTTCAGTAAAGAAATCCCAGGCACGTCTTTATATGTCTTCATTCTACCATATCGCTAGTATTATCTAAGTCATGTTAATCCAGAATGAAAATATTTACTTATTCTACCGTTTTGTCATCTAATGCATCAGGTTTCACACTTCTAGCTATTATTTTTACCCTTTTCGTCTTTCCTGTATATTTATTCAAATAACATATTTTTCTTATACAGTAGGCTAAAATATTTAGACTAACGCATATTATATATTTAACAACTAATTAGTAGCATTTTAATCTTCATTTCTAGTCTTTATTTTTCCTATCGCTCGTTTAGGCCATTTAGTTTCAGTTTAGAAATTCAAACAGGGTCTATGCATTTCCCCCGTTCTCTCCCTTGTCTTTTCCAAGAAATACACGATTTCCAACTACACTAACTTTCACGCATGCATTTTGGGTAAGGCTTGCAAGTCTGTAACGTCACATTGGCATTTTCAACTATCGGCGTTTTACGCGTTAACCCTTTAGGAACCGAGAAATAAAACTAGTCTTTTGGTGGTGTGGTAATACCTATGTTATTTTATACCTACAAACTACTAGATGCTATATTTTGATCGGTGAAATATCGGATATCATCACATAAACATCGTATAATTACCAACACAATTTACACTATACTGGCTATAGCATTTAGAAGTCAGGTAATTGATGGCAACTACAGACTAATAAATTAAAATAATCCCATTAGAATGCTTACTCCGTCTTGCTAAAAACTCTAAGTCACAATTCCTTCACATCAACTATCTAATTCCAAGTACATACCAAGACTTCAGAATATCCCTTCAGGCAAACTGAATTTATGTCTGACACTTTTAACGTCAACAAAATTCCAGGACTGAGAGACGACTAACCGACCAGGACCTGTTTAATAATAACAACTCTCTGATGCAACTTAGGAATGCGTGTACGAGAAGAAAGACGATATACATAACATATGTAGAATTATCTCCAACCAGATGCAACTACCTCCACGTTGACTTAATAACACGACTACTATCCAAAATAAAATCGAAAACATTCGTAAGGGTTTCCCTGAAACAGCATAATATTATCTTAACATCTGATAACAGTTACCACAGAAAGCCGCTACCAATCGCCAGCTAACGAGCTCTCTCTCTCTCTCTCTCTCTCTCTCTCTCTCTCTCTCCTGAAATCGGAAATCAAAGGATTAGTTCTGTGAGCAAACACGAAGAAGGTTCGCTCCGATAAAGAAAACAACAGATGTTATTTACGTACAATCAACTAATCACAGATCACTTACAAGTCCCGCTATGCATGCATAATAAAGGCCAGGACGAAAAAAAGCCCATTACCGCCGTGTGTTTACCTAATGTTACATCAATTACCGTCCGTCTTCCTGCACTATCTCCGCTAAGAATGAAACAAAATAGATCAAGCAAAATGCGGGTAGAGGTTACCCCCACCCCGGAAAGAAAGAGATGTGGTGGTGTTCCTGCAATTATTAGAGCCAAAAGGAAGAACCAAGAAATGTTTACAAATTAGAAACATGGTAAAAATAGAAAAAAAAACGAAACAACCATAATAATAAAAAAGACCGGGCGGGTTGAAAATAAAAATAACAGTCCATTTGTCACACAGGCCCGCTAACTGAATCATAAAGGGTCATGGGATAGTGACAGATGTTGGGGACAAAGAGTGTGGGAGACTGTTAACAGATCCCCCAGGTACTATGATGATAAAATCAGTATTGTCTCATCTAACAATGGGTCGGTCTGAGCAGAGAGCACGTGTGATGGACAGTACTCAAGCTGATGAAACATATTGGCAACAGTCTCATCTAACATTGGGTCGGTCTGAGCAGAGGGCATGTGTGATGAACAGGACTCAAGCTGATGAAACATGTTGGCAACAGTCTCATCTAACAATGGGTTGGTCTGAGCAGAGAGCACGTGTGATGGACAAGACTCAAGCTGATGAAACATGTTGGCAACAGTCTCATCTAACAATGGGTCAGTCTGAGCAGAGGTCACGTGTTGGCAACAGTCTCATCTAACAATGGGTTAGTCTGAGCAGAGGTCACGTGTTGGCAACAGTCTCATCTAACAATTGGTTAGTCTGAGCAGAGGTCACGTGTTGGCAACAGTCTCATCTAACAATGGGTTAGTCTGAGCAGAGGTCACGTGTTGGCAACAGTCTCATCTAACAATGGGTCGGTCTGAGCAGAGGTCACGTGTTGGCAACAGTTTTTGTTCTGACATCCCCGGGGTAAGAGAGATAAAGGGAAACCAAAGAATAAAACTGAGGACAGACGTAAGGGGGTGGGGGGGGGAGGTGATGAAGACATGGAAATACATTTTGCTGGTGGCACGTGACAGGAAGAACTGATATAATCTTGCTGAATACCTATGCTGATTGAGGCGCTAACGATGACGATAGGTAAGTACTTATGTCTGCGTGAAAGACAAGATGAACATTTATTCCATTTAGAAACACGTAGAAATCACGTCCAATTTAAAAATAAGAATCTACAACTCAAATCTCATTATAGTTCTTCTACATGGCTCTGATACGTGGCGAGCAATAAAAATAACAGCCAAGAAATTACAGACTTCCATATGCTGGTATATGCGCATAATGAAAGTGTTGCACCGCTCTTATTCTGCTGATATGCGCTGGAATTGGGTGTGCTTTTGGCTACGCTGACTAAGGAACCAAACACCATTCAGGTTTACGACACGTACCCTGCACATGGGACAGGTAATTGAAATAAACTCCCTGTGTCAGTCTGAGACGTCATATATTGTGTACGTAACACACGGGTAGTGATTCCGCATATACAGTGACACATCAGCTACTGGGTAACAAATCTACTGTCACCATCTCACAAACAACACAACGTTTTGTACAAACAAGGATAAACTCCACGTGACATCATCCGCAGTCGAACAACTATCAGTTACATATCCGCACAGACGTCGGCAGAACATGACAGCAGGAAACAATACAACAAACAACCTGCTCGTCTGAGAACCAACAATCGTCTGCCTCGTACAACTCACACACTAGTCTCTTTGACCAGTGACCACTTCACAACTCACACACTAGTCTCTCTCAACCAGTGACAACTTTACAACTCACACACTAGTCTCTCTCAACCAGTGATCACTTCACAACTCACATACTAGTCTCTCTCAACCAGTGACAACTTTACAACTCATACACTAGTCTCTCTCAACCAGTGATCACTTCACAACTCACACACTAGTCTCTCTCTACCAGTGACCACTTTATAACTCACACACTAGTCTCTCTAAACCAGTGACCACTTCACTACTCGCACACTAGTCTCTCTCAACCAGTGACCACTTCACAACTCACACATTAGTCTCTCTCAACCAGTGACCACTTCACAACTCACACACTAGTCTCTCTCAACCAGTGACCACTTCTAAATGCTTCTTCTTCTTCGTTCGCACTCAAATTCTACATTAATGCCTCTAATAAAGGCAGTAGTCAGGTCAAGGTACCTGACATCTCTAAACATTTTTTTTCATCTACAGAAGTTGGCTGTTAACATATGCCTATTCCGTTCATTGCTGTAAGTTGGGCAAGACTTGAGCAGATGTTCGGCTGTCATGGGCTGTCGATTCACGCGTACCTTGTGTCCAATAAATATATAACTCACAACGTTGTTTTCACTAATAACAGACTGACTGATGACAGGACATACACTTTGATACCACAATAAAACCATTCTACATTTGCTGTGAGCTCTCAATCAACACACAACTACTCACATTGTGACGAGAGGTTAGGTTATTTAAGTGATATACATGATATACAGGTGTATCAGGTGGTGCAATGATAGAATGTCAGTCAAGAGGTCTGGTCTTACAAGCAATACCCGTCTTAGAAATAAGCACTGGTGTATAGACTTCATAGAAATAGTCAGACTGTAAAAATCGCTAGCCCAGATGGTAAGAGATAGTACCAGGATTTAAGGCGTCTCCTAACTACAACTATCCTATGATAAATTTAATGCTAGGAGATAAATCAAATGAACGAGAACTTTAAACACAATGGTAAAAAGTAAACAAGTCCTCATGTACAATTAATAAACCATTTAACATTTATATTTATTTTCTTTTTCTGCTGTTTGGAAAAGAGTAAGGAAACTATTTACACACTCTATTCATAAAAGTAATAATATCTATTATCTACAGTAATTGTTTTTCAGGCCATAAATCGAGGACTCCTCAGCAAGAGAGAGGTTGGTAAGAAAACGAAGATGGCTGTATACCGCTCCACCTATGTCCCAGTCTTGACATATGGATGCGAGTCATGGGCAATGACTACAACCCATAAAAGCCAGATCCAAATCTCAGAAATGAGGTATCTGAGGAAGGTAGTTAAAGTAACAAGAAGAGACATGGTACGCAACCAGACGATACGTCAAGGCCTTAAATCCTACCCCCTGCAGACCCAAGTAGAACAGTCCCAATTAAGATGGTTTGGACATGTCTGCAGAATGGGAGAAGATCGGATACCACGACAAGCATGGGAAACAAAGAGCCAAGGATCCAGACCCCGAGGACGACCCAGAGTCCGTTGGAAGGACAACATTAGACAATCTTTGAAGGACCGAGGACTAGAATGGAACCAGGCCAGGAGGAAGACAGCCGATAGGATAGTCTGGCGCTCTCTCTTCCAAACCTCTACACCTCACGGTAGAAGGGGAACGACTAAGTAAGTAAGTAAGTAATCTACAGTAATTGTAGGAATATTCTTTCCTGTTAGAAAAAACAGTGTTAACAGAAGTCACTCTGCAACTTTATCAATAGTACTGTCCTATTAAATTCCGGATCTGGAATACTGTTCTCTTGGCTGGTAAAGTTAATGAAGACGTGATCCCACTGTTACTAATATTACTGTTATTTTAGTCTTTTGACATTAACACAAGATTGTCATCGTCTGACTTAATATTGTAATAGAAGTGATAGCTTTTGTTTCATATAGTGATTCTGTCAGTTCCTGCATAGAACACTTATCTTTGATTGCTGGATACTGATGACACCGAACTGTCACTGGAGTTTATCAGTCTTGGCAGACCCAACAGTAGAGTACCAAGAATCAGCTCTGGTTCACTCGTTGGTTCCTTCACTTGAGTGGGATTGCCACTGATACAGGGGCTTTTGATAGTTGACAGTATGGATCGAATGATCGAATGAACCTGTAACAACGTATTAGTCTTGTCTAGTATCTGGCTAGATTTGTAAGTACTAGCACAGATGTCAGACCAGTCGGTCATCAGATATCGAGGTTATAAAGTCATAGTAAGCAAGGACATCATTTCAGTAAATGTAGTACTATAGCACGTTTCACTAGCTTTGCCCAACTTCAAAATGCTATATCTCAGCGAATATATAACGCATATAAGTGAAATTTTGTGTGTGAATTTGAAATGGTATAGACCCTATGAATTAAATTTTTCATTAAAATGCGGCCATTGGTTTCAATTTTCGTTTCTTTGCGATATAATATAAAATCCTACTTGCCAACACACATCACACGCACACATATTGAAATGTCTACAGTAAATTATACGACCTCATTTGCACATTTTTGGTTTATCAAGCAATTGGCATGATTTTTGAGTGAAATTGCGTGAAATCGCACTTCTTGAACATAAAACAGTTTATATCCGGTGCAACGCACACATTGTCAATCAGAGGTGTGTCTACAAAAATTATTGTGTGGTTAAGAAGGAAAAATGAGTCTGCGAGTACATTTTATGACATTACAGCAAATCACAAATAGGATTTTTAAGTATTTCTGCAATGAAGCTACTCGAGGAAAACTATATCATTCTATTTCAAACCCACAAAAGAGGACTATTCACGCCTTGGGGATAAGCAAACGATCATTGCACCGCTGGATAGCGACATCTGAAATGTCTAATTCCAGTGTTTTACACACAAAAGTTAGGCCAAGAGTGGTGGATAATTTTGACAGAGAATTGATCCGCAGAGAAATTTGCAATATGTTTCACAATAATGAGGCAGTGACTTTAAGGAAATTGAAAATTTGGTTAAGAAAGAATAATGGCATTGATATTTACAAATCTACGCTATGGAGGACTATTAGGAGTTTGGGATTCACTGTTAGAAAATATGTTGGTGGTAGAAACCTTATTTGTGAGAAGCCTCATATAGTTGCAATGAGAAGCAAATATTTACGCGAGGTCAGAGAAATGAGAAGAGATTGTTATGATTTTGTGTATTTAGATGAAACTTGGATCAATGCGCACCACAGTAATGAACGAGAATGGCAATCATCTGATGGAACAACTAAGAGACTAGTACCAAGCAGCAAAGGACAGCGCCTAATAATTGCACATCCAGGAAGCAGTCATCATGGGCTTCTAAATAATACTGAACTCATATTTGTTTCAAAATCCACAGATAATAGGGATTACCATGCAGAGATGAATGGCAAGATATTTCAAGATTGGATTGTGAATCATGTACTTCCTTCCTTGGATAGACCGTGGTGTTTGTTAATGGACAATGCCTCATATCACAACGTTGTGGCACCAGAAGATAAAGTTTCTAATTCACCAAGTATTAAAGATGTAATAAAGATTTGGCTGACCATAAACAACATTCCATTCAACGAAATGTCCATCAACCTGAATTACTTGGAATTGTAAAAAAAGACACAGCATACAAAGATATTTCACATAGACAAGGCAATCCATGAACATGGTCACAGATGTTTAAGATTACCTCCTTACCATTCTCACTTAAACCCAATAGAATTAGTCTGGGCTAAAATTAAGGAACAGGTAGCAACAGAAAATAGAACGTTCAAATTAAAAGATGTTGAAATACTTATAAAAGCCGCCATCTCTAATATAGCCAGGGATTATTGAAAGAAAAGTGAGAACCATGTGTTACAAGAGGAAGAGGAATATTGGAAGAATGATGGTTTGTCCTTCATTCAGCCGAGATTGATTTTCAATTTCTCAGAGACATCTGATTATGATTCGGATGAAGTTTAATTTCTTTAAAGATGACCTTACTGTTATTTACAAGCACATTAGAGGAGCAACGTTCCATTATGATATTTATGAACCGCAAAGAGATGATACCCATTGAAATAATTAGATCAATAAAGGTCCAGTTTGGTAGCGCATTAAATGTCAATGACAAACAATGTCACGAGTATTTCGCATGCAGATCATTTAAGAAATCAACTTCCACACGTATTCAATTGCAAACGTGATGGCCACATTATTGTAATAGTAGACACGCCTATGCCTAATCAATTCACAGAATCTGTGCATGAAGTGGTAAAATTTCTTTTCTCGATACACAATAATTAGTATGCCGACAAAGATCAAAGGATTTCATCCGTTTATGGGAACTGGACAAGATGCACAGATATAAAGTATATATTTGTTGGGTCTAACCCAATATAACATCGTATGCAAAAAAATGGCATTAATACTTTAGACGGTTAATCAGATAATTACATTTGTTTGAGGGCAAAGCTAGTGAAACGTGCTATAACAATCTACTTGTTTTATCCAATCCTGTACATCCTCAAATACTTTACAGCTTGATCCTTCCGAATAGTAATTACAAGTCTTATAGTTTTCCTGAATATGCTCGATCCTTTTCATCATTCACTGATTTAAATACAATGACTCAAGTCCTTGTATCAACGCACAAATAGTATACATCAGATAATAACCAGTAATAAATGAAATATATACATAATAGTTTTCATAGTTCAGCTTACCCTCAAAGTTCAGAAATCAACACTGGACATTAATAGCTTAGTTGACTGCACACATCTGCAGAAGGCAAAAACGTGGTGGCAAGCTGTGTCGTGCGCCAAGTCTGTTTCAAAACTTTTTTGCGGTGTCCCTGTTCAAATCGCGCTCCTCCCTTTTTATTGGGCAATGCGTTTCTCTCGCAGAGCATGACGTCACAGGCGTGTTTGGTCTGCTCAGTTTTTTAGCAAGAAGAATGAAAGTTTGCATTCTGTACAAACTGGTCCACCGCTTCCTTCGTCGTTCTAGTCTTCTGTCCATTCGATTATGTCCATTCAAGTCTCGCTAGAACCGTACAGTCCAGAGCTACTAATCCATCTAACTTTCTTATTCGTCCGACCATTAAACATTTTCATACATCGCTCAACAGTGTGTACTGTTCCTATCAACTCACAATTCTATGCATTCAACTTTCGATATCTTCTGTTCTAATACATTTGAATCCATAATGCATATATGTGAACACAGAGGTAATCTTCCAGAATCTAAACATATAGGTATTTCTGCATTTTGACTCTCCTCGTGGTTATACCATCCGGCCTAAGTTAGAAATTAAAGCACATTTCATTATTACTGTAGTGGCAAAGTTTGTTATGCCATGTGACCCTCTCGCTCTCCTTGCAATGTTACGAGATAGTATAGTGACACCATCAAATTGAGTAATCGATTCCACAACAGAATTGGAAACACATTTTGCCACATCCCCCCGTTTTTTAAGCTTGACGATGCACGCAAATATTGTATTCTCAGGTTGATGCACGTAAATAGTGTACTCTCAGATTGTATTGTCAGGTTGATGCACGTAAATATTATAATCTCAGATTGTTGCACGTAAATGATGTATTCTCAGGTTGATGCACGTAAACATTGTATTCTCACGTTGATGCAAGTAAATACTGTATTCTCATGTTCAAACACTTAAGATCAGGAGCTAACGTGAAATGTTATTGACACGAAATAATTGAGGGTTTTAAATGCACAGGCATAATTTAAAACAATAATAATCAAGTGTAATAGAGAATTTTAATGCCCTGTGTTAATGGCTGTCACGGAAATGGATGCCTGTATTGTTACATTTCAATTTTAGTTATGAGCACCAAATCTGACAAAGCCAAACTTTACTCTTGTAAACATTCAAAACATGTAAACATCTCAAGTCATGTGAATACATTTATGTGGAAACCACTACAATTGTCCGTCTCGCAGTTAGTGTCATACCTGGGTGCGATAGTAACATAGTGAATGACGTGAAGGGAACGAAGTAGGCATACAAAGACCTAGAGCTGATGTCACAATACAGGAAGACATGGTGTAAGTTTGTTGTAGGCCTATCTTCTTCTTTGATCCTTAGCCGCCGACCGTCAAAGCAGTCAGTGGCCATCACGCCTAGTGGCGTCTTGTAGGGCAACAACAAATTGATTCCACTTTGCTCGGTCGGCGGCCATCCTTCGTATAGTGCCCCAACTCTCGTTCATTCTTTGCATCTCAGCCTCCACAGTCCTCCGCCAGGTTGTTTTTGGTCGGCCTCTCTTTCGTTTTCCTTCAGGGGCCCAAAGCATAGCTGTTCTTGTGATGGCATCGGGATCTCTTCTGAGGTCATGGCCAACCCAGCTCCAGCGTCTGCCAGCTATGATGGTGTGCATGTCCTCTTGCTTGCTCCGAGTAAGCAGATCTTGTTTGGTGATTATATTCGGCCAAAAGATTCGGTGAATTTTTCTTAGGCATGTTGTGTGAAAAGAGGACAATTTCGATATTTCTTTCTCTGTAACTCTCCAGCTTTCCGCACCATAGAGAAGCACAGAAAGCACACAGCTCTGATATAACCTTAATTTTATGATTGTGCTGTATTGAGAGGACTTCCAGATGTTGTTTAGGCTAAAAAAGGCTGTTCTTGCTTTATTCATTCTGTTGTTGATGTCTTTGCTTGCCCCTCCGTCTGGTGTTACTATGCATCCTAGGTATGTGAAGGTGTCTGTCTGTACCAGTTTATGATTCCTTACTGTTATGGGCTCAGGGTTGCTCACATTGAAAGTCATAACCTCTGACTTCTTTAAATTGATGTTCAAGCCCACCTGCTGGCTATACTTATTAAGTCTATACGTTTTTTCCTGGATGTGTTGATGTGAATGTGTTAGTAGTGCAATGTCATTTACATATTCCTGATCTTCCAATGTAGAAAATGTAGTCCATCTTATTCCTTTTAGACTGCCCTCTGTTGTCTGGCGCATCACCCATTCTATGACTGTTAAAAATAGAGTGGTTGATATGGTGCAACCCTGCCGTACTCCTGTCTTCACCTCAAAGGTTAGGTTGCTCTGCCCAACACTAAACGTAAAGTTGGCATAGAGGCTTTTCATGATTGACACTATGCAACTTGGAATTCCATAAGCCCTCGGTATTTTCCATAAGGGTCTGTCTTAAATAGCTCTGCATTTAAGTTATCATGGCCAGGAGCTTTTCCATTCTTTAACCCTTTGATTGCTATGAGAATTTCTTCTTTTCGTGGATTGTCTGTATTAACATCTAGATCGTTTTCAGCCTCAGGAACGTTCAATTGTATCTCTGGTGGTTCCTTGTTCAAAGTTTCTCTGAAATTCTCTGCCCATCTTGTTTCCTGTCCCTCTGCTTTCTTGATGAGATTTCCTTGCTTATCTCTTACTAATGTAATATTGTTTGCACATCGTTTTCCGCTGATGAATTTAGTTATTTTGTATACTGTGCTTTGTTCATTTCTCAGTGCTGCCTCTTCTGCCTGTCTTGCAAGATCGTCTAAGAAATTCCTTTTGTTGGCTCGGGTTTGTCCAGCTGACTGTACTGTTCGCTATATAGTTGCTTTAACCTGGGGAACTTCGCTTCTGTTTTCTTTCTTTTTTTTATTTCCTTTCTCATCGTTATGGTGTTTAATGTTTCTGGTGTTATCCAGTCTTGCTTCTTCCCTTCCTGGAATCCCAAGCATGATTTGCTGCTTTCCTTATGTATTGTTGAAATGGTGTTGAATTTCTGGTCTATATCATCAGTCAATGTCTTTTCCTGACTTTTGGCAAGTTGATATCGTTTCTTTATGTTAGCCGCAAAGGCTTTTCTGGTAAAGGGGTCCTTCAATTTGCTGATGTCAAACCTTTTCTGTGTAGTTACAGTTGGTCAAGCCCTTCTTATTTTCACTTTCAGTTTTGCTACTACTAAATGGTGATCACTTCCCACATCTGCACCTCTTCTTACCTTCACATCTTGTAATGCAATTCTCCATCTACCGTTAATCATGATGTGGTCTATCTGGTTTCTGTCCCGACCATTTGGTGATTTCCATGTTAATTTGTGAATTTCTTTATGTGGGAAAAATGTTCCTCCAATGACCAGGTTTTTAATGTTACAGAAACTTATTAATTTATCCCCATTTTTGTTTGCTGTTCCGCTGCCGCATTTTCCCATTACTTTTTCATTATATGTATTGTGTGTACCAACTTTCGCATTGAGATCTCCAATTACTATAATAAGATCATATCTAGGTGTGTCTTCCAATTCTTTCTGCAGTTGTTGATATAATTCATCCTTGACCTCTTAATCGCTATCATTCGTTGGTGCGTGGCATTGTATTATTGTAGTATTGGTGGATCTCCCTCTCAATCTTAATCTTATCGGTCTGTTGTTGATGGGTTTCCATTCCAGTAATGTCCTTTCTATTCCTTTCTGTAGATTAATGGCTACGCCTTCACTGTGCTGTCCATCCTCTCTTCGGATAGACGGATAGACTTAATAAGTATAGCCATCGGGTGGGCTTGAACATCATTTTAAAGATGTCAGAGGTCATGACGCTCAATGTGAGCAACCCTGAGCCCATAACAGTAAGGAATCAGCAACTGGTACAGACAGACACCTTCACATACCTAAGATGCATAGTAACACAAGACGGAGGGGCAAGCAAAGACATCAACAACAGAATGAACAAATCAAGAACAGCTTTTTTTAGCCTAAACAACATCTGGAAGTCCTCTTAATACAGCACAAGTTTAAAATTAAGATTATATCAGAGCTGTGTGACTTCTGTGCTTCTCTATGGTGCGGAAAGCTGGAGAGTTACAGAGAAAGAAATATCGAAATTGTCCTCTTTTCACACAACATGCCTAAGAAAAATTCACCGAATCTTTTGGCCGAATACCATCACCAACCAAGATCTGCTTACTCGGAGCAAGCAAGAGGACATGCACACCATCATAGCTGGCAGACGCTGGAGCTGGGTTGGCCATGTCTCAGAAAAGATCCCGATGCCATCACAAGAACAGATATGCTTTTGACCCCTGAAGGAAAACGAAAGAGAGGCCGACCAAAAACAACCTGGCGGAGGACTGTGGAGGCTGAGATGCAAAGAATGAACCATAGTTGGGGCACTGTACGAAGGATAGCCACCGACAGAGGAAAGTGGAATAAATTTGTTGTTGCCCTACAAGACGCCACTAGGCGTGGTGGCCACTGACTGCTTTGACGGTTGGTGGCTAAGGATCAAAGAAGAAGATAGGCCTACAACAAACTTACACCATGTCTTCCTGTATTGTGTCATCAGGACTAGGTCTGTTTACGCCTACTTCATTCCCTTCATGTCATTCACTATGTTACTGTTCGCACCCAGGTATGACACTAACTGCGAGACGGACAACTGTAGTGGTTTACACATAAATGTATTCTCATGACTTGAAATGTTTACAAGTTTTGAATGTTTACAAGAGTAAAGTTTGGCTTTGTCAGATTTGGTGCTCATAAATAAAATTGAAATGTAACAATACTGGCATCCATTTCCGTGACAACCAATAACACAGGGCATTAACATTCTTTATTACACCTCAATATTATTTTTTTAAATTATGCCTGTGCATTTAAAACCCTCAATTATTTCGTGTCAATAACATTTCACGTTAGCTCCTGATCTTAAGTGTTTGAACATGAGAATACAGTATTTACGTGCATCAACATGAGAATACAATGTTTACGTGCATCAACCTGAGAATACATCATTTACTTGCAACAATCTGAGAATATAATATTTACGTGCATCAACCTGACAATACAATCTGAGAGTACAATATTTACATGCATCAACCTGAGAATACAATATTTGCGAGCATCAACCTGAGAATACAATATTTTGTGCATCAACCTGAGAATATAGTGTTTACGTGCATCAGCTTGAGAATACAACATTTACGGGCATCAACCTGAGAATACAACATTTACGTGCATCAACCTGAGAATACAATATTTACGTGCATCAACATGAGAATACAGTATTTACACGCATCGACTTTAGAATACAGTAAGTCCGTGAATGAATCTGAGAATACAGAATTTACGATGATGAACATGAGAATACATTATTTCTGTGAATAAACCTGATAATACCATATTTACATGTTTGAACAGTATTTCCAAGAATGAATGAGAATTACAGTATTTACGTTAATGAACCTAAGAAAACTGTATTTAAGTGAATGAACCTTAGAATACTGGTAGTCATCATCATTCATATTTCTAACCCTCAAACTCCCCCCCCCCCCCCCACCCCCAAGGAGTATTGACATTCAAAGAGAATGCTGATACTGACGTATTTAACCGGTATCTCGTCAACTACAAAGTGAAATAATTAAAATTATGTATCTTCGTTAGGGAAGTGGAGATCATCAGGTCAATAATCGAGAACATATATTTGATGCACTATTTATACAACACTCAACATTCTGCAGTCACAATTCTAATAAGATGAAAATTACTCAGATGACTCTGATGAATTATTATAATCGTCGAATAAAAACAATCTGAGCGGGAGGGACAAATAATTCAATGATTCCAGCTTGGAAAAATTCAGCATATACATGTAATTTCTCAACACGTATAAACAGCTGATATAATTGTAAATAAATAAATTAATCAGTATAGTACAATGGTCGTGATCTGTAGCACTTTTACATTGAATGCTTGGACGAACTATTCTTTAAGATTCAGAATGTTCTTCAAAATTTCCTTGCAAAAAACGACACTTAAAAAATTTAACAGACAAACAATTCTCAGAGTGAAGTTTTGCTTGAGGTAAATAGAGTAATATTCTGGCTGTAACCTTTAAACTGTTAAACATGAAACCACCTGAATTTTTCTGTCTGCGAAAAAAAAAAAAAAAAAATTACGTCGTATCTTGAGTTAGTTCCGCGTTCCTTCTGCAATATATTCGGAATTAAGAAAACATAATCATAACAACGGGCAGAATTACACAGAGACGTTACTGACAATTTCAAACGAAAAAAGTAATTAACAGGATTGAAAAACAGGGGCTTATTGTAACAGCAGTGAGACACCTAGAAGAACGATCAGATAACAAAGAAACTCTCTGGTTTAAATTTAAGGACATCATAAAAATAGCAGCAGCGGAAGTATGATGTGGTTCAACTTGTGAAGAAGGAAAAGAGGTCACTTTGGTGGACAGAGGAAGTTAAAGGGAAAATAAGCGTAAAGAAAAATCCATGGATAGAATACTTAGAAGCTGAAACACAGAAGGAAAAACAAAATATAGAATATGTGATACTTAGAACAGAAGCAAAGAACAAGGTGCTTGCAGCAAAATAGAAATCCTGGGAAAAATTTGCAGAAAAGATGCTCAAGAAAACCAGACATTGTTCTAAAAAACCCTAATGAACACGAGGGAGGAAAAACAGTGCCATTTTAAATGTATAAAGGACAAGCAAGACATATTGGTTGCGGAAGTAATGGAATGATGGAAAGAATATTTCTCAGAGCTCTTTGACTGTGAGCAAGGTCAAGCCTTAGAAATCATAACCACTAGCACAGAAGAGGAAACCAATGGCGATAAAAATGGCATCAAGATGGAAGAACTGAAGGCAGCACTGGAAAAAATAAGGTAGGCAAAGCAGCAGGACATGATGGTATAACACCATAAATGGTCAAGTACATGGTGACAGCAAGTAACCTGTTAATCCTGAGAGTCGTACATGCAGCCTGGCGCCACAAGACTGTATAAAAATATATGGAGATTGCTATAATAACACCCATATTCAAAAAGAGTGACAACCGCCAGTGTGGAAATCATAGAGGCATATCCCTTCTCGCTGTCCCTGGTAAAATCTACACTAAAATAATAGAGCAGAGACTCCGACTCCTGACTGAACCACAAATTGATAAGTTCCAGTGGGGTTTCCGAACAAACCGAAGTACTCATTACTTTATCTTCACATTCAGGCAGCTGGGTAAAAAATGCCTTTCTTACTTACTTAGTCATTCCCCTTCAACCGTGAGGTGTAGAGGTTTGGAAGAGAGAGCTTCAGACTATCCTATCGGCTGTCTTCCTCCTGACCTGGTTTCATTCTTGTCCTCGGTCCTTGAAAGATTGTCTAATGTTGTCCTCCCAGCGGACTCTGGGTCGTCCTGGAGGTCTGGATCCCTGGCTCCCCATGCTTGTCGTGGTATCCGATCTTCTCCCATTCTGCAGACATGGCCAAACCATCTTATCTGGGACTGTTCTACTTGGGACTGCAGGGGGTGGGATTTTAGGCCTTGACGTATCGTCTGGTTGCGGACCATGTCTCTTCTTGTTACTTCAACCACCTTCCTCAAATACCTCATTTCTGAGGTTTGGATCTGGCTTTTATGGGTTGTAGTCATTGCCCATGACTCGCATCCATACGTCAAGACTGGGACATAGGTGGAGAGGTATACAACCATCTTCGTTTTCTTACCACCTTCTCTTGCTGAGGAATCCTCGATTTATGGCCTGAAAAAGTCTCCCAGCTGATGTGTTTCGAGTTGCCAACGCTTCTTTGATGCCTCCTGTACGGTCAATAACAGCTCCGAGGTATTTAAAGTGGTAGACCTGCTCCAGGACCTGTTCTCCCAGCTTAATCTGATGCATTCTTTCTTCTCATTATATCACCATGGTTTTTGTTTTAGAGCTGTTTATGACCATTCCTCTCTTATCCAGCTCTTCCTTCCAGACTTGCAGGTTTGATTGGAGATATGCCTCTGATTTAGCTATAAAGGCAACATTATCAGTGATAACTATTTCTTTTCCGTGTATGCTTGGGTAAAGTGCCACCACATTGATAAAGCTTTTCCAGTCACAATGTTCGGTACATAGGTCAGGTTACCGACTGTTGGGGCCCTGACAAGGTGTACTGTTAAGTGCGTGTATACTGGTGCAATGGGGGAGTGTGAACATCAATAATGACAAACGCGAATGGATGATAGTTCGACAAGTGCACAGGTCACTCACTCCAATCACAGGTGGAAGTCAAGGATGGCTGGACTACTGTGGTCGTTTCATATTATTTAATAGGACGTACACATGGACAGTACGAGCATCGTTACAGGAACACAAGTCGACATAAACAGCATAGTGTTGATCAGTGGTCTACCATCATAAATTAGCATTCACGTTGAATAACTTTGCAATGGAACATCTGTATACAAGCACTTAGATTTCCATTGTTTATAAATACAATCATCAGGCCTTACTGACCGAGCATGTCAGTTAATAAATACTGTTCAAACTTGACTCCTAAACAGGACCTCTTTCTAGCGAAGATTCCTTTAGGTAAATTACAGCAAATCTCTGTGAAGATAATGTTAACCCACTAGTATTGGGTTTTCTTTATACCTGTGATCTCTTAATCATCACATGATAATAAGGGGGGCATTCCCGTTCTCTGATTGATGATCGGCAATAAGTAGGATTCCAAAATAAATAGAATTCCAAAATGGCTTCTGGTTCCCTGTTGAGCATCGCACACTATACGGATGTATAGCAAATCTTCAATCGAAGCTTTGTTCATCAACAATAAATGATTCTATAAGAATCATCATATTCTGTCCTCATAATTGCTGCATATAAACATATTCAGTGTTGCTAGATAACATGTCGTCCCGACATATATACATAGGTGAATTCATATCGACGTCTGCCCATCTGAGCCTAGGAATGAAAGAGTTCAGTGAACAGTTCTTTACCTTGCCATACGAAATATACTAGCAAACACAAACACTCTCCTGGCGTTACTGAATCAACACTGGGGAACTCATGGATTTAACAATCCTAGAAGAAACTATCTTCGTCCCCATAATCAATCGAAGAGATCACAAACTTCGGACAGGTCTAAGACATGACGTCCCGCCCGGCTCCTTCATCACCGAAGAACTCTCTAACCTATCTTCATGCGCCGAAAGCACCTGACCCCAAAGTACAGTACAAGGAAAAAAGTTCCACTTAAACATACTAAGATATCAAGATATAAGAATTACTCGTCCTACATAGACAAGAACGACACATAGATTCGGGCCATAGATATTCTGAAGCAAGAACAATCTATTCCTGACCAAACAAAGAATAGATCAATGTAAACCTAGATTCCTACGCTTAGTTCGATCTTCAGGAAAGATACCAGAACTGATAACTCACAGAATGAATACACATCGCCTAATCTGAGTTCTGTCCCTTTAGACTGAAAATCGTGAATTCAAAGAAAAATATATTTTTATCAGACAAATAAATACATTTTACATTTGTATGCGTATTTACAGTAATCTGTGCGCCACACAAAAGAATATGTGCGCAACAATCAGCAAATGCCAGCTCTGAAATACAAACCTGTCTCATTTTCCAGTACCTCACTGAATACTTTCTTTTTCTCTCCCTACATGCCTTGATGACATCGTCCATGAGGAGTATGAAAAGATCAGGTGACAGGATATCACCTTGTCTTACACCAGTGATTGTCCTGAACGCTTCTGACTTATGGTTTGCTGTCCTCACATAATTTCTGCAAGAATTGTAGAAGCTCTGTATAGCATGAATCAGAGGTGCTAGAATGATGTTCTTCCTTGCCAAACAGTCCCAAAGTTTGCTCCAGGGGACCCTGTCAAACGCCTTTTCCAGATCTATGAAACAGAGATGGATCTCACTCTTATACTCAAGAGCCTTTTCACTCAGCTGTCTGAGTGTGAAGATTAGGTCATGCGTACTTTGGTTTGGTCGGAATTTACACTGGACCTCTTCCAAATGAAGCTCAGCTAGGGGTCGGAGTCTCTGCTCTAGGGTTCTAGAGTAGATTTTACCTGGGACACTGAAAAGTTATATGCCTCTATGGTTTCCACATTGTCGGTTGTCACCATTTTTGAACATCGGTGTAATGATGGCAATCTCCCAATCCTTTGGTATGGCCTTGTTGCACCACGCTGCCTGTAGGATCCTTAAGAATAAAAGGTCGCCTGATGCTCCCATATACTTAACCATTTCTAGTGTTATACCATCATGCCCTTCTGCTTTGCCCATCTTGATTTTCTTCAGTTCTGCCTTCAGTTCTTCCATTTTTATGTCATCTTCACCACCATTGTGGTTCTCTTCTATATTAATGGTTATCATTTCTGATGCTTGACCTTGCTCACCATCAAGGAGTTTTGAAAAGTATTCTTTCCATCTTTCCATTGCTTCTTCGGGGCAGTAAGCAATTTGCCTTGCTTGTCCTTTATAAATTTAAGAGGGCCTTGTTTTCCTTCCTCATGTTCTTTAGGGTCTATTTTGAACAAATTTTGGTTTTCTTGCGCATCCTTTTCTAGCTTTTCTCCAAATTCTTCCTAAAACGTCTGTTTTGCTGCTAGCACCTTGTTCTTTGCTTCTGTTCTGAGTATCACCTATTCTCAAGAACATCACAAGAACAGCTATGCTATGGACCCCTGAAGGAAAACGAAAGAGAGGCCGACCAAAAACAACTTGGCGGAGGACTGTAGAGGCTGAGATGCAAAGAATGAACCAGAGTTGGGGCACTGTACGAAGGATGGCCACCGACCGAGCAAAGTGGAATCAATTTGTTGTTGCCCTACAAGACGCCACAAGGCGTAATGGCCACTGACTGCTTTGACGGTCGGCGGCTAAGGACCAAAGAAGAAGAAGCCTCGTCTGCTTTGCAGGAGTGGTGCAACAGTGGCCAAAACTCAGGAGTATCTAAATGGGTCGTCAAAGGTGTCTACCTTCGCAAAAGATTACTCTTGGCAGAGATGTACATAGAAGGTTAATGATGCTTCTTCCTTACGGCAGTTTTAACAAGATAATTCAGAAGTCAAGAACAATGCTGCTTAGCGCTGATCACTTGTTAACAAATCTGTCCGTCGAAATTCTAAAGAATTTAAGCAATGGTTTTTAGCCCATTCAAGCCCCAGCTGAGTTAATTCTGCGAATTTCCTCTTAAAGTGGTATGGCTCTGTTTAGAGGAAAACAAATAAATGTATATATATATATATATATATATATATATATATATATATATATATATATATATATATATATATATATATATATATATATATATATATATATATACAGTAGAACTCCATTTATCCGAACCCCAATTATCCGAACATCCAATTATCCGAACACTTTGTCCAGAAAAAAAAACCAGGCGTCACCAGTCACGTTAGACTACATTTCTGAATCTTTTGATGCGGCAAGCTTCAAATGTGTGCGAACAATTTGTAGAGGATGGGATGGGCTTAAGGTCGGTCGCTTACATACAGGAAGTCAGTTAGATCATTATATCATAAAGTCAGATAATATCTGGTTTACCAATCCAGTGTACGTGTGCGTTCTAGGCAGAACACTGGCTAAACAGACACTTCAACTTAAAATAATTGTCTCTGCTACTAAAGCAGAAAAATTTTGGTGTACAAGTATTTCTCTGTGCGATATGGCATCTTCCAGTAAGCCTAAAGCATATAAAAGGAACCGCAATGTTTTGTCAATTGAAACGAAAACAGAAATTATCAAGAGACTAGGAAAAGGTGAAACTGCGTCTTCACTTGCGAGGATTTTCAATGTTGGGAAAGCTACCGTCTCTGACATCAAAAGTAACAAGGATAAAATTATGAGTTTTGCATCGAAATTGGAATGTGAAAATGGGTCGAAGAAACGTAAAACCATGAGAAATGCGAAAGATTTGAAATTGGAAGAGGCTTTGTATATATGGGTTGTGCAAAGAAGAAGCAAAGGGGAACCTATCTCTGGCTCTCTATTGTGTGAAAAGGCACTTCAGTTCAACAATCAACTTGACGGTCCTCCTGACTTTAAGGCTAGCCAGGAATGGTTAAGAAACTTTAAATCTCGTCTTGGCATATGAGAATTGGAGACTCAAGGGGAATCTTTATCTAGCGATGCAACTGCCGCTGAAAATTTTAAAGAAACACTCTTGGCTTTTTTGGAAGAAGAAGGTTATTCACTCGATGATGCGTATAATGCCGATGAGACTGGCTTATACTGGAAATCAATGCCTCAAAAATCACTTGCATCTCAGCGCGAAGCAGCTGCCCCTGGGTTTAAAAAGTGCAAAGAGAGAGTAACAAGTTTGGTAGCCGCGAATGCCAGTGGAAGTCATCGTTTACCGGTGCTAACGATCGGCAAAGTAAAAAAAAAACACGTTGATTAAAGAATGTGACATGTCTCCCATTGTGCTACAAAGCACAGAAGAGTGCTTGGATGAATAGTGAAATATTTCTTGATTGGTATACAAATTAGTTCATACCAAATGTGAAGAGGTTGAGAGAACAAGAAAAGAAAACTGGAAAAGTAATTCTTCAACTGGACAATGCACCATCTCATCCAGAGACGGATACATTGAATGCAGTTGATGCAAATTTTAAAATAATTTTTCTGCCTCCCAATGTAACAGCACTGATTCAACCAATGGATTAGGGTGTTATAGCAAAGCTTAAAAAGATGTACAAGAAGGAAGTCCTGCGTCGTTTATTGTTGGCTGAAGATGAAGAAAGTGTGGTGGCGTTTTCTCAAAGACTGCTGCTTTATATTAGCTGATGCTTGGACCACCCTGTCACAAGATAATCTCAACAAGGCTTGGAATAGATTGCTTGGGAAAAAAGGAGGAAATGAAACTACTGCAGTGGACACAAATGATGATTGCATAAATGAAGTTGTGGAACTGTTTCAAGCAATGCCCGGATTTTCGGACTTGACAAAGATGATGCACACACGTGGCTAGAAGTTGATAATGATTCTGGTTTTCAGTTTTTGAATGACGAAGAAATTTTGTCTTTTGTGCAAGAAGAAAACCAAATACATGTAGTGACCGATGATGAAGACTCCTCAGAAGTACATGATGTACTTGTAGATTATGAAGAAAACCCAAAACGTCGACCAAGTCCTGAAGAGGCCTTTATAGCACTAGAAACAGTGATGACTTGGTACGAGCAAGAAGATGACAGCTGTTCTACACAGCTTCTGCTGTTGAAGAGAATGCAGGACTTAGCAGCCAAAAGGAGACTATCCAGTTTGGTGCAAAAGAGGATTCCTCATTATTTTAAATAGTGGGCTACATCTGTGCAAGTACATGTATACGTAAGTTGCGCCTGGTTTTGAATCGTTTGTAATGTTATTTTGAAAACACTTCTCTTTCTTAAAAAAAAAAATAATTAATACAAGTAGTACATGCACTGCTGTGTAATAAAAGATTTTGGTGATACGGTCATCTAATACAGTGTGGGTATTATTATTACAGTACAAGTAAATATGTTTTATTGTGTATTTTCCTTGTGATGGTTAATTATTTTTAGAAATACGAGCGTATGTGTACATGTACTCGATACAGTGCAATGTCATCTGCATATTCCAGATCTTCCAATGTTGAAAATGTAGTCCATCTTATTCCTCTTGGACTGCCCTCTGTTGTCTGGCGCATCACCCAGTCTATGACTGTTAAAAATAGAGTGCTTGATAAGGGGCATCCCTGTCGTACTCCTGTCTTCACCTCGAAGGTTAGGTTGCTCTGCCCAACACTACACGTAAAGTTGGCATAGAGGCTTTTTATGATTGACACTATGCAGCTTGGAATTCCATAAGACCTCAGTATTTTCCATAAACTGTCCCTATGTATGCTGTCAAAAGCCTTTTCAAAATCAACAAAATTTATGTAAAGCTGTCTTTGCCATTCTGAGCACTGCTCTATAATGTTCCTGAGAGTGAATATATGGTCTACACATCTTCTGTTCTTTCTAAATCCTGCTTGTTCTTTCCTCAGTTTGTAGTCTACTGCCTTTGAAATTCTCTGTATAATTATCCTGCCTAGTATTTTGCTGGGAACTGAGAGAAGAGTGATTGCTCTCCAATTATTGCAGTCTGAAAGATCTCCCTTCTTGGGCAATTTGACAATTATTCCTTTGTTCCACTCTGATGGTGTTGTCCCCGTTTTCCACACTTGTGCAAATAGTGGTTCTAATAGTTCTGCTGCTAGCTCAGGGTCTGTCTTAAATAGCTCTGCATTTAAGTTATCATGGCCCGGAATTTTACCGTTCTTTAACCCTTTGATTGCTGTGATGATTTCTTCTTTTCGTGGAATGTCTGTATTTACATCTAGATCGTTTTCAGCCTCAGGAACATTCAATTGTGTCTCTGGTATTTCCTTGTTCAGAGTTTCTCTGAAGTGCTCTGCCCATCTTGTTTCCTGTCCCTCTGCTGTCTTGATGAGATTTCCTTGCTTATCTCTTACTAATGTAATATTGTTTGCACCTTGTTTTCCGCTGATGAATTTAGTTATTTTGTATACTGTGCTTTGTTCATTTCTCAGTGCTGCCTCTTGGGCGAAGAGAGGCTCACACAAGAAGCAGAGGTGAGGAGAAAACGTCGAAAGGAGCACCAGGAAAATAAGCAGCTGAGGGCTGTCACCTCAGGGGCGCATTCCCATAGTCAGTTATGACTGAAGGGGCTATTATTATTATTATTATTACTCGATACATTATGTAATCCAATTATCCGAACATTTGATTATCCGAACGATGCTCGGTCCCAAGGGGTTCGGATAAATGGAGTTCTACTGTATATATATATATATATATATATATATATATATATATATATATATATATATATATATATATATATATATATATATGAACTATTCTGGCTCATACGTTTGCTTTCATGCATGTAATAACTGAATCAATGTTTGTTTAGTTTTAAAATAACAGGTAACAAATTTAATAATCAATTAGTATTAACAGTTTAAAATAAATAAAATACGGGAGAATTTTATGTGGGAATCAAATTTTCTCTTTACGGAGATTTAAGGTGATGTTATGACCCTTTTGCTGGTGCTTTTTATAAGCACTTAACTGATATAAGGGAGTCCTGCAGCTGTGGTTTTCGTCACTTCTTGGTGATGAGTGTACTTTTCTCACACGAGTGGCGCAATAACTTCAGTACTCTGATAGCTTGTAACCACGAACATTTTAGACAAAATATAAAATAAATGTCTCGGCTAAGTACATTTGTGGGCTGCCAATTAACAGGCGCATTCTCGCTGTCCTCCCAACCAGTGTTAATCTCTCAGAAGAACTAAATTCCCGAGTACACAGTGCAGCTCAGGAAAATGACTAAAAATCACCATTTTGCTCTGGGTATTAACTGGGAAAATGTTTCTGTACAGCGCGAATAATGAGTTGCCTGAGTTACAAGTAACAAAGTGCATATATCTCACAAAATATTAAACACATTTGGCACATGCGATGTAATCCTCACTCATCTCAGCTTCATTCGGAGTCTGGGGTCACCTCTGCTGTCGGTTTTCCGCAGGACTAGCTAGAAGATATCACCAGCACTTGCTTTAGGGGTTTACGAATATACTAGTTTCGTCTGTCGAGGTTGCCAGCCACACACACACACTGTCACGGCGCGATTTCGCAGTGCATCTGCTGTACGAAAATCAGACTGGCAACATTGAGGTTGGCAACATTTGGATAACTAAACCAGCAAGTCATGTGACTAGGGAAGAGGGAAATATTAGGCGCCAAGGGAGTCCGTCAGTTTCTAGCTAGCGTCCGTATGAGGACGGATATATTTTTTCCTTACCAGCAATTCTGCTGCGAAGTTTATGCCATGGACTGATTGTTATAAGTACTTGCCATATTTTCGGTTGGAGTGGATTATGACGTGTAATTCTAGATTTGTAAAGTATCTAGTGGGCATTTTCTACAGACCGTAGAGATATAGGTTGTCAATGAGTTGAGTGTACCATTGTCACCATTTTTGCCGATCATTGTGAGCGATATTCATTGTAGTGTTCGTTCAGCAAGTCATATTGGAGTTTATGATATTGATAGATTGAGCTGTTTTTGTGGCAAGTTATATTGACATTATTATATTGTATTTCATACGTTTGTTGGCCGTGTGAGGCCTGATTGCGTGTGCATATTTATTAAAGGGAAATTCCTGTAGAAGGTGTTGATTTTCTTATGTCAGCCATTGTGATGTGGTCGTACTCCTAGGGAGCGAGCCTATTACCATTGTTATTATTATTATTCTAAATCCACATTACAGTGGTGCAGCACAGTGGAGTGTCATCCATAATAAGTTCGTTTTGACACACACACACACACGCATATATACATATATTTATATATATATATATATATATATATATATATATATATATATATATATATATATATATATATATATATGTATATATATATATATATATATATATATATATATATATAACCACTTAACAAGAAAACAAGCCAAATTTACATTTGTAAAACCATTGTTACACTTACCCCAAAGTTTTCGAAATACACAATCTCCACACACAGGTTAGAATGGACACGAGCAATTTATGTTATCTGCTCTCGAACCATTTGGTCTAGAAATTTTGAATCCCTTTTATAACGGGTGAATCTGCGAAACACTTGGTCTGGGAAAGTTTCTCTTATGACGGGTGATCCAATTATTTTGTGTTCCAATCTTTGTATTTTAAGTCCTGGTCCCTTAGGTTTTTCAGTCTCTGTATTTATAAAGGCGGGCTTACTTTTTAAGGTTTCAAGTTTCCAAAACACTGTCACTTATAAGTATGGAATTCAAGGTCGGATCCTTCTCTTTCTGGCTTTTTGGGAGTTGCACGTTTGAAGTTGCGAAGCTGTCTGTTCTGTGTCTCTGAGTTTGCTAGATTATATTTTCCACTTCTCAGTTCAAATCACAGGTTGCACTTCCGCAGACATTTCCAATGAAATTCAATGTTTATTCCGGCTCTTACTTCAAACCAATCGTAAGCTTTTTAGCACTGTGTGGGATGGGGTGTTTTAATTCATAATCTCCCTCGCGTGTTTAAAATATTACATTTTATATTCCAACTCGTGACCTCTTTATAATAAGACATAATATTTCCGGTGACATCTTGTGCACTCTCACAAATTTGTGAACTATTTTGATGGCCAGATGCTACCTTCAAATACTGAATCGCCAGACAGTTTGCCTGCAATAGATGATCTCGTGAAACTATTATTATCGCCCGTGTTTTCGTGCCTTCTCCAGACAGTCAAACAAAAACGGTCACCGGCCGCTCAGACAAACAATACTGGCTTCCTATTCATCCTCGTACGAGATCGTCTCCTATCAAATGGGGCAGACAACTCAAAGCGATAAACGTATTACCGCTGACCGGTGATAATGACCTGGTATTGTTACGATAATTCTACAGTTCACCTGGCGTTACGTAAACACGTCTACATGTAAACAGAAAAAGGTAGTCCACATAGCAGATACTTCCGTAGGGGAGTTGAGTGTTAGAGACTTCACTCTTCTGATCCAGCATAGAGAGTAACAAGAATTAAAAGGCATGATGTATGCCAAATAAAATAGATTGGTGAGAAAATGAAGAAAAAGAAATGATACTGCCGTAGATCTGAAGGTGTGAGAGAGAACCCAAAAGTGCATGTTCAGACGTTCTGTGACATTTATCCACACATTGAAAGTAGAAGTTTTTGGAAATTTTAGCATTAATAAAACGATTGTTTATAAATTTAATAAGTTTACAAAAGTATGGATCAAATGACGACGTTCCCACACAACATTCATAGCTATGTTTAAACATTACATTATATACACACTCAAAACAGTTCCTGTCGAGTTTTTTTGGATGCAAATTTATCAATGATGTCATTAAAATCAGTAAGTCGCAGTTTATCATTGTCTATGCAGAGAATGCTAAGATCAGACAACCGATCTTGGGACATTGTTGACCGCAGATCATTCTTAATCCTTTTTAGTCTAGAAAATGATCTTTCATCATTACAATTAGTAACCATTAAACACAGTAACAATCTGACAATTTTTTCCACATTTGTAAAAGCTGTCTGAATTTTTCCGTGGAATATTATTTGATACATATCCTGGTGGCAGAATTTTGTTTTCTTTTTCAGGGTGAGCTTGTTTGACGTACAGGTGGAAGTGCAAGTGTTCATCGACTAGACTGAGGTCAACATCCTGTGGATACTCTTGCATCAACATCGCGACACCATTTTGAATTTGTTCCTTGGTTGCTTGCAGGTTCACCAAAGATGAAAAATTGCCAGCTACACTCCTACACTGTTGCTCTTCTGTCTAGGTTGGCTTCAAGAGCATCCATGTCATAAATAAACGAATTTATTCTTAAACTGTCTCTTGGAGAAAGTTTGTCTAAAGCTTCTGACACTGTCCCATAATTTCTCTGTTTTTTCTCGTACTCTCTAGAGTAATTTTTGCTTGCTGTTCAATGTCGTCCAAATTAGCCGGAGTGTTTGATGCGAACTGCAATAGTGAACTGTAAATCTGTGCACATGTGCTCAGTGAAATTTGTGAACATTGGAGGACCTTGCTAACTTTATGAAATTGGTCTAGCTAATGTGTCCAAAGGTGAAGTAAGAAAATGAATTCAAATTCTTCCATTTTTTGTAGAAGATTTTAACCCTGTCGTCTAGTGTCAGTTTCATCACCGTAAATATGACTGATGGCTTCAACAATGTTAGCATAACTTTCGCTAATCGCTGCAGTAGCTTTGGCGTGAGCCTCCCATCTTGTGTCTGATAAATGAACTTTTAACTCTGGAGGCAATAAACTTTTTTTAGCACTGACCCTCTTTTTGTAGAAGCTGAGAAAAAGCAATAAAACTCATTTATTGTACCAAACAAATTCACTGCATTCAGACACATATCAACTGCGGTTCGTCCAACTAGATTTAAGGAATGTCCAGCACATGGAATAAACTTTGCAAACCTGTTCCTTTCCAGATTTTTTTGTTAACCCCGTTTTACTTTCCAGCCATGTTAGCTGTATTATAATATGATTGTCCTCTACATTTACTGAAATCAATTTCAAGTTCACTGAAGTAGTTCAGCATCCGCCCAGCCATACTTTCTCTGATGTGATCTTTCAGTTAGAAAAATCTCAGAAAGCGTTCAACTGGTAATCCATCACTAGGAGAAACATATCTAACAATAACAGTAAGTTTATCAACATGGGAAACATCAAGGGTTGATTCAACTGATAAACTTAAATAACTTGCTTGTTTAATGTCGCTAAGTATTGCTTCTCGAACTTTATTAGCCATCAACTGGATAACCTCTTCACATATAGTTTTGGATAAGTACGATGGCTGACCACCGCCTTTACTTCCATACTGATTTATGTGTGAATGCAGGAATGGATCAAATTTGGCAATTAATTCAAGCAGGCCAAGAAAGTTAACATTGTTGGGAGAATCACATATTTCATCATCTCCTCTAAATGCCAAGCCACATTCTGCCAAAAGAGAAATCACTGCAATAACTCGCTGAAGTAGGTGCCGCCAATAATCCTGCTCTGCTTTGATTTGCTCTTTGAGTTTTGATGTTAACGTTTGACCACACTTTCTTGTTAAACATGTTAGCACGGAGTTCATATGCTTTTTAGAGTTGTCGTGGGTTTGAACAAGATAAGCGTGATGCCAATCATTGAATCCAGTAGAAGATAAAGCTGTAGTTGAGTAATTTGGTTAGAGAAAAGTGTGCACACAAAACAGTAGACTTTTCCTTTTGTGGGAGAATACACTAACCATACTCGAGGGTAGGTTTCTCCATTTACTGTAGTGTAATGGAATACATTCTTTGAACAGAACCGGGCTTGGTTTTTGTATGTTTGCTTCGAATTGGTAAAAGACTGATCCCAGTGCTGACATTCCGATGGGCCTTTTGCAATCCAGAATGATTTTTCCTCGTTATTCAATGTCGTCCATAAACCTACGTCATTATTATCTCTGAAATCACTAGTTGCATGAACAGTTGGTATTTGTGTGTCTGCAGTTCTAGGGTTTTCGCTGAGCTTGTTTGCTTGTTCATAGTCTTTAAGATCGTAATGCGTTTGGACTGCTTCTTTTAATGTAACTATCTCGTGGGATGTTCCTTCAGCGCCTTGTGTTAATTCTTTGGCTATAGATCTTCTCACTTCATTGTCACTTTCTCCAGAAGTTTCCGTATTGGTAGTGGTAGTTACTGACAACAGTTCTCCTTGAAGAGAGGCTGTGTTCTGTATATAAACTGGTTGTTCATCAGTCTGCCCAGACTGCTCAGTGTAGTCTATTTTATTTTCTTCTGTTTGTAAACATAAATGTTGTGTATCTGAGAGGTTATGCAGGATGGTTCTGCCTGTTATATAAAGCCATATGGCGTGCTTGGCTTTAAATGCTTCAGTATTGCTTTCTGTTCCATTTGTTGCTTTCGTTTACTAGCACCACTTTCATATCGCTTACTCATTATTTTTAACACTAAAAGTCAAAATTAAATATTATTGTGATTCACAATGGTATAAAAGAATCCTCACTTGATTTCAAAATGCACGGGACATTACTCCAGGCTCTACTAATGTTTATAATGTTTTTATTTCGGAATGTAACTTATATCTATAATAGATTCGCATTTTGGCGAAGCTGGCAAGAAATGACGGTAATTTCTCCTTTTGGCTAAATTGAAAAGCAAAGGGTTAAGGCCTCCACAAACTTTACTAAACAGTAAGTGCGTATGTGTGTAACTGTCATCCAGTCATACGTGTTTAATGTTACTAGCAACTATGCCTATAAATTAGAATCAAGAATGTGTGCTTTGGTCACTTCCATCAATGTATTCCTGAATTTTGGATTTGTGCTTACACATTATTGGCTTACGTACGCCCCTGATTTTTATCATTACAAATGGAATAAAATTAATATTGATTTTTTTTTTTGGGGGGAGGAGGCCACCCCCCCCCCCCCCCCCCCCCCCCCCTTCCAGATTATGAGGCCCTGGGCTGCAGCACGCTCAGTCCATATGTAAATCCGTGCACTGCCTACACTACTGACTTACAAAAGAGTTGATGTCCTTTGTTGGAAGTGAGAACCACACAAAAACAGTAGGCTAATAAGTTGGCTAAAATAAACAGACCCACAGAAGAAATCATTCTCTACTCAGTAAGGATTAGCAATTTTTATTGGATTATTATAATTACAACTTAATGATCACGCTATCGTACCGTGAGCTGTAGATATAATAATTTATATTCAAGGGGTTAACTGACACCTACAAATTATTTCCAGGGTTCCTTCAAAATAAAAAGGTTGAGGAAGGCTTCTGTATACATACATTGTAACATCTGCTGTAAATATTTATTTAGACGCAATGAACATTATAAATGTAATATAACAACATACATTTACAGTATCAAATTACAATTAAGAAATAAAGTACGTTAAAAAACTATAAAAAACAAAAACAATAAGAACGAACGTAAAAAACAACCAAACAAAAACAAAAATACAATCCTCCTTGAAACACATCAGATTAAAGTAGTATATAATAGATAGATAGATAGATAGATAGATAGATAGATAGATAGATAGATAGATAGATAGATAGATAGGTAGGTAGATAGATAGATAGATAGATAGATAGATAGATAGATAGATAGATAGATAGATAGATAGATAGATAGATAGATAGATAGATAGATAGATAGATAGATAGATAGATAGATAGATAGATAGATAGATAGATTGATTGATTGATTGATTGATTGATTGATTAATTGATCAGTCTGGTTTGAAATTTTTAAGGGAGTTTACTAAGGTAAGTCTATTGGTTTAAGGGAAAGAATTACACAAACATAAAAATATAAATTCAAAAGTGGTTAATTAATTATTTTAATCTAGGAATAATTTAAGTTAGCTTTTTTTTCTTATTTGCAGCATATTTTTATGTAGTTTGTGAGACATATTTCATATTTTAAGTATAGTAATCTTATTGGCGTCTTATTATTTTTTTAAAGAATACATTTTACAAGAGCAGTCTAAGTATTTAAAGATTTTTCTATATTTGCATTTGTAACTTTTAATAGATAATTAATTTTTGAAACAGACTTTGCTTCGTCGTACAAACAAAACATCAGCACGAATAATGCTGTGAAGACCCAATGCCTAGTATCCGGCCTTTGGCTAGGATCATGTGTCTAGACGCAGGGACCGGTACAGTGACATTCATGTGTCATTAGGTCTCTTGTGTGAGAACACAGAGGATCACTACGGTGACACATGTTGTCATTGGGTCTTCTTGTGTTGGGACATGTGGTCTTGACCAGGGCCGGGTTTGGGCGGGGATAATGCGACCTCATGCGAGGAAAAAAATATGCGACCTCAAGCGAGGAAAAAAAAAAAAAAAAAAAAGAATAATGCTGTGAAGACCCAATGCCTAGTATCCGGCCTTTGGCTAGGATCATGTGTCTAGACGCAGGGACCGGTACAGTGACATTCATGTGTCATTAGGTCTCTTGTGTGAGAACACAGAGGATCACTACGGTGACACATGTTGTCATTGGGTCTTCTTGTGTTGGGACATGTGGTCTTGACCAGGGCCGGGTTAGGGCGGGAATAATGCGACCTCATGCGAGGAAAAAATATGCGACCTCAAGCGAGGAAAAAAAAAAAAAAAAAAAAAAAAAATCAGCACGAATAATGCTGTGAAGACCCAATGCCTAGTATCCGGCCTTTGGCTAGGATCATGTGTCTAGACGCAGGGACCGGTACAGTGACATTCATGTGTCATTAGGTCCTTTGTGTGATAACACAGAGGATCACTACAGTGACACAGTTTGTCATTGGATCTTCTTGTGTTGGGACATGTGGTCTTGACCAGGGCCGGGTTTGGGTGGGTAAATGCGACCTCATGCGAGGAAAAAAATATGCGACCTCATGCGAGGAAAAAAAAAAATTTGGCTAGGATCATGTGTCTAGACACAGGGACCGGTACAGTGACATTCATGTGTCATTAGGTCCTTTGTGTGAGAACACAGAGGATCACTAGGTGACACATTTTGTCATTGGGTCTTCTTGTGTTGGGACATGTGGTCTTGACCAGGGCCGAGTTTGGGTGGGTAAATGCGACCTCATGCGAGGAAAAAATATGTGACCTCATGCGAGGAAAAAAAAAAAATCTTAGACCTAAAGGTCTTTTTTATTTGGACATGTGCCCTAATATAACCATGTGCCCGGCACAAGAGATCAGTATAGTGACACTTATGTGTCATTAGATCTTTTGTGTGAAAACACAGAGGATCATTGGTGACACTTCTTTGTCATTGGGTCTTTTTGTGTTGGGACATGCGTTTGTGTTGGGCGTGTTCCAATGCGACTCACGCGAGTTAAATGCGACCTCATGCGAGGAAAAAAAAATCTGTATGTTTGGACATGCGCCCTAATATAACCGACTCGAAAACACAAAAGATCAGTACAATGACACTTATGTGTCATTTGGTCTTTTAGTGTTTGGAGATGCGCCCTACTATCCGACCTTGGCTAGGGTCATGTGTCTTGGCCAGTGCCGGGGTCGGGCGTGCTCCAAATGCGACTCAAGCGAGTCAAAAAAAAAAAATGCAACCTCATGCGAGGAAAAAAGTGCGACCTCATGTGAGGAAATTTAAAAAAAAAAAAAAAAAAACATTGTGGCCGGGGTATGTTGGGGGTTTGCTGTTTTTACGAAGAGTTTAGTTAATCGACTAGCCTATACGCTAGAGGTGGAAATTGTTCTTCAACAGACTTAAGGTTGTACCAGGTTCTGGGATGATCCTCTAAGGTGTATTAGTTTAGAGCAGTTGGCAAGACTTTGCTTCTTTTAGATGTAAATATAGCGATTAAATTAGGATGGATTGATTTATTTGCATAATGTCCAATTTTGGTATTTGATTCTTCAACAGCATTGATTTTCATAGAAACAACTTTTAATAGCCTTCAACAAGAGCTGACTTAAGTCAAATGTAACAAGTTCTTGAACAATTGCATATTTACAGTAATAAAAAAATGCATATAGAATGTCTATATATTATTTCATTGATGCAATATCCCTTTTTGCATCTTTTCATCATCTTCAATTTGTAAAACATGGCGAGACTCTTCTATTTTTTCTACCGTGTTCCTTCATTAGGTCAACGTTTTCTAAGTTCGACGACATCTTCCCATCTCTTCAGTTTGATTTATTGATCCAAGCTTTCTTTTACTTCTTGGTATTCCTTAGGTTTAATATCTCTCAACATAAGGACCTTCTTCCTTGGCAAAAGATCCAGATATATGATTTAGTTTTCATTTTAACCAAATCTTCGAGCGTAACTCTGTTCCAGTTATGACCGTGAGCTCTATCAGCTATGCATTCAGTTTGTAATAAATACTTACAAGTATATTGAAATTACAAACAAATAACATCACATCCTGAAATACACTTTTGCCATATAAGTGCGAAGTTGATCTCCTCAACATAAGAAAATACACTCAGTTGGACTGGGCACGTCTTTTCGGTTCCGCTCTATCGTTCTAACTCTGCATGGCGTCGCGTACCCATTCTGGCCGGAGAAAAGATCTGAGCTGTATCATTGGTTAGGGGAATCACATGACTAGTTATGTCATTTCTAAAGCGAAGCTAGCCTAAATAAAATGTATGTCATTTAGTTTTTTTATATCCTCCGTTTCTCATAAGATATTTATTTATGTTAATCTGTGGTTCCTCCGTCTCTAGGGGGATATAGCCTGTTTCCGAAGAAATCACGGTATACACGGCTACATACAGATCCCGGGGCCCTGCAAATGTATTCCGTAGGGAGACATTTGTATACTATTGTTACGTGCAGTCTTTGCTATCTAGCAATATAGTTTGTCTGTATGCTTGTTATGTATGAAAATATGTTATAACAATATTTCGGGTCTAAAGTATTTTTGTTAGAACCCTAATTTAAAGGGCGAATACCTAAAATTGACTTTTGGAAAAAGTAAATATTTAGTTACCTGCTCCTGAAGTCCTATATTGAATATACCAGCTGACGGATAGGAGAGGTTGATGCGAACTGCGCATGGGCAAACAAAAAAGAAGTGTGAAGCAGATTTCCGGCAAGGAAGGCCGTCATGTTTTGACCTGGGTTAGTCAGACGAAAAATGTCTGGACGTTTCTGCATTGTTTCGGGGATGGAATTTCTTCCACATATAGTATAGAATTCCCCAGGGTTATTTCTGGTCGTCAGGAGGGCGATTGTTATTATATAGTTGTGTGCGAATTCTATGTCAAGGTAGAGTCGATATATTGTACACTTCCTTGTTCTCGGTGCAAACTGAACATAATGTTGGGTCAACCGGTGAGGTGTGCTCACTGTGGTTGAAAGGACGAATTTTCTATGTATTAAGCTCGTTGGAGCCATTTAAGACTGTTAAGTCTATATGCACGCACAGAAACCCAGGAGAATAACATTATTCTAAAGACTCGCATGATTAGCGATATGTATAGTTTTTTGAAGTTAAACGTCCATGTCTGCACACGAGGGAACTCACAGTGTTTACTGTTCGTAGAGGCCTAATGTATGACCGTCTGGAGTGGAAGACCGGATGGTTTGCAAGTTGTTATTGCGATAACGTTGAAGAAGGAAACTCGCCTGATACATGAGGGAGTTTTATAAGCCTATCGTCGAAAGGACAGATCTTCACGCCACGTCCGATTAGAGTGATGGACTATGTTATTCTTCGTCACCCGCCATGTTTGGGGGTCGACTGAAGAAGAGTGATTTAAGGAGAGATATTTAAGAAGGTATCTGACGTTGCAAAGTCAGGATGAACAGGTAGTAGGTGTTGCTACTAGTTTGGAATGATGGATAATGTGGAGTCAGCAACTTGCTGACATATATATAAATATGGATATAATTTACAACTTATACATTTGAAATGAACTGTCTTCATGTCCGCCATGTTTCGATGTCAAGATTATATGGATGTGTCTACATTGTCTTGTGACTGTGACTTTAATAAATGGTAGAAAAAGTCCACAGCTGTTCACCCACATTATTGACTGCATACCTGTGATATGTTTAAGAACTACCTACATCAACTGTACATCCACTCCACCTCTACTCCTGTCAATATGATGAACGACACACACACATATTGGTACGTTACGTCTTATGGTACATGTCTCCACTACAACCTGGATGTCCACCTTGGCGAACACTTATACCACCCATTCGCGATATAACATTACAGCACGATATAACCACCAACAACTCTCTACTTAGGGTTTGAAGTACACAACACAGAAGAGAGAGAGGACATACTCCATCATCTTCACAGCCATGACATTACATTACAGTTAACAGTGGTCACCCACTTCCCGCTTTTCCTGCTGCTGTTGCGCATGACGGGAAGGGTTCTTTAATTCTACATAAGGGTCTTGTTAATGATACTCCGGTCTCACTACTTTTCGATTCCGGATGCACCACAATTGGTGTTAGACAATCGCTTGTAGATCCATCTTGTGCTACAGGAAGGGTTATTAAATGTGTCACATTTGGCGGCACTCTAGAAAAATATCCTACTGCTGTAATTCGCATTGCCACTCCTTTCTTTACTGGAGATGTGCATGCTTGTCTCTTACCTAATCCTATTGCGGACCTTATTATTGGTCGTATTCACGGAGTTAGGGAGTGTACCCCACAGCAGATTGCTGCTTGGGAAGATAATAACATGCAAGCTACAAATGCAGTAGTTACAAGAGCACAAGCTCTACAAACACCCGAAACTTCACTGAATAGTGATAATGAAGTTGATAGCCAAGATAGTCACTTAGTAATCACTCGTGACTCTTTCATAAAATTGCAAGAAGAAGATCCTTCTTTAAAAAAATTCTTCGTTCTTGCGAAGAAAGGTGATCCGAATCAGGATACAAATAGAAAATCTTGGATTGCAATGAGAAACGGCGTACTTGTACGTATGGTACAAGATTCGACTACGTCGGCACATTCGCAAATTCTTGTTCCCAAGAGCATGAGAGTGCAAATATTACAACATGCTCATGACTCGCAATGTGCTGGACATATGGGTTTTGCCCGTACGAAGTCGAGAGTCCTTGCGGCTTTCTTTTGGCCTTTTGTCAATCAGGACATTCGTATTTACTGCCGATCATGCAAGGTATGTCAGGAGGTCAAATCTAGAGGACCACGACATGCTGCGCCTATCCAGGCTGCTGACATTCCTATTCGGCCGTTTCAGAAAATGGCCATAGATATTATTGGCCCTTTTAAGGTCAAGTCGGCCAGAGGACATCAGTTTATCCTTACATGTGTCGATATGTGCACACGTTGGCCAGAGGCTATTCCTCTTAAGAGCATATCTACTACAGATATCGCAGATGCTCTTTGGTTGATATTTTCTCGCTTGGGGTTCCCCAGAGAAATATTGTCAGACCATGGCACTCAACTCATATCTGACACTATGTCACAGGTAATGTCTACCTTACATATTGAACGATCTCTCAGTAGTATCTACCATCCTATGTCTAATGGGTTAGTTGAGCGTCTGAATAGAACGCTCAAGACTTTGCTTGGTAAGATAACTGAAGATCATCCTCAAGATTGGGACAGGGTTTTACCCGCGGCTCTCTTTGCCTATAGAGAAGTCCCTAATGAACACACAGGATTTTCTCCCTTCGAACTTGTCTTTGGCGCGCGTCCACGCGGCCCTATGTCTTTATTACACGATCTCATCACTGCCGATGATATTAGCGATGAAACTCAATCCTCATATGAGTATGTCATTGCTCTTAGACAAAAGATCATTGAGGCATGTAAGCTAGCAACTGCTTCATCAGAAATTGCTAAAGAGAAGGCAAGGCAGTTTGCTAACAAGAATAGATGTCTACGACAACTTTGTCCAGGTGACAAAGCATTCGTCCTACTCCCCAGTAGGGAAAATAGACTTCTTATTGCATGGAAAGGTCCGTATGCAATAGTCTCTCGGATTTCCGATGTTGACTATGTGGTCGATATTGATGGAAAGCATAAAACTTTCCACATAAACATGCTTTCGGAATTTCACGAACGTCCGGACTATTTGCTGCCTATTTTCCAGGCAACGGATGATGCTCCTGCACCTCACGGTCATTATTCATCCCTGTCTGTCATACAGGATGAGGAAGCTACCTTCTCTGATGTCAACCTTCCCCTTCCAGTGGTTCCATTACATTCCACGGAATCTTGGAAAAACGTTTCTGTTTCTCCTAATCTTTCTGGTGACGAACATCGACAAGTCTCGTCGATGTTACAAACATTTCAGGATGTTCTCACTGACATTCCTGGACACACAGATGTCATAGAACATGACATAATTCTTACCGACAATAATCCAATTAGGGTTAGGCCGTATCCTATTCCTATACACTTTCAGTCGCAAGTGGAAAAGGAATTGGATGAAATGGTTCAATTATATTTAATTGAACCATCGACTTCACCATATTCTTCTTCCATGGTTATTGTCCGGAAGAAGGATAAGAACATACGAATTTGCGTTGATTATCGCAAATTGAATCAGGTCACAAAGTTCGATGCTGAACCGATGCCTTTGTTAGAAGATCTACTGATTAGACTTTCTAATTCTAGATTCTTCACTAAACTTGACTTGTCTAAAGGTTATTGGCAAGTGCCTTTAGCAGAGCATGCCAAACCTCTTACTGCTTTTTCTACACCTAGGGGTCTATTTCAATGGAATGTTATGCCTTTTGGTCTCATGAACGCCCCTGCCACTTTCGTTCGCATGATGCGTCGAATTCTGTCACATCGTTCGGATGTCATCGCATACTTAGATGACATCTGTCTCTTCAGTGATACCTGGGAAGATCACTATTTAGGGTTATATGACTTACTGTCCACTCTACGTGAGAATAATTTGACAGCAAAACCTTCTAAAGCTTTTGTTGGTTTTGGTGAAATCTCTTTCCTGGGTCATCGTGTTGGTCATGGTCTCTTGAAGACAGAAGACCACAATACTTCCAAAATACTGAACATCTCTGTTCCTAAAACGAAGAAACAAGTTAGGAGTCTCTTAGGTTTAATTCAATTTTATGGGAGATTTATTCCAAATTTATCTTCGATCATGGCACCTCTATCAACATTGTTGAAGAAAGGTTCGCCTAATCTGGTCCGTTGGTCTGAAGAATGCCAATCTTCACTAGACCAAATCAAGAATATATTTTCTTCTCCTCCCATCTTAAGATTACCTACTCTTGATAGGACTTTTGTTCTTCGGAGTGATGCTTCATCCACTGGGATTGGAGCAGCACTGATGCAAGAATATGCAAATACTCTGCATCCTGTTATGTACATTTCTAGAAAACTAAATGCGGCAGAGAGGAACTACTCGGTTTTAGACCGTGAGTTGTTAGCGATGGTTTGGTCAATTCTAAAGCTACAAAGATTCCTCCTGGGCGCACATTTCATTCTAGAGACTGATCAGAAAGCTCTTACAGCTATTCAGACTAAGAATTTGAAGAGTTCGAGATCCACTCGATATGCTATAGCTCTTCAACCTTTTCACTTCACGGTACGAGCTATCCGTGGTGCGGATAATGTGATGGCTGACATTTTGTCTAGATGCCCACATGACTCCAACTAATACTTCTGTCCTATATTTCCATATATTACAGAGTCATAACACACCTATATTTCTACAATAGATTAGCACATCTGTACTTACTTTATATGTACACACTATCGTGCTTTGTTGTCATCTTCTTCTGTTCGTTTTTTAAGATGATAGAGGAGGACTGAGTAGTTAATATAAGGGCCGTTAGTTTACTAAACAGCCACAATTATTAATAATGTATTGTACCTTATGAAGCATATTAGTTATTAATTAGCATTATATTGCTTGTACTTTCTCAGAATGTCATTGTTGAGCTGAGGACTTACCTTACTAGTATCAAGCATGACGAGTTCTAGATTGTGTACTTACCCTCGGAATACCAGAGCATATGTCCTGGATCGTCATGTAGTTTAACTTTACTATGTACTTATGTCATTACATGTCAAAGAATGTACTATTTAAATTTTCCTATCAGATTTGTACATCCATTTTTAAAGACAATATTAGAGTATGCTGTTTAATGATGATTATGGTAACTTGCATACGTATATTGTGTTTACATGCTAACGTGATGTGTGTTGGTGACACCTCCCCGATGTGAATATTTTTTGAGACATATTTATTTTTCTGTTGAGGTATATCCTCACCAGACACTCTATATTTAGCCTCATGTTAGGCAATTTAATTAATTATCAGCGCATAATTCGTGCGTTTTGAGCCGCTTATCGCATGCTCTTTGATATTTAAAAAAAAAAAATATGTTCCACATTTTTTTTTATCGGGAGGAGGTGGTGATATGTTGCGTGATAAATTCTCGCAACATCGTTTTTTACAATATCTATTTTATAACGCAAGGGCAACAACTGCTTGAAATTTATAGTCACTTTTCTCGGTAAGCATTTGTCTTCTCGCGTTGGTATCGAATGCAGTTAAGTTTGAGCTGTGGTCATTTTGCGCTGGACTGCGCATGACTTGTCTTGCTTTTTGGTCGATCGGTTTCCGCCCACCACTAGTGGAGTGAGCGATTTGGAATGGCGAAAGAGATGCCTCGTTGAAGAGGGGATCTCCGCTATTTTTTGTTCTGTCAGGGATGTGTAGTCCTCTTAATGGATATTTCGTTTATTCGAGATAATACCTCTAGTGTTTCCCACATGCCGGGAGGCGTGATATTTCTGTGTATTTCATGAAAGCAAGGTAAATTGACTTTTTCATTAACTCTATCGATTTTTGGTCGTGAGCGATTTCGATTCATAGCCTGTCTTCGAAAGTCGTCGTCACGAGATGTTTTCCCAGCTCACATGTCGCTGTATTGTACTGCATCGGTTGATGCAGGTCCCAAGGACCATTACTTGCTACTTTGTTAAATGAACTAGGTTTGAAAAACCTTTATTATCTAGAGGATATTTTTGAGGACATTATTTATACTTCGGCAGACGTGTCTGTCTTGCTGAAGTCAGACTAAGGAGAGTGAACTGATCTCATACATCTGGTTATCTCCTGGCTGTTATAGAAAAGGATGGAGTTTTTCACCTGACTACATTTACAGCACTATGAAATATAACATGCATCTGACTCATCATTGTAATGCTGTCTACCGTCTATTGCTGTATTGAATGTTGCTGTGATAATGACTGTTTGATGTGCCTACATATTCGCGTAACCATTTTGTCACTGTGGCGTCCACAATAAATAATGAAGAAAAACGTCAACGGCTGTTTCAAGAATCATTGACTTTATACGTCGTGAGTTTACTGACGTCCTATGTGGATTGCCCTGTTATTTTTGTATGAACATTGTTTGACTGAACACATCTGCACACTACACAAAACCAGACATGCGGATACCATCCATCATCATATGGCATCACGCATCAACTATCAATGTCCAAATTATCCTAAAAATTTTCTAAGTAAAAAAAACTTTCAGAAAAATTTAAAGTCCAAAAAATTTTCTAACTCCAAAAATGTTCTGGAAAAATTTAATCTAATTCCTATACTGAGGTCCTATGTCTATATGAGATCAACTTCTATATAAAAACTTTGTGATGGACATCAACGTCAAAAAATTTTAAACTATCCAGATTTTTCAACATTTTTCATCAAATTTTCAAATTGGCAACACTGACCAACAAAATATTTCTAACATCATCCAATACATAAGGTCGTCACTAAAAATGTGACGAGTGGCAACACTGGGAAATATGAGCAATAATATATCATATTTGCATAACTTAATTGCATTATCATAATCTAAGTGCATGTTGACAACATATTATTAGTCATTGTGGGGAGCAGGGTGTAATATCATTTCTGTTCCTGTCATTGGTTCCATATCCTAAAGCTTCAAGTACCCTAAAAATGTTGCAGTTATTTTCTTTCTGATGTTCCATAATCATGGGTGTAATTTATTTATTTAGTTTCCAAGTATTTACACTTTATTCATAGAGATTTTGAAGGTCTCCAAATCTTTATTGTCCTGATGATCTTCTTTTCATAAAACAGTTTATCCTTCCTTGATTATCCATCATGTTTTCTTTTCTAGTAAATGATCTAGTTGCTCATTGTTATTATAAAGAAACATCTCTAGGCATATGGGTAAAGATTTCTAAATTATAATGTAACCATTAGCATGTTAACATGCAATCATATTTTACACAATAAAAGCATTAAAGCCTCATGGCTTATCCTTATTTATTTGTGTCTGAATGTTTCCTGTATTTGACATTTTCCAAATGGTAAGTGTATAAATTCGTTCCAAGTCTATCACTGTAGAGAATGTTCCATATTACATTTTTTTTTCTCCAAAATATGTGATGTTTGTCTCCAATATCCACACAGATAATAGGTCTGGTGGTGATCCTGTCCATTTATGACTCAGCCATTTCTAATTGTTTGAAATCTTTCTTTTTTCTTGTTTTCTGTCAACACGTTATTCTTTTATGCGAGCCATAGCTTAAAATTATTTATTATTACTAGTCTTGTTCTAGAAAAATCATCCGTGCACTAGCTTTGTCGCAATTATCATACATAGATTTTTCAATCAATTACTAAAACAATATGTTTACAACATGTCATTGAAATAAACTTGTAATATTTCCATTAAAGACAAGGTTCTTGGCACTCTGGCTACTATGTATCCCTGTTATCTTTGGTTCCATGTATATAGTGTAACATTTTTCTTCTTTTTCTTTATGGCGTTCCAAAATTTTATGCTATGGGGATCCTGTCTAGTTCTCCTGTTATCACTAGAAATACATCCTTAGTGAACCTTATGAGCTGTATCTGTCAATATTTTGCAACAACACATCATACAATCATTATAGAAAATCAAGTCGAATATCTTAATTCAGTAACAATATATAACAAAAATATTTTATTTTACAATATTTGCATTGTCAACACCAGTTCTGCCTTCGCAGGTCGAAGGTTTTTCAGAACTATATGGTGTTTATAACATCTGCTGCTACAGCCAGATGATCAATTTAAATTTCTTAAATTCACAATAATTTAAGTTAATTATTATTATGGGGCATGAGGGTATACGTATTCCAATGTTGATCCATGACGCAGCAATATGTATGTCCCATCTAGGTATTCTTTTATAATTTCATATCCATCTATTGTATATATATATATCCATGACACGTCAGTCCGTGGGGTTACATTGTTTTTTTTTTCTTATATCGTAAGGGGCAATCCAACCTCAGTATTGTCACAATGTGTCAATCATATTTCAATCATCTGGTTTATGTTATTATTTGATTTAAAGTACCATAATCATTTCAATATAACCATTAGCAAGCAGTAGTCATGTGCATTCTATCTTATTATAATCAGGTTCACAATATAAGGCAAGTGGCAAAAGTATCAACAATATTTTCTCCCAAAATGTGGAGATATTACACAATCTCTTGTCTCTTGTGTATAACAAATATTTAATCATTTCATTCCATTATTATATTATTTTGTCCATAACCTCTGTGGTTCCATGGGATTTTCATACTCCAATTGTATCTCCTTTGTCTATGTTAAGCCATATATTTATGGTTCTCTTATGTGGTAATCCTTTGTCCTTTGATTCGTTTAATGTCCGTGGAAATCCATAACATTTTCCAATTATTTTAACGTCTTTCTTTCGAATCTACGAAAAAGACTATAATATTAGTAACCAACATTAATGTGGGGCATTTGTGCATAAGCCTCGTATCAAAACATCCTTTGTATTATCATATAGTTTCACTATAACACTGTAAAACCTATATAATGTCACAGGCAACCTTCATAACTAGGTGCTTCTTCTTCTTGTGTGTCACAGGCAGTATCAGGGGAAAAAAAGTGGCAATGTATTTTATCTCTGGAGTTAGCATACACAAATGCTGTCAAGGGGTATTCTAATCTGCAGAATCAGCATGCGCAGATGTCTTTGGGGTTATGGGTAAAAGGCAATGTCTTGAAATTGGGGCAGTGTATTTTACATCAGCTTGTCATACAGGTGGGTAATTTTTTTTTTTTTCATGAGTCATTTGTTTACATCAACAATTTGTGGGGGTAGTACAATGGTGTGTATCAGCAGTGATGGATGTCAAGATTTTGTACATATGCTATTCTGTAGTATACTTTGTATTTTTCCAACTATTCTGCATAGTTAACTTAATCACAAAAATGCAACACCAGCATTTTCTAATATCTCCTTATATAATAATTTCTTAATAGCGGGGCTGGGAAGGAAGTGGAATTGAAAATGAGTAAGAATGTTAGGAACACTGTTCAGAACAAGTAAAAGGACAGTATACTTTGGAGTCGTCATGGATAGAGGGAAAAATAAACTATCTCTTGATTACAAGAATATTGTAATGCAAAAGGATGAAGATATTACTTGGCGAACGAATTTATAAGTTCCAAATGTTGTCTCAGAATGATAGAAAGAAAAGGTGTGAGGAGTGAAGTGGGGAAATCTTATAATGGTTGTTGAAGATGGAATATACAATCTATTTTGCTAAATGCAATATTTTCAAACAATTTGTCATAGACATTACTCAAAATAAATACACCTGTAGGAAGAAAAATATAGCATGACAGATATGGCTATAAATTGTAATGGTGTGAATTATTTATATTTCGTTACAAGATGTTATTTTGGGATCAATAGTGCATTATAGGAATAGACAAGTCTAGTGGTATAGGCATTATAGGTTAAAATGATTAGGAAGGAGTAAGAACAGGACTACTAGTGTAAGGTGTTTGCGAGAAGATGCGCTAAGATGCATGAAAAGGAAAATCACTGCACTCTGGAATTTGTAAGGATAAGAATCGAGCTCAGGAAATGTGGAAGGTGATCATAAATCAATGTCATAGCAAAATCAGCGTGACATATATGTTATAAATGGGATGGTGTAAGTTAACATTATCACTGTCTAACTAATTTAACGTTTTATGTGTCTGATTGCCAATAACAAGTCTGTGATTTTGTGTCAATTTTATTTCACAATCAAAACCTTCTTATTAAAATCATCTGTGGGCCGTTCTTGAAGCACTGTAGTCATCAATAACTTGTTTAGGTAAGGTATTTGCTGGTTATGGTTCTGTCATCTCGTTCTGGCACTAGGCATCTTGATTTGAACCGGGTTAGTACATTTCATACAGGCTGAAAATAGAGTATATGGGAAAGTTAGAACATTATAAAACAGTAAGTTCACATATGCGTTGACCGTGCATGGATGGGCATGCGCATAACACTTGGGCGTGTTTATAGAAGTTTCGCCATTTCTTTCATTTTTTTCATCATTTCGAGCATTGTGATTTCCCGACTGGATAGGCGAGCATCATATTGAGTAACCGTGGGTGAAGTAGGCTATATCATATTAGCTGATTGTTTGGGCGCGGAGGTCATCGACGAAGACGGTGATAATTTCACTGTAGATTGGAGATGTGCGGCAGGTACATCTTTTAGTTTGGAAGTAGGTGTATGTTTCGCCTTGGTTTTTCTTCTGACCTGGTTCTGCGGTACTTTGACACTGTTTACGGTGGGCACAGTAATTTGTTCACTGTTGCTTTTGGCAGGCTGATGATAAGCTGAAGAAAATGGTACCGACTCTGATGTGGCCTGGGGATGTGTGGCTAGTACCTCTTGGCGTGGTTTGAAAACATGCCTACGTTTCGTCATAATTTTTCATCGGACATGGTTTTGCGGCATGCGAGGAATCTTGGTGACAGGAGGTGAGTCATCAGATTCTGTTATATAGGCGCGTTTGACACTGGAGCTGACTGGTACAAATAAGGTGCTATCTGCATCACTGGTTTCAACAGTACTGACTGGGTCTGGCGAATCGATGTCTGTTTCTCGTTCATATACATCCACTATTTCTCTATCATTTTGTTCGTTGGGGTCTGACCAAACTGCACTGGGGTTGACACTGTTTTCTTTCATTTCTTGTTCCGTTTCATCTCCATAAAGATTGCTGGTATATGGTTCAACAAACTGCTTTGGTGTGGTTTCTTCAGGATCTACTCGTTGAGGGTGATCAGCTGTTTTCCTGTAGTATAGCAGTGATTGTTCTTCACTAATATTCCAGTCTGAACTGGGAGTGTGGTACGTATCGATTGTCGAATGGTCACTGCGGGAATAAGTTTGAGTGTGGATAAAAGATGACGTGGTATTTTCATCCTTTGATGTATGAGGCATGATTTCTTCATTTCGAATATGCAGGTCTCTGTCTTGGAGTCGATTACGCAGTTCTAGTGGTGGAATGTCTTCCTCGTTTTCGGATGAGTCTCGTTGTTGTCTTGCTCGATGTATTGCATCAGTGGGTTGTCTGAGTACGTGGTCATACTGGTAAAATTCAGAGTCTGTTGTTTCTGATTCTGATAAGTCAGACGAATCTGTACTGGATGGGTTATAATGTAGAGTGGCTTTTCTGACTGGTCTGGTAGTTGTCGTCAGAGGCGTGATAGGACGATGGTTATCAATTTTGAGTTGTTTTGCATGTGCCTTTGTAGTGTGGTTTTTCTCTTCATTCCAAATAGTGAAGTTTATGGGGGTCATTTGTTCTGTAATTTTGTCTCCATCTTCTTCTTCTTCTTCGTTCGCCCTGAAAAGGACGGTGGTTGCGTTGTGTCTGTTTGCGCCTAAGCTGTGATATCTGCACCTTTCGGTCGACACATCCGACTTCTGCACGGCATTTTTATGGACCGGGTTTGCCTTCCCATTTAGATCCGCACTCACTCAGCCAGACTGCACTGCTGCAGACTGTTTCCAGGACCACCACGTGGAGGTGGAGTGCGGTCTTGACCAGCTCTGATTCGCTGGTCCTGACGCAGGCAGTCAAGCTATGAGTCGCTGACTGCATTCACTATTGCTGCATCTTGGGGTCCCATTTTGTAACCATCTAACCATTGGTCGCCGAATTTTGAGCTGCGGACATGTTTCTTGTAGTATACTCTGTCTCCTATTTTGAACGTTGGTAGCTTGGCTGATTTATCATGTTTCTGCTATTTGTAAAATGCCTTCTGCGTATTACGGTGTGCAATCTGGTGAGCTTTTTGCTTTTCTTTAAGAATTATTTCTATGGGGTCTTCTCCCATATATTTTCGCTGTGGACGAAGGAGGTTGTCTAAAGGAAAGTTTGGCTCCCTTCCGTACAGCATGTAAAATGGTGACATCCCTGTGGTATCGTTCACATTTACTCGGATAGCTTCAAGGGCTTAGTTAATGTACAGATCCCAGTATTGGTGGTTCCCTTTGATATATTTACTAATAATATCATGCAGGGTGGCATGCATGCGTTCGTTTCTACCGTTTGCATTTGGGTTGTAGTAACTGGTTGTAGTATGTTCAATATTCAGCTGGTGTAAGATGGTTTTAAATGTGTTACCGATAAACTGTTTACCGTTGTCCGAAATGTTTCGTTTTGGACAGCCATGCCTGGGAATGAATTCTTGTAAAAAAATTACGTAATGGACTGCGATGTGGCATCACTAAGTGGGTAGCTTTCTGGCCAAACAGAGTATTGGTCTACCATATGCAGAAGGTACTTGTTGCCTGATTGGGTGAGTGGGTAGGGACCTGTTATGACAATGCTTATTGTTTGCATGGGATAATGGAAAGGTTGCATTTCTTGGAGGGGAATTGAATGTGGCTTCATGTTTCGCAGTTTACATGTTCTACAGGTGGCCACGTATTCTGTAATGTCTTTATACATGGTTTGCCAATAATACCTTCTCTTTATGATATCAATGGTTCTGTCTCTTCCCATGTGCCCGTTGTTATCATGGAACTGTAGCAGTACTTCTGGGATTATATGTGCTGGAATGACTTTTCTTAGCGTCCCTTCTTGTTTATGATCGAAATAATATAGAGCTCCATCCGTTGGGTGTACTGTAAAATCCTTACTTTTGGTTGGGTTTTTCTTCGTGTATGTGAGCAACTTGACAATTTCTGCATCTTTTGCTTGTTCTACTCGAATGTTAGACATATCTTGACCTTCTTCTTCTACTTTAGTGGCTGAATCTGAGGTACTTCTTCGTCCTGGTGAAGTAATTACATTGATTTCCTTAGCCTTATTGTCAATTTCTGAGGATGTGCCATCATTTTTGACTCTGTTTGTTTTCACCTCTATTTCATTATCATATATTATTCTTGATAGAAGGTCTGCGCAGGTGTTCAATGTGCCTGGGATATATTCGATAGTGGTGTCGTATGACTGCAAATTCAAGGACCATGTCTGTAACGTCTTAGGCTGTTCTTGTGTTTTGGTGAGCCAGTTAACAAAGGGCTGATGATTAGTTCGTATAATAAGTTTAGTTCCTCTGACATAAAAGTCCAATTTCTGTACTGCATAGTGAATGGCGTATGCTTCTTTCTCAGTGGTGGTCCACCGTTTATGTGACTTTGACAATGCGTGGGATATGAATGCAATGAGTTTCTCATTGGGGATGTTTGGTAGGATGGGTGTTTCATCTTCTAGTACTGGTTGTACCAAACACGCACCGATTGCGTTGTCCGAGGCGTCGGTGTATAGTATTATGGGCTGAGAAATGTCTGGATGTCCAAAAAGCGGGATGGTGGTTAGGGCATTTTTTAGATATTTAAACGATTTCTTGCACTTTTCTGTCCTTCTAAATCGTGCATACTTGCGGGTAAGGGCTATCAATGGCTCAGCTGCTTTCGAGAAATGTATGATATGGCGCCTATAGTATCCCACGGAACCGATAAATGAACGTGTTTGCCTGACTGTCTTGGGGCTAGGCATCTCTCTTATGGCCTTAACTTTGTCTTCGTCTGGTCTGATACCATCTCTATTGATGACGAAGCCTAAATATTTAGTTTCTGTCTTTAGAAATTTACACTTCGACAGTTTTAACTTTATTTGGTGATGCCTGAGTCTATCGAAGACTATTTCTACCTTGCGAAGGTGGTCTTCTATCGTGCCTGCGGTATGTATCAGTATATCGTCTATATATGCTAGGGCGAATGGTTGTAAACCCTTTAAGACTTCGTCCATGAGTGACATATATGTTGCTGGCGATCCTTTTAGACCAAATTGCATCACGTTCCAAACGAAACTTCCTACGTGTGAACAGAATGTGGATTTCTGTTTTGCCTCAGGTGTCATGGGGATACACCAAAAGCCTGACCTTGCATCAAGTGTGTTGAAGTAGGTAGACTTTCCCAACGTCGCAAGTAGATCGTCTATTCTGGGCAGGGGGTAGGAAATGACTTTTGTGATTTTGTTCAGGGCACGGTAGTCGCAGCAAAAGCGACTGGAACCATCTTTTTTCCATACTATCACTATGGGGGAGGACCATTGGGATCTGGATCTTTCGATGATTCCCGCCTGTAGCATTTCATTTATAGACCTTTCCACCAGTTCTCTGTTTTTTAAAGGCGTATGGTAAAGTTTGAGGTGTATTGGTTCCTCTGTTGTTGTTTGTATGTCCATTGTGACAGTGTTTGTTCTGTCTAATTCCATGTCGTTGAGTGCGAATACGTCCTGGTGTTTTTCCACAAACGTTTTCAATCGTGGTCTATTTTCTTCTGTGGTGTTCAGGGTGGCTAGTAACTGGGATACCCTCTCTCTGTATTTATGGTCTGCTATGATATCTCTGGTCTGTCTTGATGCCTCTGTTTCCGTCCCGTAGTATTGGGACATTTTTCTTGCATCTTGTGAAAATCTCTGCTCTTGGTATGTGGCCTTCTTTTGAGTATTTCTTTGCCGTTCATTGGGCTGTGCTTGGTATTGTCTCCTCTGCCATCTGCTGTGTGCATTTTCATTTGTCACTGCATTTACTGTATATACGTTTCTTGTTTTATTTCTGGGGTAGTCGTTATTGTGCCATTTTTTCTGATTATTGCTGCCGTAACTGCGCCTATCCGCGTGCGTTACTGTATGTCTTTCTCTTGTGCTATAGGGCTGTCTTCTTTCTGTGGGTGCAATTTCTTCCTTCTTTCTGTTTTCAACCTTGCTGCTATAATATCCTCCTGTGGTGGAGTCGTATAAGAATTCTTCCTGTTCCTCAGAATATTCAATTGGTTTTGGGGACTGCATCATATCCGCCTGTTTCTGCATCATATTGATACTCCATGGGGCATGTATCTCTGTCCTGTAGCTTCGGATATCCTCCTGGCAAGACAATTTCTGTTTCTCTGTTTCTCTCTGATATACAGCACTTCATCTTTTCTCTTGGTGTGTTGGGGCGCAAAAATGAGTGATTATAGTCATTTTCATACCGTGGCCTTACTTTCTCCTTTCTTCTTATATATGGACTGGTTCGTTTCTGCAGTCCGGATAGGGTAGGCTGTGGTGTAAGATACCTGTGGCTGGTATTTCTGTCTTTTTCTGTATAGGAACGATAGCTGTTTACTTTTTGTGTGCCATGGTAGGAAATAGCGAATATATGAAACTTGGCCGACCTTACAAGTTTGCATTAGCTGGAAAGAAAATCTAAATCTACAAGAGCAAGCCCGGTTGTAAGACATTTAAATAATAATAATTCACCAAAGGAGATAGAGTATGAATGATATCCAAAAGGATATTATTCAAATATAAATAGTTTTAAAGATAATTGATATTTTTCATCGTCATCACATCTGCTAAAGGTAAGCCCATAATCTTTAAAAAATTATTATAACTACATACCTAAACGGATTTCTATAAAACTTGGATATAATGAAAGCATCATATGGGGAAAATGAAAGGATACCTAAGAAGGATGGAAATAGATAAGTGTGTAGTGACAAGAAGAGAAAACAAGTACAGAAAAAGCACAGATCGCCTCAAACCAAGAGATTAAAAGAAAATCTTAGCGGACTTCAGACTGTGATTTCTTGTACGGGAGAGTCGCCCAAATATAAGGACACAGCAGCGCGTTTAAAATCACACACACCAAATCCAGAAGCCAGAGTGAGAAACTGGAAGACAGTATGTGCAAGAAACGTGCTTTCTTCACGCTGCATGCAGGGCATATGGACTTCAACCAATGCAGCCTCACCGTGCGCTTATTAATCCTAAGAGGGTATGTAAGTTTATTAAAGATATATGTGTGACTAATATCAATTTATTTCAGATTTAGTTTACGATTTGATGGTATCAGATATAATAAAAAGGTTATACAGGAAGCAATTACGCTAACCAGAGATAACCTCCACTGGCATTGTCAGGAAGCATAACCATTAACTGGTTAGCCAAATATATCATGGCTAGTTCTTGCCTGGAGTCTTACGACATACCAGCAAGTACATAAGTGACTTTGCATCCATAAGTGGATGGCAAAGGTTATATCTTTCCCATGTATCATAACATGTGATTTATTCATGTATTTTGTTATTTCTGCACAGTAGACAGTATCTTATCATGCTATCTCTCTAACATACTACCATGAATCATGCATTTATATACAAACACTGAAGATATGGTCGCCTCATGAACAGCAGTGGTTGGTGAGATTGTTGGAACACCATGGCCACCTATTACCTTTTGTTCCAGGTTTTATGATCGTTCCTGATCGAGCTCATGATCGAGTTCGTGATCGAGTTTAAACTAAAGACTTGAGGACCTTTGATCCTGCTAACTGAAGCCTAGTGATCAAACAATCTTCAACACCTTAATTCCCCCGTAGTTATAGGGCGGGCTGAAGGAAAGTCTTCCTAATCAACAGTGTGTCTCAGGAACCTCGTACAAACACAAGATGAGTTTTTCTGTATTCATCCAACAAACACCTTGAGCAGTTTCTAAAGCGAATGTCGATGATGATAACAGCTAGAGACTAGATAGCAATATATATCAAAAATATACTGTGACAGACTTTTATAATTCCATAATTCCATTCTTTTATCTTATTGATGGTTTCTGTTGTTATCCATGGCTTTTTGTTGTCTTTCCCTTTTCCCCAGTATTTCTTCACATGTCTCATTCCATACCGTTTTGATTTGCTGCCAATAGTCTTCTGTATTCTCTGCCTCTTCCAGCTGTTGGAGCACCTGAAATTTGTTGGATATTGTAACCGCAAATTTGTCTCTTGTTTCTTGATTTCTTAGATGTCCTACATTAAAGTGTTGTCTATAATTTTGCATTGTTGCATATCTCTTGAGTTTCATTTTTACTTTGGCTATCAGAAGGTGGTGATCTGATGCCACATCTGCTCCTCTATATACCTTTACATCCTGCAATGATGATCTAAACTTCTTGTTTATGCATATATGATCAATCTGATTTTCTGTTCTATGGTCTGGTGATATCCATGTTGCCTTGTGTATTCTCTTATGTGGAAACATGCTTCCTCCTATAGCCAGTTGATTTGAAGCACAGAAGTTTGAGAATAGTTCCCCATTTTCATTCATTATTCCTAGCCCTTATTTTTCACATGACCTGATTCAGATGGTTGCACCATACAACACCTCCCTAGACCGAAATGAAAAGGGTCGCGAGTGGCGATGAATGACGCGTGAGAATTAGTTACAGTAGTCTCATGTGTGGCCTTGGAGCCTCATGGTCGTGTGTGTAAAGTGTGGCATTGCCACGGAAGTATAATGGTGTAGAACTATAAAGGAAATATTACGGTGATGTGAAGCCGGTAAAATAAAGGGATAATATGTAAGGACCATTGAGTCCGAAGATCTAAGGCGGTAGAATTAACAGTAATCCCAGAAGAACGTGTGGCAGAATGATTAAATCTGTATTAATAATAAGTATACTAATCTTTTAATTACAATACATTGATTATTAACAGACGCGTGATGTCTGATAAAACTGTGATTATATTGCGTGTTTTTTAAATGTGAGACATATTAGTATTGAAACTCATGTTGAAAATTGTATGCTGATTAAAAATGATCTGAAGTCGTCAAAAGAGACTTGATGAATAGTAAACGTTCTACAGTCAACGTTAAAAAGTTGTATCAGTTTTTTTACCGTTATTTTCAAGGTCGGTTCCGAATAGAACAATACAAACTCTATCAAGCAAAGAATAATTGAAAATGAATTAAATATTAATATTCAAACAATAGAAAAGAAATTCAGAAAACGAACCCAGTGTTGGACAGAAGATCGATCCTTAAATAAGACAGATACGAGGAATAAACCTCACTGAAAAGAAACTACAATATCAGCACCAGTAACAAAGAAAGCCCACAACATAATTGGTGTCAGAAGTTAACAGATTTGCTTTCCTGTCAAACGATTTGATCAAGTACCGATCATCTATCATGATTCGAGAAGTTCGCAGACGCTACGGTTGAAGAAAATCGAGTCCAATAAAGTCGAAGTTACAATGGAATTTTAAACATAAGACAAATTCATCCAAGACACGCTGGCAACTCGAATGCGCATGTCAGTACTCGGACGTCGTAATGTCAATTCAGTTCTACATCAACGACCAGAAGCCGCAATGCTAAGTCAGTCCTATATCAATGGCCAGAAGCCGCAACGCTAAGTCAGTTCTACATCAACGGCCAGAATCCGCAACGCTGATCTGAACCATAAATCAAGATGGAACATTTCGACAGTCATTATTAGTCTGGATCAATCGTGTCACGCAGTCGTTTACCATCAAGTTCATGGTCTTGACATCAGCTGTGTTGAACTGTATCAGTGCGTGCATCTTAGGACAGGATTTACCTCACAAGGGCAGGAGTGGAAATAAGATAAGTCTTTGTCTTCATTAAGGCGCTTAAATAATTTATTCCTGTTCATAAGGGTCTAGCTTTTGCCTTCAGACCACCGTCACTTTGCTGTCGTCCTTACTTCTCTATCTATCATTATGTGTTTGCAATTTATATTTATTTGTATATTCGTGGGCGGCTGGTGGGCTTGTAATCTTCTGAGGTTCTTTTAAGAGGAATTCAGAAGATTTCAACGACTTTTAGGGTCGGTGTTTGTATTTGGTGACTGAAAGGACTAACGATTAATTCGTTATAGACGTATCGCTTCAGTTTGCAAAACGAACCATTTTTCGTGCTTAGTTGTGACGTCACGTCGGTCGTCATTTTTAATTTGCATGACCAAGTTTCAGTGCTGTGTATAAGTTTATACGTTGTAAATCTATAACTCTGGTCTATTCGTATATTTAACGACGACTTGTCGTGTTTATTTTTGTAATGTTATTTTAATGTGTTCTTTTCTCTGATTAATATGTCTGAGTCTGCCTTACTTGCTTTAAATTCGTTACGTGATGTTGTATGATTGAAGATATCACTTCACTGTATTTCATTTTCTTGTGCCTTTCATTGATACCTGTGTTCGTCCCTAGTTTACATTGAAGAACATATTTACATAACGGATTGATTATTTTGGAGTTTCATAGTTTATGTATTATTTGTATATTTTAGAATAAATAATATACTATTGTGAGATAATTATAACCTAGAACCATGCCGACATTAGAAGAGTGTATAAACATTGGAAAGAGTTTAGGTAAATCAGGAGCTGAACTCGAGGAATATGCAGAGACTAAGTATGAGAAACACTTATGTTGAGAGAATAGAACAGCGTGAGGCTGTTAAGCGGGCAAACGAACTCAGGAAATTTGAGCTGGCCAAAGAAAATGAACTTAGAAAGTTTGAATTAGCCCAAGAAAAAGAACTTAAAGAGAAAGAAATGGTTCAAAAAGACAAAGAAATATCTTTAAAATTGGAGATGGAACGAATAAACTTAGAACAACAAAATAAAGAAAGGTAACAAATAGATAAAGAAATGGTTTTAGAGAAAGAGAAAATGGAATTAAGAAGAATGGAACTTCTTCAACTGGATCAAGTTCATAGAAATGCTATGGAACTGGAAGCATTAAGACTTAATGCAGAGAAGGAAAAAGCTTCAGAATTAGTAAAATTGCAATCTGATCATTCTAAGTTTTCAGCAGGTTCAACTGTGTTCTATCCTAAGTTGAAGATGCCTCATTTAGATCAGAGTCGCGACTGTGTGGACAGTTTCTTGTCCAGATTTATCATGAAGGTGACAGGTTTAAATGTACCTAAAGAGAGATGGAGTAGTCTGTTGGTTGATTTTTTACCTGGGGACTCGATCCAGTGGTTCATGAATCTGGATGAGAAAAGCAGAAACGAGTTTGATGTCGTAAAAGAAACACTTCTCAGACGTTTCCAGTTAACTGAATCTGCATTTCGTGATCTTTTCCATTTTGCTAAGCCAAGTAAGGATGCTGACTTTGGTGATTTCATTGCATCTATTAAGCATTTCTTTAGCAGATGAATTGACTTGTCGTGTATTAATAAAACATATGATGGTTTAAGTGATCTCATGTTACGAGATAAGGTTCTTTCGGCTTGTAGTCATGAACTGGAGTCATTTTTACAGGAAAGACACAGACTCCATTGAGGAATATGAAAAATTAGGTAGACAATTTATAACCGCACATCCAAACAAGGATGTCCACAGATCTTCTCCTCAAGATTCTATGCCTGCATGCGCAGCTCACCACGATCATAGATCTTATGATCACCGACCTCGATCGAAGAGCGTTGACGGACGATATCGTCCCGATTTTTGTCAATCATGTAGGGGTTCTTACAACTTCCCTCGTCATCGCTCACCTTCAAATTTTTACCGACGCGGTTATCAAACGTACTCACCTCATGATCGTGGGTATCACAAAGGCAGTGATTACGATGATTCACATCATAAGGGTTACAATAAACAACGATCATCATATGGTAGGGACTCCATAATGATGGTTCTTCAGATTTTTATTATAATAAGAAGAAATCTTTCAATAAAAAGACAGGTCAGTTCCAATCTCCCTCGAGAAATAAAAGTAAACAAAGGCATGCTCATGCCTGCACTGACAATAAAGATAATGATAAAGATAGAACTAATCATGCCAATGCATGCTCTGTAAGGGACGATGCATGTTATGTGTGTCAGTCACAACATGCGTCGGAGACTAACACAACACTTCATAATGGTCACACCATTCCTGCAATGTCCGCATGTGAGAACTTAGGACGTCTCACATTACATCAAGGATTTTTGTATGGACAAAAAGTGACAGTTTTGACGGACAGCGGATGTATCACTTTCGGAATCCGTAAATCGCTGATTGATCCCTCTGCTTTTACATGTAAATCTGTTAAGTGTGTCACTTTTGATGAGAATGTAGAGTGGTTCCCGGTGGCACAGGTCCACATTGATACACCATTCTATACAGGCACAGTGGATGCCTGCGGATGGAGAGATCCGGTGGCTGACATAATCTTAGGAAATTTAACAGGGGTTAAAGATTGCACTCCTAATGAGATTGCAATGTAGGTTGATTCACACTCACTGGTGTCAAATGCTGTTGTTACCAGAACACAACAGTCAGCTGTAAATACGGCTACTGCACCTGCTACAGTAATGAATAATGATGTTTCTCTTGGTATTAGTGCTGATTCTCCAACGATTGTTGCTGGTACCTGTGTTATAATAAATGATGGTATTTGCAGTCAGGATATTTCACAATGCTCAAGATAATTACTTGACAGTTTTTGGCTGTACCGCTGTTGGAGCTTGTTCTGCGGACAATCATTATTGTCCTACCTCTATAACATGTCACCGGACTCCATCCAATGGGGATGAGTTACGACATACTAGATCTGCTCAGTTGGGAGTTGTTATAGCACGTTTCACTAGCTTTGCCCAACTTCAAAATGCTATATCTCAGCGAATATATAACGCATATACGTGAAATTTTGTGTGTGAATTTGAAATGGTATAGACCCTATGAATTAAATTTTTCATTAAAATGCGGCCATTGGTTTCAATTTTTTATTTCTTTGCGATATAATATAAAATCCTACTTGACAGCACACATCACACACACATATATTGAAATGTCTACAGTAAATTATACGACCTCATTTGCACATTTTTGGTTTATCAAGCAATTGGCATGATTTTTGCGTGAAATTGCGTGAAATTGCACTTCTTGAACATAAAACAGTTTATTTCCGGTTATACGCACACATTGTCAATCAGTGGCGTGTCTACAAAAAGTATTGTGTGGCTAAGTAGGAAAAATGAGTCTGCGAGTACATGTTATGACATTACAGCAAATCACAAATAGGATTTTTAAGTATTTCTGCAATGAAGCTACTCGAGGAAAACTATATCATTTTATTTCAAACCCACAAAAGAGGACTATTCATGCCTTGGGGATAAGCAAACGATCATTGCACCGCTGGATAGCGACATCTGAAATTTTTAATTCCAGTGTTTTACACACAAAAAATAGGCCTAGAGTGGTTGATAATTTTGACAGAGAATTGATCCGCAGAGAAATTTGCAGTATGTTTCACAATAATGAGGCAGTGACTTTAAGGAAATTGAAAATTTGGTTAAGAAAGAATAATGACATTGATATTTCCAAATCTACACCATGGAGGACTATTAGGAGTTTGGGATTCAATTTTAGAAAATATGTTGGTGGTAGAAACCTTATTTGTGAGAAGCCTCATATAGTTGCAATGAGAAGCAAATATTTAGGCGAGGTCAGAGAAATGAGAAGAGATTGTTATGATTTTGTGAATGTAAATGAAACTTGGATCAATGCGCACCACAGTAATGAACGAGAATGGCAATCATCTGATGGGACAACTAAGAGACTAGTACCAAGCAGCAAAGGACAGCGACTAATAATTGCACATGCAGGAAGCAGCCATCATGGGCTTCTAAATAATACTGAACTCACATGTGTTTCAAAATCCACAGATAATAGGGATTATCATACAGAGATGAATGGCAAGATATTTCAAGATTGGATTGTGAATCATGTACTTCCTTCCTTGGATAGACCGTCGTGTTTGATAATGGACAATGCTTCATATCACAACGTTGTGGCACCAGAAGTTAAAGTTCCTAATTCATCAAGTACTAAAGATGTAATAAAGATTTGGCTGACCAAAAACGACATTCCATTCAACGAAATGTCCCTGAAGCCTGAATTACTTGGAATTGCAAAAAAGACACAGCATACAAAGATATTTCACATAGACAAAGCAATCCATGAACATGGTCACAGATGTTTAAGATTGCCTCCTTACCATTCTCACTTAAACCCAATAGAATTAGTCTGGGCTAAAATTAAGGAACAGGTAGCAACAGAAAATAGAACGTTCAAATTAAAAGATGTTGAAATACTTACAAAAGCAGCCATCTCCAATATAGCCAGGGATTATTGGAAGAAATGTGAGAACCATGTGTTACAAGAGGAAGAGGAATATTGGAAGAATGATGGTTTGTCCTTCATTCAGCCGAGATTGATTATCAATTTCTCAGAGACATCTGATTATGATTCGGATGAAGTTTAATTTCTTTAAAGATGACCTTACCGTTATTTACAAGCACATTAGAGGAGCAATGTTCCATTATGATATTTATGAACCGCAAAGAGGTGATACCTATTGAAATAATTAGATCAATAAAGGTCCAGTTTGGTAGCGCATTAAATGTCAATGACAAACAATGTCACGAGTATCTCTGATAAATGGTGGGCCAACCTTTCGGGCGTAATGACCACGAATTCGCGTTATAAGAGCATCAGACTTTATCAGTATCATGGTAAGGTTATAAGAGCAATGAATAGCCCTATGTAGGCGTGGCTTGGATTTAGAACGCCTGTTCTTACTGCTACATTGTTAAGAAACAAAGGCGAATCTTCTACAATTTTTTGTGTTGATCGTGACCTGTAATCGGCAACGCCTCTACAATACACAGACAGTTGTGTGTCACTCATGACCTTTAATCGGTGACACGGTGAAGCGTCTTGTGTTTACATGCCTCCATATGACATTTTCGCAACGTTTCCAGTTCTACGTTTCGGAGTGAAATTTTCAAGTAAACTTTGACATGGTTATGGCGACCTGTCCTGATTCATCATCATCAGCGATATCTGCATTATGAGAATTACAGTATGTTCCAGTTTTATATGCAAGTGCGAAATATCAAGTAGCTCTTTCCAACAAGAGTGACAGACAGTGTACCTTCGCGACGACAGAGGGAACAAGTGGGTAACTTGCACTGTTTCCAGTTTCCTGTGCTGTGTACGATCACATAGCATACTGTTTCCAGTTTCCTGTGCTGTCTACGACAACATAGCATGCTGTTTCAGGGTGTAGTAAGAGTTGACATGGGACTCTGCTTATGTTGTGTCATCTTTGATGTTGATGCCCATCGATTGTAACAAGAAAAGAAGGAACTTTGCTATTTGCAAGATAAGTGGTTGTGTTGTTGTGAAAACTGTGTTTATGTATGCATGCTATCAAGTCTTCTCATATCACACATTATATATTCTATTAACTGTTTAGTATAGGTTTTAGTGCATAATAATTGAGAATTGAAATATTTATTGTGTGAGGTGGAAATTAATTATCTAAATTTCCAGGGACATAAACTTATTATAATTAATTTTGATATGGATGCTAAGTGGTGTGATGTAGATCCTACAGATATAAGACCTATGTTGGAGTATGCATTGGTGGTAGGAAGAGATAAAAAGGGATTGAGAGGCCCACGACTTGGAGCATGGGTGATGGAGGATTTTTTGATTAATGTGTCAGCATCCCTAGAGTCATTTGCTGAACATAACTTTAAGTTAGTTTGTAATTTTGTAATGGCTAGGGATTTGGTTGATTTGCTACGGCACATTCGTGTGTTTGTGCAACAATATATAGAGATTGAACACGGACATATTGTGCAAAGTATATTCAAGATAATCCACAACAGTGTTTCTGACCTGCATAAAAGGGAATTGAATATTGAGAAACAAACAAAAGTAAACAAACAGAGTGCTTTACAGGAAAGTGATAAGTTTTTACAAGATGATGCTGAAAAGAAAAAATTACAAGAAACAGTGTCTAGGCTCACATGTGAGTTACAGAAATCAAACTTGGATCTTGCTAATGTAACAACAGCATTAGACTCTGCAGACAGTAAAGTAAAAGATTTGGAAGTTCAGATAGAACATATGAATAGCGTAATGGGTAATCTCACTCGAGAAATTCAAGAGAAGAATGATATTTGTGAGAAATCAAAAGTTCAAACCAAGAAATGTGAAAACTTATGTAATGAAACACTTACTGGCTTATTGTGTGACAATGTGATTGTTAGTCACCGACTTAAAGAAAAGTATTTTGTACCTCCCGAGAATGTTAATGAGCTTGGGAATGGCCAGAATAGTGACAGTAGGGAACTTCAGATGGATTTAACACAGTTGAGTGCTAATGAAGAAAAGGATGATAGGGAAAGATTAGAAGAGTTAACGATGTACAAAAGGAAAATGACTGATATTGAGAAATTACTCATGCAGGAGAAGAGTAAGCTTTTAACATCTAATAACTTAATTAAGAAACAAACTGAAGACATCTCACTTAGAAATGCTGAGATTAGTGATCTGAGAAATAGAGTTTATGGTTTGGTAGATGTGGTTTTAGGTATTAAGGGTTTGTCTACTGTCAATGTTGACAAAGGTAGACAGAATGTTTATCACCAAATAAAACAAGCAAGAAGCCAGCCCTTTACACAAGCTGAGACGAAAGTCGAACATGATGGACGGAGATCACTACGTGGCAAATACAATTTCCCACGTACTACTTCTGGTAACATTACTGACTCGTGGCGTCAGGCCAGCAAAGATAATTCTGCTATAACAGTCAGTTCTATAGATTGCAAAAAAAAATGGAGATAAATTTCAAGGCAGATCTAAAAAGACCAACCATTATTCTGATTATGGAAATACTGATAAACAGATAATAAGGGACAAAGCTATTAATAAGACTTGTACCCAAAATAAAACTCAACATGTTGATAACCATAAGAATTTTGTTATCACTGGTACTGATCAATTTAGTAAGAATATTGTTACAAAGGAGAATAAAAACAGTTTTGGTGAAAGAAATAACTACAATAAAGGTTATCAGCCTTATAACGATGATTCTAGAACACAACAAAATCCATCGGTTAGATATTTTTATAGAAGTAGAAATACTAATCATAGTAATGTTGCACAACAAAAGAACAAACTTGGTTGTAAACAAGGTAACAGTAAGGGTATTGTTTCAAATAGTACTGTTTGTAATGCATTTTGAGTTCTAGAGAATATCTCGTTGTGTTTGAGTAGGATTTTATTTCAGCCTACTGTTGTGATGACCTTCATTTCTGTCAGGATGTCTTATCCTTCTGTGTTATCTGCTGTGTGACGAGGAAATGATGGCATCATATAGAAACCAGACGTTTTCACTGCCACACGTTTGGGTAAATGTAAGACTAATTTTCTGTTTTACTTCAATAAATCTCACAAGTTGATTGAAATAGACATTTTCATTTATATTTTCCCACAGTATTCGGCTTGTTAAGAATCTTCGCACCGAAGTTATTTTTTACTGTGAGAGGAATGTGGGTCAACCTGTGACCAGGTGTCTAGTCAAGCGCAACCCAGCCAGCCTGTTGACACGGTGTTGTATGACGTTACCCCGTGCGGTTTACAGAATGTTATCGAGGACCGCGGATTTGTGACCTATTTATTTTTTTTGTTTTTTAGGAGTTAGTTTAAGATTGCTATAGTGTTGTTTACACTTAATTTATTTTTTGGTTAATGAATTACTGTATTGTATAGTAACTTACATTACATAATGTCTTAGGTATTGTGTATGTTCATAGGTATGCACTGTTGTGACTCTGTCATTATTTACATGATTGTTTTGTTGATAAACATTGCATGTGTTATGATTGCAATGAAATGATGACATATCACTTTGTAGTGACTTATCTTTAATTTTTGTAATGAGATTGTGGATTTGTGATTTTTTCATACGCTAGTCGGAAGACTATTCCACTTAGACCATATTATGTATGACCATAGGTGCTACGTTGTGAAGTTGAAGCAATGATAGTTAATTCATCAAACATTGATATGTTTTGCAGCGTTGATTCTTAGGAAAATTTTGGATTTGATGAGATTGCCAGCCCTATGCACAAACTCATTAGCGTCGAATATGCGTTAGTTGTTTCAGAGAGTCTTGTTATTCATTAAATTTATTTTTTTCTTTTCTTATATTCTGGTGCTATGTCTAATTAATATATTACCATATACAGAGGTTATATGCAGTAACTATTGTGTTGTGAAATGTAATTTTGAAACTAAACTTGTATGTGTTAGTTATGATTTTGTATTTGTATTTGTAAACATATTTTGAAACATTGATTTCTGGTATTTTTTTTGCCATGTGTTTTTTTTTTCTGCTGAATTCTGTTTAAACTAGTATGTGTTTATTATGAGTCTACTTAAGTATTGGAATTCTTTTTTGTTAGATGTCATTCATTTGGTTAAAAGATAATTTTATTTTGGTATATTAGTTATAGATTTAATCTAGAAAAAATTAAAATACTGTTTTTATTTAACTTAGCTTTAAGAAACTTTTTTGTATTGTAAGTTTTTTGGAAATGTATTTTTCTTTGACATTGTTATATTTTTTCTGCGCCAAAGCGCTTAATTAGGTGTAATAATATATGTTGATATTCCATTTAAAATAGTAATTTTTGTTTTGTTTTGAGATTGTGATAATTTTATATATCGCACTTTTTTGTGTGATGTCTGTGATAAATCATTGTAGTTAGGAATAAGTTTTGTAATTTAGCTAAAATTATTTATTATGCGTTAGTTACTTGGATTGTTGTTGGGATGTATTGTTGTCGTTTTTCTATGCATTCATTATTTTGTATTTCCTTCTGCCTTTCCGGATGATTCTTCGTTTCACTACATTTCTTTGGAAGCGGTTTATACTTGGGTTATGCTTCCATGTTTCATCTGAATGTTACTTGATACTATTTGTATACGTTTACTTCTTACACTTCTTATACTTCCATACTTTGTATTCTTACGTATTGTAATATGGATTAGTATATGTAATTATTAGTGACAATGCTATGTATTTCATGAAAGGAATTGATTAGCTTAATTATTACTATTAGGTATTATGGATCTTTCTTCCTATTTCGATTTCTTTGTTGATTTTCTGTGCTGATCATGCTTCTTTTGTTTGATCTTGACTTTACTTTCTATTTATTGTGTCATGTTTGGTCTACAGTAATAATACCTAACTTTGTAAATGATTATTTCGGTGTATTTAGCAGATTATTATGGGTAATTTGTTTATTGTACACTTGCTTTATTATTTGGCGATGTATTATTTTGACCTTATCATAAAGCTATTGTTGTAAGCACATATTAGAGCTTAGCTGACCCCTCATTTGTCGGTGATGTAGTTTTTTCAAAAAAATGATAAATCATTTTTTTCTCCGGACCGGGTGGTAACTGTAAAGGTCAAAGGGGAATGATACGTACTATACTGATTATACAGTGTGAATTCAGGGTTGTAGCACTTGTCGGCTTGTTTAATTGTGAGTTGTTTAAACATTTATATGTTAGAAAACAGAGTGTACAGAAAGCGTGTGAGCGCTGGTCATGTAGTTATTCTGTACTGGTTTCGGCCGGCTGTGAATAGCTCACGGGGAGTCCGTGAACAGCCGAGTCCGGTGTCTGTTTGTGCGGGAGATGTGTCATCCCGTGACAGTCTAAGTTTGGGCGGGTGACTGGAGAGTCAGCCCAGTATCTTGTGTGTGTTCCCAAGGGTAGTGTAAGGGAACGATATTTGGCCATTTTTCGAGGTGTACTAGTACTTGCCTATTTAGGAGTGTTTATCTGCAGATAAGATGTGATAAATCTGCAGATAAGATGTGATAAGGGAAGAATAAGGTGTACTTTATGTCAAGGACATGTTCTGAGGCCTTGGTGTATACAGGCCGATGTTTTGGATCATATTTACCTCCCTGATAGATTTCTATTGTGCAGGAACGGCGCTAGGAGATAGTTAGGCCATTGTTCCTTATGGAGGGAGAGTTTTCTGGAGATTATAAGGCCGGGAGTTGTGTAGGCCAGATTACTTATAGACTACAGAGCGGACAGTCTTTTGAGTATATATAGATTTAAGGATCCATGAACAGATATCAGAGTTATTAAAGAGATTATAAGGCCAGGAGTTGTGTAGGCCAGATTACTTATAGACTACAGAGAGGACAGTCTTTTGAGTATATATAGATTTAAGCCTGGGTGGCGTTTTGTAACTGCAGTGTCAGCAGTCGTTCTGGTGGAACATTAGAACTGCTAGGATATATAGATTCAAGCCTGTATGGCGTTTTGTTAACTGCAGGGGTATGCAGTCGTTGAGGGAGTCCTATAGATGTACGCCTGTGTGGCGGGTTTTGTAACTGCAGTGTCAGCAGTCGTTCTGGTGGATTTACTGATGTAACATTAGAACTGAGATGTAAACAGGGTTTACATCATACTGAACAGCTGTAACATTCTGCGCAATTGATTATTATTGATTTTTGTGTATCCTATTGTACCTGTGTAGTGTATCGTATCGGATTGATGTTGCTGTGTGAATAAATCATGTGCTGTCAATTGGAAATGAACGCTAGTCTGATTCGTTGATCTATGCTTGACAGTACGGGGTGAGTGACTGTACTCTTCATACCACTCACTACAGACTTTATACACAGGGACAATACAGAGCTAACCTATTTATCATCTGCTCTGTGTGGGCGCATGTACTACAATCAGTCTAATAACATCAAGAGGGATATAATTTATCACCATTGTATATACCAAGATTATCAGTCTTTATCAATCTCCCATGCAGATCATTTAAGAAATCATCTTCAACAGGTATTCATATGCAAACGTGATGGCCACATTATTGTAATAGTAGACACGCCTATGCCTATTCAATTCACAAAATTTGTGACTGAAGTGGTAAAATTTCTTTTCTCGATACACAATAATTAGTATGCCGACAAAGATCAAAGGATTTCATTCGTTTATGGGAACTGGACAAGATGCACAGATATAAAGTACATATTTGTTGGGTCTAACCCAATATAACATCGTATGCGAAAAATGGCATTAATACGTTGGACGGTTAATCAGATAATTACATTTGAAGTTGGGCAAAGCTAGTGAAACGTGCTATAATACTCGTTCCGATAATTGCAAGTGTAACCACGATTGTCACACCATTGCGACATGCCAGAAATATTATGTACATCGGGATACTTCAGCGCGTGTAAATCGCATGAGACATAATACATTTATTGGTTTTCCGTATCAGCTACAGTCTGTCCCAGGTCACATATCCCCAAATTGCACTATCTTGGTGCGCATTTTTCCTTCGGGCGCGACTTGGTATGAACTTAGAAAATTGTTTCATCGTGTCGGAGATGTTGAATTTGTTCGGATGTTTACACTTCAACACTCCTCTCACCAACTAGCGGTTGTTTGCTTTTCTAGTTATTAAGATGCTCGTAAAGCTGTTTAATTTAAGAATGGTTCTATTTTTGCACACCATTATTTAGACGTGCGGCTCGCACACAATTCTGCACCACGCACTTTGTAGTTACGTTGGTGTGTGCGGTCGTACGCAGTCTTTACCAGATGTTTTGTTATTACATACATCTATGGTCTATGGTGCTTTTGCTTATTTCTATGTGCACATGATATCTTTTTCAGTGATATCAGCATTTCTTTTCTTTTCACATACTATATCTGGTACGTTTCTCGTCATATTGATACTTGTAATATCTGTTCAGTGCACTTCACTGAATTTTACCTTTATCTTTTCGGAGTTGGGAATGATGCATCATTACTAATATGCATTAACTTTTATTATTTATACAACATTATGATTACATAATACCTTTGTTAGGAAATAGGCTTTCTAGAATTTCCGATGCTTCCGCATTTCGTAACATAACTTCTGCTCCATTGTCTGGGCTGCTAGCCAAAGGTAGTCCAAATAAAATTAAACGGACATCGGAATGCAATAGCGCTTTGGTAAGTCTAAACGATTTATTCTCGTCTCCACTTATTTTTTGTTGCCAAACCTACACATTCAATTTATAATATTCAAACAGATGCTTCTAATTCCGGCATCGGGGGATGTTTACTTCAAGTGTACGAAGGGACGCCACATCCGTGTTATTACGTTTTTCGAAAACTGTCCCCAGCTGAACAGAAGTATGCGATCGGGGAACGCGAGCTTCTCGCTGTGGTCTGGTGCCTGGAAAAGTTGTCCAAATATTTATTATGCACGCATTTTTATATTCAAACAGACCACAGCCCTCTGACATATATAAAAGCAAGGACCTTGTGCAACGCAAGAATCCACCGTTGGTTTTTGCTTCTGCAGGAGTTTTCTTTTATTATGGTGCCGATCTCCGGAAAGAACAATAATCTGGCGGATCTCTTTTCTAGGAAACGTTCAGAACATATAGACTAAGAATTGATTGGTTAACATTACAATATTTCTTGGCTGTGTAATATTTATATACCCATAATTGATAGTGGTTAATTAATTAGCGTTGATTTGTGCATTATTTTGTTGAATAATAATAAGCACAGTTATTATTGGTATAATTACTTTATTTGCATACGTGTACTTATTCTACACCAGTCTCACAAGTGCCATAAGTGTCACGTTCGGGATCGAGGGGGATGATGTTGATGATTTTTGCATGGTCAGCAAACATTTGTGGTTTGAACCTGATTCAGATGGTTGCATTATACAACACCTCATTAGACCGAAATGAAATGGGTCGCGCGTGGCGATCAATGATGCGTGAGAATTAGTTACAGAAGTCTCATGTGTGCCTTGGAGCCTTATGGTCGTGTGTGTAAAATGTGGCATTGCTACTGAAGTATAATAGTGTAGAACTATAAAGGAAATATTACGGTGATGTGAAGCCGGTAAAATAAAGGGATAATATGTAAGGACCATTGAGTCCGAAGATCTAAGGCGGTAGAATTAACCGTAATCTTTTTTTATTATTAACGTAAGCCGTGAAATGCAAAACGCAGATAGAATATATAAGGCTGATAGAGTCGGGCGATGTATTCAAAAGTAAATTCTTAATATGGTTGAGTTTCCATTAGAACTAGTGGCAGAAAGATTAATTCTGTATTAATAATAAGTATACTAATCTTTTAATTACATTTCATTGATTATTAACTAATCAGCAAAGTAACAGACGTGTGATGTCTGATAAAACTGTAATTTTATTGCGAGTTCTTTAATCTGAGACATATTAGTATTGAAACTCAGGATGAAAATTGTATGCTGATTAAAAATGATTTGAAGTCGTCAAAAGAGACTTGATGAATAGTAAACGTTCTACAGTTCACGTTATAAAGGTTGTATACGTTTTTTGACCGTTATTTTTAAGGTCGGTTCCGAATAGAACAATAAAAACTCTATCAAGCAAAGAAGAATTGAAAATGAATTAAATATTAATATTCAAACAATAGAAAAGAAATTCAGGAAACGAATCCAGTGTTGGGCAAAAGATCGATCCTTAAATAAGACAGATACGAGGAATAAACCTCACTGGAAAGAAACTACAATATCAGCACCAGTAACAAAGAAAGACCACAACAAATATGCCTTGTAAATATGATACCCTGCTGTTGGTACGTGGAGCACATTTGAGACATAAACGTTCCTGTTTTCGACAACAGCGCGGCTGAATCCAACAGAAGCCTGCACGAAGCATTTATACGTTATGGCAGTGGTTTGTTTCTGTAACAATATATTTTATATAATGAGTTCCCAATCTCATCAGTCGGCATATACGGCATGCTTCAGAGTGCAGGGACGGATATTGAGATGGATCAGTTGCGAGATGGTGGTTTATGCTCATTAATGAGAGTATTCGTTGTACATATCGTTTAATATTATTTTATGCATATTTCATTATTATTTAGTTATTGTTATGTGTCGGGCAATTTATGAGAGCACGTGGGTCCACTTGGGAACAAATTATGTCTCTTCTCGCTTCTAATGGAGCATATGGCCACCAGTGTGGCTGGCCTCCGCATGGAGACCGCATAAAGCATTGCTTTTGCAGTAGTGGTTTCGGTAGCAATCTGTGTTACATGGTGAGATTGCAAGCCTCATGCACAACACCATACTAGTCTGATTAGACGACATGCATGGGCAACATAGCGATTTGGCAGCCATTTTAGTGTTACTCAGTCAGGATCTAAAAATAGAACATTAGTCATATTGCGTACGGAAAGCAGCCAATCAGAAGAGAGGAGCGTTGAAGCTGCCCGGCGATTGAAATCCTCTGTTTTTTCCACGCTAGACGCTGGGGCAAGTTGCTGTTAAAGTCTAGTTCAAGAACATGCCAAGGACTTGTGAGTAGATATAATGTTATTCTAAAACATTCTAAAGTCTTTATAGTGTTAGAAAGGATATAGGATCACCTTCTTTGTGCCGTAGAATTTTAAATAATTATATACTTAATTCAATGTTATTGATATTTCGCGTGCGGTTGGTTTCAGATCTAAATTTATTCAGAAATGGCGTGGCCGGAGCAGATGGTCCATGTTCAGGAAATATAATACGTGGCCGGGACTAGAACTGACATATTCGGTTATTACATTTGTGTAAATGAAATTAATGGTTAAGTATTTCCATATTGTTTGGGGTTAAGGAAACTTTCAATGATCTTATGTAAATCCGACACGTTGGTTTGAATAATATTTAATTGGGGCGCGATTTAGATTGTTATATTTATTAACTACGGTGCTGATGCCGAAATAGTTTATTTTAGTATGGTGAGTGCTGCAATTTATTAATATGTTACAGCTTACTAGAATAAAGTCCAGTTCTTCTTTAGTAATGTTAGACTGATAATGTAGTGTAAGTATTAGTAAGATCGGCTATAGCTAATTGGTGTTAACATTCTTAGTTTCAAAGTACTTTGTACAGTGTAAAATCTCTATTGGTTATCTGTACTGCTTTAAATAGCTTTGCTAAGCCATTATTTCTATAAAATTTAGTAGTATAATGTAAGGTTACTATAGAATGTACAATCACGCAGCTTAGCTGGGTTGTTAGCGTGGCTGTATGCTGTCCTCGCAAGATGGCAGCCACGTGTTATAGGCTTAGTGATGTATTTAGTTCTAGTCATTAATATGCCTTATAAATATGATACCCCTACTTTTGGTACGTGGTGCACATTTGAGACAAAAACGTTCGTTTGCTCCTTGCGGAGCAGGGCGACACTAGTGCGGCTGAATCCAACAGAAGCCTTCACGAAGCATTTATATGCTATGGCAGTGGTTTGTTTCTGTAACAGTGTGTTTTATATTTCGAGTTCCCAATCTCATCAGTCCGAATATACGACATGCTTCAGAGTGCATGGATGGATATTGAGATGGATCAGTTGCGAGGTGGTGGTTTATGCTCATTAATGAGAGTATTCGTTGTACATATCGTTTAATATTATTTTATGCATATTTCATTATTATTTAGTTATTGTTTATGTGTCGGGCAATTTATGAGAGCAGGTGGGTCCACTTGGGAACAAATTATGTCTCTTCTCGCTCCTTATGGAGCATTTAGCCACCAGTGTAGCTGGCCTCCGCATGGAGACCGCACAAAGCATTCAGATGCTTTTGCAGTAGTGGTTTCTGTAGCAATCTGTGTTACATGGTAAGATTGACAGCCTCATGCACAACACTATACTAGTCTGATTAGACGACATGCATGGGCTGAGTGTGTATCCATGATAGTTGAATGTTTCAGGTAGCGAGGAAGAAGGACAGTTTGACAGGTGAGAGCATGGTGTTTCTCATTATTTAACTATGTTGAGATTAACTAGACGGTGCTTTGTTTGCGTTTCAGATTAGCAATTGAGCACTGGCTCGGTGTTTTGTTTGCTTTCTTTTATTTGTTTAATGTTTGCTTTATGAGCTTGTTGCCACTGAATAGGTTGATTGAATAAATACAGCCCCTGCCTTAGAATCAAGAGTTTTATTGTTGTTCAGGTCGGTGCGAGTGTGCAAGAAAGGGATCACATATCACAACAGCATCATCATCATCTCGCCCACCCTATCACAGTACTATTGTAGTGTAAGGTACTCCAAGAGCTGTGGAGATTTCTAAAGATCTACCTTGATATAATCATGTCTGTTTTCAAGTTTCCGAGTATTTTTAATTTAGAAAGCGTACAGCCTATATGTAAATTGTATCTCTGCCAGATAATCTGTTTCGTACAGTCCCATCAACAGTGTGGTAGAAAATACAAACTAAATAATATTTTACCGAAATGTCAACTGTACTTCAAAGAAAAGATCACGTTCATATCTCATACAGTTTACAATTTTAGTGAATTTTTGTAAGCTAAGTTGTGGGTTTTCACTAGTAATGGGAGAAAATAACTTTAATCCTTGGGATACGATACTTTTAAATGTCGGTGGGAGAGAGTTTGTTAGAAATTTCTTAAATGTTAAATTCTTTCTTCTTCCCCCTTAGTCGTCTAAAGGTCTACCAAATCGTCTCGTGTAATATTCCGCTTTCTTTCACTTTTATTGTTTGCTATCTTCTTTGGTTTGATGTATTTGTCTTTCTTGTTCTGTATTTTACGTGCGTATTTAGTGTTAATTTTATTCTCATTGTGACGTGCTTCGTATGTGATTAACATGACCACGGCTAGGGAAATGTTCAGAATTATAAACACACTGCCATGCAACGTTTTATGAAGAAATTCGGATAAAATCCATGGACAGTACAATACAGTTTATTACACACTCCGTTCGATAGTGAAAATCAATTAAATTCAGATTGGTAATTCATGCAACACGGCCAACTACACTAGTAGGGTCTGTCGAAGAGCACTCAGAAATTTAGCTGTATTATCATTATTATCCTTATACACATGATATTTTTCTACTTTCTGCTGAACTGTAAGCATAGACGCTCATATATTCCAAAGAACCACGGACACATGCCTGTGAGGAGTTACTGTGATTTGGGTTTCAACAGGCCCCATTCTTGGTTTCTCTTTGTAACTATTGAGTTTGCCATTTTTGTCTTCCCTCTATTAAAGAGCGGAGTGTATTCTTTCTTTCTAATAATAATAGGGGTGTTTAGTATTGGTTTGTAGCTAAAGTAATTGCGGGGTTTTTTTTCTATAGGGATAAATGTAAGTTAGTACTGAATGGCTCCAGTCTTCTCGTTTCTAATAATCGCGATCTTGTAATTCCATTTTTGCGTTGTATAAATTTATCGCGGTCATTTTATCGTGGTAAGCTTGAGCGGGATTCAATTAACCCCTACCCAGTAAATCGGGGAAAGGGGCGATGACCACTACCCAGGTAACGTCCAACTTAAGTTAGAGCGAATCACATTTGATTCTACTCACGCAAACGGACGTGGTTAGGTAACGTTACGTAGCCGAAAACGACGCGCGGTTTAAAGTAAGCAGAGTACTCTGGTTCTAAATTTAGAGATGAGCCCAGGGATAGTTTTAGAATTTATCTTTAATTCCATTGGCTACAGTGGGACGCTAGGGTGACGCAGCGTATTTGGGTCAGCGTGGGTAAATTAAAGATTTATACGAGCGTTTCTATCAAACACAATTAAAAATAGTAATAAATATAGAAGCAAAATACTATCCTGGGAACTAAAAACACCAATCATAGACTACTCACTTACTGAAAAGATCAAACAAAACATAGAAGATAAGGAAGCTAAAATGATAAGTAGAAAGTTCACAGATCTACTAACTAAACAATGTCTGGCCGTCTACTCTGATGGATACAAGGATGATAGTGGGCAACTAGTTACCGGAGTTGTAATACCACAATGGAGAATAAAAAAGAGCTACAGTGTAACTGAAGCGGCTTCGATTTTTACCGCAGAGATGGTAGCAATTCTTAAAAGTTTAGAAATAATCGAAGATAACCCACCAGAAGCTGTTACGATATTTACAGACTCACTATCATCACTACGAGCACTAGAACACCCAGGTAAATGTAGCCGGCCAGACATAAAGGAAGAAATTCTAGCAATGAATACATCACTAGGGAACAGAGGATGTAGTGTGAGGCTAGTGTGGGTTCCAGCACACATAGGTATTGCTGGTAACGAGTTGGCAGATCAGAACGCCAAGAATGGAAGAACAAGTAAAAACAATATAAGAGCAGGACTGGGAAGGTCGGAGATCAAGAGCCAAGTGAAGATAACTATAAACGAGGAATGGAAGACAACATGGAAGAAAAGTAGAAAAGGCAGACACGCGTTCACACTGCTGAAAGAACCAACGAGGACGTGCCAGGTCATAGAAGAATTAAAGATACCATCAAACAAAAAACTGTTGCGTCTCCGTCTCCGTGCAGCATACTTTATGATAGAGGAACCACACTGCCAAGAATGTCAGGAAGAGAATGACATAGACCACTACCTGATCCACTGTAAAAAGTACGAACAACAAAGGCTTGAATTAAAAACTTACTATAGAAATCACAATATAGACATGACAGGTGATAAGGTTTTAAATATAGATGCCCCAAGAGATGCCCAAGCAATACTTAAAAGATATATACATAAAACAAAGGAAAACATATAAGGTTAGTACTTCAGGAAAAAAACATCCAACTAAATAGAAATTAAGCAACAAGAACTAACAAAGCATTAACAAAAAATTAACTAAATACTCATAGGACAAGGAAAGACAACGAGGTATATAAAAAAAAGGGTAACAACTCAAAAAGAACAAATACTAATACAAATTAAAACAAAGTGTAAAGGACAATAGATATATATAAACAATACAAAAGAGAAAATAAAATGGACAAATACTAATATAAATAAAAAATCAGCTACTGCAAAAGACAATAGTTATTTAAATTAAATACAAAATTAGTAAATAAAATGACACTAAATACCTCAATTATAACCAACTTTCAGGTTGAACAGGGTAGACCAAGATGGAACAAGAAAAGGCAATAATGGTCAGCCGTTACGGCCCGATCTCAACCCATAAACTCATCAAAACAACAATATTTAGAATCCTATTTGTCTGCAGAAATTCCCGGCCGTGCATCCAAGAAATATTGTCTGCTTCTGGAGCGGAAGAAACGCAATATTTGGTATGTCTCTAGTTTAAAGTAGCGTGGTAAATTACAGCTAGTTTCTCTAATAAAGCCTTAGCCGTTTAAGTGTAAGTTATTTAAAACTAAAGTACCTTCTAACGCCATCAATTATTTCGTCGAGGATAGCAGTGTCCACGAGTGAATTAAAGAGATATTACGTATGTGTGCTCTGTAAGATTAAATAGAAGGTCTGTAGAAATACACGCATCCTTGATTTATGTTAATTTACAGAATATTCGGAAGCGCGTGTATTTTATTCCATTTGAGAGTTTAAGTACGATCAGTCTCATATTAAGATAATACGGGAATTTGTAGTTTAATCTCGTGGGTATTTTATTTATTTGAGTAGGAATTCTGGATGCACAGGAGATAATTAAAATATTTTTTCTATCTGTGGAAGTAAAATAATTGCAGTGTAACTACGTTGGGTAGAGGCGAAAGGAAATGTATGGTGCCTTAAGTGGCTGTGTAATTAAATATTATGCAGAGTAGTATTTTATTTTTGTGTTATGGGATTTAATGAGTTCTAGGACATATAGTCTATAGAGATATATTTCTGTGCATAGAGATGTAATATGTATAAATGTATTGGTGAAGTTTAATCATTGATGTGCAGTTAATTGTTGCGCATTTTTATTGTATGGGGGAAATGATGGTAGCGGCGTATACCGCTTACAGAATTAAAGTAGGCCTAAGTACGGGAGGTTTCCCTACCTATTCTAATGTTTTAATGCCTGAGGCAAGCTGTGTATAATCAGTATTTGATCAGTACGTCTGGAGTTTACAAGACAGACGTAGTCGGGGGGAGTTGACCCAGGGTCAGTAAATATTTATGTATCGTCGTGCACAAGAGGAAGGGGAATAGTGGAGCAGTGTTCGTTTTGGGGTGTTTACATGTTTGTGCTAAGATCGGAGTGTGACTGCAGCAACAACTGTATATGTTCTAACAAGTAAGTTATTTTATGAGAGTATTTTGAAGTTGTATACATAGTGGCATTTCTTGTGTCCACAACAAATGGTCACGGCCTTTAGATTGGGTTGCCAATAACTCTTGTTTCTGACAGCTGGCGAAGGTAGCCAGTCTTCTCAAGGAGAGAAAAGTCGAGGAAACGCCAGAGGCGTAAGAGCTTGTACCGCGGTGGGTATCGGCTCTGAATATATTGGCCCCAATGAGAGAGAGAGAGAAAGAGAGAGAGAGAGAGGGAATGAGAAAGAGCAGGTCGGGACAGCGATGCAGTTTTCAGTGAAAGGGTTTTCTTAACACCTGGAGCTCTAAGCTCATATAGACACCCATCGAACCCAAGAAAGCGGGTTGGTGTGTCATTTATAGGCTCGGTCACAATAATACCAAAGGCCCTAAAGCCCAAATGAGGGGTAACCGGGCAAGTGAAGATCGGTTTCGCCAACAGTGAAGCCTCTACAGTGAAGTCTAGCACCTAGTCAATAGTTTTTCAGAAGTCATCCGAGTAGAAGTCAGAACCAGGAGAGAGGGTTATCATTCCGGTTGCTGAAACGAAACGAGAGAAGCAAGGCAGGAGAAGGAGTGAGATAGAATGAAAATAATATATCGGGGACCTGTAGAGTCTCATATTATTCTTAGAGGGTAGCCTCTGAGCCTTAGAGTTGAAAGTCTATTAAATAGCAGTGCATAGGGTGACTTAGTGGCGTATATCGCTGACAGAGTTAGCAGCTGTGCAGATAGGCTTCATGCAGTGTCAGCAGCCATTGACAATAGATATAGTAGTGTAATAGATAGTGATGGCTACAGTGATGCGCCATTAAATTAGACGGTAGCAAGAAACCAATTAATCATTCTGATTTTCCTCCCAGTAGGATGAATGAATGAGTGAGAGCAGTTGGGTTCATCTGTTGTTGTGTTTATAAATTTAATTGATTCTCTTTGTTGTTTCCAGGTCAGTGCAACATTGCACGATTTATTATTTTGTTACTGTGTTATGAATTTCTGTTGATTTGTATAATAAACTTATTAATGTTCACTGGATCAGCTTCTTTACTATATAGTCCTTAAATGTTGTCTGTATAGTGGTGTCTGTAGTGTTAGTTTAACCTTATCTCCTTTAGTTTGTTAAAGGTAGTCAGAGGGGGGTGAGTTTATAGCAATTCTTGAAGTCACGATTTGGCGAGGAAGATTTAATCTCCGTTATCATCCTCGAGCCAATAGACTCACCTTACTACATTCACTGTCATTTCTCAACAAAATCTATCATCTTAGTCTTTTCTCATACTAGGGTCTTGTCCTGCACTCAGGCATAACTCTAACTTAAATCCAACTCGTGACAATGCCACTATGAAAGAACACATGAAACGCAGCCATTCCGGCTGGAGACACCGCCAAAAGTCAACTGTCGTTATTCTGCACGCGCGTCGTCGTAATTATTTTATTTGACGTCATTTCAATCTAGCGACGTTCTTGTTGAGCACCGCGATGGTTCAAAATCATGAACACATTGCGGTGCGCAAAAAGAAGCACACCACGCATGTTACATGCTTTCTTTCTGTTCATCTTTCTCTATCGCTGGTCTTACGTTTGTTAACCTTTTTTTCACCAAGTGACTGCAGTATTTTGTTCTCTTAATTCTTTATCATCATTGTCCTTGAGTTCCCGAAGGAGCATAGACCTACAAAAATGTATGCCAGGTTCTCCCGTCCTGTGCCAACATCTCAAGATCTTATCATCTTTACTTTATCACTCTTATTTATGTCTCCCGTCCTGCGCCAACCTCTCAAGATCTTATCATCTTTACTATCACTCCTATATATGTCTCCCGTCCTGCGCAAACCTCTCAAGATCTTATCATCTTTACTTTATCTCTTTTATTTCTGTCTCCCGTCCTGTGTGTGGCAGCTCTGGTTAACAGTTGGTTGGTACACACAGCCTTTGTTTACCCAGGATCTTTTGCCTCAAGCGTTGGTGATTGACTTCGTATGTTGGCCGTTTATATACAACACACATTTAGTGACCACATAATACCACGTGGCAACTCTAGTACAAACATGGGAACGCCGCATTCAACTGGAACAAATGTTTATTTATATTATGTAAAGCAAACGTCGTCGGTGACTGATAAATGCTTATTTTGTGTGATATTGCTCGTCCAGTCACAATGTTCTTTAAACGGGTAAGGTTACCGACTGTTGGGGCCCTGATAAGGTGTACTGTTAGATGCGTATATTCTGATGGAATGAGTGAGTGTAAACATCAATAATGAAGACGCGAATGGATGACAGTTCTACAGGTACACAGGACACTCACTCCAATCACATGTAGAAGTCAAGGATGGCTGGAACTACTGGGGTCGTTTCAAACTGTTTAATTGGACGCACACACTTGGACAGTACGAGTATAGTTACAGGAAAACAGGTCGACATATATCATCATACGGTTGATCAATGGTCTACAATCTTAAGTTGGCATTCATGTTGAAGAACATTACAATGGAACATCCGTAGACAAGAACTTAGATTTCCACTGTTTATAAATATAATTATCAGGCCTTACTGACTGATCATGTCAGTTAATAAATAATGTTCAAGCATGACTCCTAGACAGAACCTCTTTTCCAGCAAAGATTTCTTTCGGGAAAGTTCAGCAAATATTTCTGAAGACAATGTTAACCCACCAGTATTGGGTTTTCTTTATAACTGTGATCTCTTAATCATCACCTGATAATAAGGGGCATCCCTGTTCTCTGATCGATGATCGATAAAAAATTGGATCCAAAATGGCTTCTGGTTCCAGTGAGCATTACTCACTATACAAATGCATAGTAAAGCTTCAATAAAGACTTTGTTCATGAACACAAATGTTTCTACAAGAATCAGCATATTCTTTCATCATAACTGCTGCATACAATCATATTCAGTGCTGCTAGGAAACATGTCATCCCGACATATTGATATAGATAATCGTCATGTAGACGTCTGCCCATCTAAGCCTAGCAAGCAAAAGTTCAGCAAAAAAGATTTTTTACCTGGGCATGGGAAATACACTAGCAGAACACATACGCCCTTTCCTGGCGTTACAGAATAAACACTGGAGAACTCATAGACTTAATAATCATATCAGAAACTATCTTCTTCCCCATAATAGATCGGAGCGCTCAATAAACTTCGGACTGGTCTCCGACATGGCATTCACCAGGCTTCATCATCACGGAAGACCCTTTTTCCTCTTCGCATGCGCAGAAACTGCCTGACCCCATAGTTCAGTACAAGGAAAAATAGTCCCACATAGACATACAAAGATATCACAATATAAGACCGAATCGTCTGAAATAGACACGGAGTAAACATAGACTCGGACCATAAACATTCCTGCATAAACCTAAGCAAGAACAATCTGTTTCTGGCCCAACAAGGAACAGACTAACAAAATCTAGATTCATATGCTAAATTCGATATCCAGGGGAGATAACCCATATAACAAAAGTATCAATCAATCGTGGGTGATATATCTTTGGCCAGGAAAGCATCCTGATTCTAAAAACAAATACTTTCCCTCAGACAAATAAATATTATAATAACTACATACATTGCCACCAGTAATCTGTTGGTAACAGACTACCGCAACCCCCGGGAAAAAAAATGAAATTTTTTTTTTCATCTGAGAGAAACATACAACAGGCTCACAACGCACGAATAATGCGCAGATGACTAATAAGAGCAATTTATAATGTCAAATTAAGGTAAAGTTGAAGCATAGATCGACTTGTGAGAATATATCTCAACATCTCAGAGAAAGCATTTCTCTTAAGTATAAATATTTCCAGGGAGGTGCCACCAACGTATACTACAATGCTGGCAATGACACAATGCATATAACAATTTCATATTTAAGCACTATAAGTACATGATTGACAAAGAAGAAAAATCATCAAAGAACAGCGGTGAATATATATCAATGAACGTAGTGATAATAGTGATACAATCACTATATTACAAATTACAATGTGTATCTATCTTGATATAGAAAAAGAACTGTTGTAGAGTTAGATGTGTTACGAAGTCCAAGACCCAACAGTTAGGTGGAATCATGTGGGCATCTAGACAAAATGTCTGCCATCACATTATCTGATCCACGGATAGCTCGTACGGAGAAATGAAAAGGTTGAAGAGCAATTGCATATCGAGTAGACCTCGAGCTCTTCAAATTCTTACTCTGTATAGCCGTAAAAGCTTTCTGGTCGGTTTCTACTATGAAATGTGCGCCTAGAAGGAATCTTTGTAGTTTGAGAATTGACCAGACCATAGCCAATAGTTCACGGTCTAAAACCGAATAATTCCTTTCTGCAGCATTACGTTTTCTGGAGATATACATTACAGGATGCAGAGTTCCAGAGTACTCTTGCATTAGTGCCGCTCCAATCCCAGTTGATGAAGCGTCACTACGAAGAACAAATGTCTTATCTGTAGTAGGTAACACTAAAATATGTGGTGTTGAAAACAAATTTTTAATCTTATCCAAAGAGGATTGGCATTCCTGTGACCAGTGGACCATATTAGGCGACCCTTTCTTTAGTAGTGTAGAAAGAGGTGCCATAATAGAGGATAGATTCGGAATGAATCTTCTATAAAATTGAATAAGACCGAAGAGACTTCGTACTTGCTTTTTAGTCTTAGGAATAGAGATGTTAAGTATCTTAGTGATATTATGGTCCTCTGTCTTTAGGAAACCATGACCAACTCGATGGCCTAGGAAAGAAATTTCGCTGAAACCAATTCAGGCTTTAGAGGGTTTCGCTGTCAGGTTATACTCGCGTAGAGTAGACAGTAATTCAACTAACCCCGAATGGTGATCTTCCCAAGTATCGCTGAAAAGACAGATGTCGTCTAGGTACGCAATGACATCTGACCGATAAGATAGGATTCGACGCATCATGCGTACGAATGTAGCCGGTGCGTTGTAAATAATCCGGACGTTCATGGAATTCCGTAAGCATATTGATGTGGAAGGTTTTATGCTTTCCATCAATATCGACAATATAGTCAACATCGGAAATTTTCGAGATTAAATCGTACGGACCTTTCCAAAAAATAAGAAGTCTGTTTTCCCAACAAGGAACAGACCAACAAAATCTAGATACATACGCCCAATTCGATATCCAGGGGAGATAACCGATATAACAAAAGTATCAATCAATCATGGGTGATATATCTTTGGCCAGGAAAGCATCCTGATTCTAAAAACAAATACTTTCCCTCAGACAAATAAATATTATAATAACTACATACATTGCCACCAGTAATCTGTTGGTAACAGTGACCCTTCCAACAATTTGGGTCCATCCGACTCTCCTATCTTGAACATTATTAGCTTCCATTCTTCTTCTTCTTTGATCCTTAGCCACCGACTGTCAAAGCAATCAGTGGCCATCACGCCTAGTGGCGTCTTGTAGGGCAAAAACAAATTGATTCCACTTTGCTCGGTCCTTCGTACAGTGCCCCAACACTGGTTCATTTTTTGCATCTCAGCCTCCACAGTCCTCCGCCAGGTTGTTTTTGGTCGGCATCTCTTTCGTTTTCCTTCAGGGATCTAAAGCATAGCTGTTCTTGTGATGGCATCGGGGTATCTTCTGGAGACATGGCCATCTAGCTCCAGCGTCTGCCAGCTATGGTGGTGTGCATGTCCTCTTGCTTGCTCCGAGTAAGCAGATCTTGGTTGGTGAAGGTATTCGGCCAAAAGATTAGGTGAATTTTTTTAAGGCATATTGTGAAAAGAGGACAATTTCGACATTTCCTTCTCTGTAACTCTCCAGCATTCCGCACCATAGAGAAGCATAGATAGCACATAGAACTGATATAAACTTAATTTTGTACTTGTGCTGTATTGAGAGGACTTCCAGATGTTGTTTTGGCTAAAAAAGGCTGTTCTTGCCTTATTCATTCTGAGCTTGACGTTTTTGCCTGCCCCGCCGTCTGGTGTTACTATGCATCCTAGGTATGTGAAGGTGTCTGTCTGTACCAGTTGCTGATTCTTTACTGATATGGGCTCAGGGTTGCTCACATTAAGCATCATGACCTCTGACTTCTTTAAATTGATGTTCAAGCCCACCTGCTGGCTAAACTTATTATGTCTATCCGTTTTTTCCTGGATATGTTGATGTAAATGTGATAGTAGTGCAATGTCATCTGCATATTCCAGATCTTCCAATGTAGAAAATGTAGTCCATCTTATTCCTCTTTTACTGCCTTCTGTTGTCTGGCGCATCACCCAATCTATGACTGTTAAAAATAGAGTTGTTGATAAGGGGCATTGATCTTCCATGGGTTGTTGGTGATTCACTAGTAAAGTAGGAACTGGCCATCACTGATAATATCCAAGTGAGTTATTGAGTGGTGGAAGAAGATGATAAATGTTATAGTATTATGTGCGCTGATGAAGGACAAATTAGCAATACTCGGGCTTACAGATGGCCGACCAGGCGTGTGGGTGTATAGACATCAGTGAACGCGAATGCATGTAGTTCTAACGAAAAGTCAATAATAGTCACACACTCTAACACACATGTAGGAGTCAACAAAAGGTTATAACTCCTGATCGTTCTACACTGTTTTAATACTCCACAGTCACGAGGACATCACTAAGTACATTGTCACAGGTACAGTACACAGCAAGATAAGATACATCTCATGAACACCAAATCCATTTATAATGATAAAGTTTCCTGGTCCAAATTATCCCTACAGCAAAGGGAACTGCCTATATCGCAGTCCAATAATGTCTGCATCGTCAGACTCAACACAACTCATGGGAGAAAAACACCTTCCTTATAATAATAATCTGTCGACCTTCACAAATCTCCCTCATCGGAGATATCAACACATAACGGCCTATAATCCCAGGCCCGAAAAAATCTTTAACAATTTACATTCTGCAGAATACATATATCAGCCTTTATATCCACGGCTTTATGAAATCTTAGGAAATATCAAAATCGGGACACACTGACCATAATCGTCAGTCCCTTCTCTAAGCTTTCTCAGCATTCGAATGTCACGAAACATCTCCCCGCCTAAAAAAATCGCTCAGTAACAAATATTCATCCCCGCGCAAAAACGCCGCTGAGCCGTGAGCTCAACTCATCTAGAAGGTTCGAGACCATATATTTTTAAAACACACTAACAGCTACTCAAGGGAGCTAACCAACAATTCGGCCTGTACATACAAGTATTTTAATGTTAAACTACCCTAGACCAAAACAGGACTGAAATGAGACTTAACAGGCATCCCTATCGTACGCCTGTCTTCACCTCAAAGGTTAGGTTGCTCTGCCCAACACTACACGTAAAGTTGGCATAGAGGCGTTTTATGATTGACACTATGCAGCTTGGAATTCCATAAGCCCTCAGTATTTTCCATAAACTGTCCCTATGTATGCTGTCAAAAGCCTTTTCAAAATCAACGAAATTAATGTACAGCTGTCTTTGCCATTCTGAGCACTGCTCTATAATTTTCATGAGAGTGAATATATGATCTTCACATCTTCTGTTCTTTCTAAATCCTGCTTGATATTTACTCAGTTTGTGGTCTACTGCTTTTGAAATTTTCTGTATAATTATCCTGCCTAGTATTTTGCTGGGAACTGAGAGAAGAGTGATTCCTCTCCAATTATTGCAGTCTAAAAGATCTCCCTTCTTGGACAATTTGACAATGATTCCTTTGTTCCACTCTGATAGTGTTGTCCCCGTTTCCCAGACTTGTGCAAATAATGGTTCTAATAGTTCTGCTGCTAGCTCAGGGTCTGTCTTAAATAGCTCTGCATTTAAGTTATCATGGCCAGGAGCTTTTCCGTTCTTCAACCCTTTGATTGCTGTGATGATTTCTTCTTTTCGTGGAATGTCTGTATTTACATCTAGATCTTTTTCAGCCTCAGGAACTTTCAACTGTGTCTCTGGTGGTTCCTTGTTCAGAGTTTCTAGGAAGTGCTCAGCCCATCTTGTTTCCTGTCCCTATCCTGTCGTGATGAGATTTCTTTGCTTATCTCTTACTAATGTAATATTGTTTGCACCTCGTTTTCCGCTGATGAATTTAGTTATTTTGTATACTGTGCTTTGCTCATTTCTCAGTGCTGCCTCTTCTGCCTGTCTTGCAAGATCGTCTAGGAAATTCCTTTCGTTGGCTCGGGTTTGGCGTTTAACTTCCTTCTCCAGCTGACTGTACTGTTCGCTATATAGTTGCTTTAACCTGGGGGACTTCGCTTCTGTTTTTTTTTTTCTTTTCATTTCCTTTTTCAATGTTATGGTGTTTAACATTTCTGGTGTTATTCAGTCTTGCTTCTTCCTTTCCTGGAATCCCAAGCATGATTTGCTGCTTTCCTCATATATTGTTGAAATGGTGTTGAATTTCTGGTCTATATCATCAGTCAATGTCTTTTCCTGACTTTTGGCAAATTGATATCGTTTCTTTATGTCAGCCGCAAAAGCTTTTCTGGTAAAGGGGTCCTTCAATTTGCTGATGTCAAACCTTTTTGTCCAGCCCTTCTTAATTTCACTTTCAGTTTTGCTACTACTAAATGGTGATCACTTAGCACATATGCACCTCTTTTTACCTTCACATCTTGTAATGCATGTCTCCATCTACCGTTAACCATGATGTTGTCTATCTGGTTTCTGTCCCGATCATTTGGTGATTCCCATGTTAATTTGTGAATTTCTTTATGTGGGAAAAGTGTTCCTCCAATGACCAGGTTGTTAATACTGTACTACAGAAACTTATTAATTTATCCCCATTTTCGTTTGCTATTCCGCTGCCGCATTTCCCCATTACTCTTTCATTATATGTATTGTGTGTACCAGCTTTCGCATTGAGGTCTCCCATTACTATAATAAGATCATATCAAGGTGTGTCTTCCATTTCTTTCTGCAGTTGTTGATAGAACTCATTCTTGACCTCTTCATCGCTGTCATTCGTTGGTGCGTAGCATTGTATTATTGTAGTATTGGTGAATCTATCTCTCAATCTTAATTCTATTCCTTTCTGTAGAATAATGGCTACACCTTCATTGTGCTGTCCATCCTCTCTTCCAGATTAAAGTACTGTTTCTCCTGTTGCTGTTTTAACTTTTCCTGCCCCTGTCCATCTGCTCTCGCTTATCCCTAGAATGTGTAACCTATAGTTTCTCATTTCTGCCGTGACCTGTGTTAGTTTACCCGTCTCATTCATTGTCCTGACATTCCAAAATCCTATTCTTGTATTATGTTTTGCGGTCAGGACGTCCGTTCTCATGTCAGTGGCGTCCTTTCTGCTTTCACCACTGACAGTCATACGAGCCTCAGACTCCGGATGTTCATCCCGCAGCAAAGTTTGTTTATTCGTTGTTGTTTCCGTAACTTCAATTTTTTTTTTTACATAGACAGGGGTGTCAGCGCTATTAGCTTCCATACACCCATGTAATTCAGAGTTTCACTGTCTTATGCATATTGTCTCTTTGAGGACAGTACAGATATATTATTGGAATGCGCTCAGGTTATTAAGATAGTTATACCGGACTGAATCCGGGGAATGTAACTTTTCCTGATTATGGTGGCCGCTATCTTTGTACACGTATCCTCCATCGAATTGTCATAACTAGTTTACCCTACGTACTCTTCCTTCAGAATAAAGCTTCACCTCTTTTTCGTCCTTGTACTATTGTCGGAACTCGTCAGCCAAACTGTCTACGCTTATGTCTACACAACCCGGATTCGGGATATCTAAGAGACAATACATAGTCTCCTTTAACTAGTGGTCGCTAACAATATGGCTGCCCTGCTTCTGTTCCGACGTCTCTCACGCTTCTGCCTGATGTTGAGAAAAAACGTGCCTAACCTCTTTCTTTTTTTGGCCCTTCCTATGCGCATCATTTCCGTACATCCTTTCTTTCTACCTCGTCTTTACCAACTTGTGTTAGACTTCTCATTCTTCTTTCCTTTACTGCCACATCTATCTCCTGATTCCCCCCCCCCCCCCCCCCCCCCCCCCCCCCCCCCAAAAAAAAATTATGTATCCATAGGAAAATTTTCCCAAGGTCGTACTAACAATATTGTACTTTTCCCTAAATACAAAATCCTTTGCAATGTGTTTTTTTTACCCTTCTTTAACACATAACTAATTTTCATCTCTCTGATGGACAATTTCTTTCTACCCAACATAATTATTATTGTACTGGGAACATTCTTGTCCCGTCCTTTTATCAATAACTACCTTCATCCACATCTCCTTCCCTTTCATACTTCTAATGAAGAACAATTCATATTTTTCCATTTCTTTCATTCACAATCTACCAAGTTTATTCCCTGACAGTTATTCTTTCCCCACTGCTATCTCACACGCACACTATCTTGCTGAACATTTTAATGTATCACACACCTGGTGTGGTTTTCTTTTACCATTTCTTCACTATACCTAGAACCTGCTCTGTGTCCTGTCTTATTATGTACACTTTACATGTATGCATGAGCCATTCAGTCATCGACATGTCTGCGTAAGCCATTCAGTCATCGACATGTCTGCGTAAGCCATTCAGTCATCGACATGTCTGCGTAAGCCATTCAGTCATCGACATGTCTGCGTAAGCCATTCAGTCATCGACATGTCTGCGTAAGCCATTCAGTCATCGACATGTCTGCGAAGCCATTCAGTCGTCGTAGTCTCACTCTAATGCCGTCCCCTGTCAATCCCTGAGAGTAATGTTTACCTCCCAGTTACGAACACTTATCTTCCCTTTTCCCCTCTACTATCTACTCGTGTTACATGACTCCTTTTTTTAATACATGCTTATTTTTTGTTTTTTAATACATGCTTTCGACACGCTATTACATTTCTACTTCTTTAGCATCACGCAAGAAACCAAGTAAACGAACGGAAGAAATGAGCATTAAGACCTACAAGCTGAGAGAGCCAGAAATTAAGACCAGATATCGGTGGCTTATTGCTACAGCGGTGAGAAACACAGAAGAACAACCTGATGACTTGGAAACCCTGTGGCTTAAATTCAAGGACATCATAAAGACAGCTGCTGTAGAAGCATGTGGTGAAGTCCGACTTGGGAACAAGAGAAAGAGGACACCTTGGTGGACAGAGGAAGTCAAAGAGAAAATAAGAGAGAAGAAAATGGCATGGAAACACTTAGGAGCTAAAAAGACAGCAGGACAAATAGAGAAATATAGAGAATATGTGATACTCAGAACAGAAGCAAAGAACAAGGTGCTAGCAGCAAAACAGAAGTCCCCGGAGGAATTAGGAGAAAAGCTAGAAAAAGATGCGCAAGAAAACCAGAAATTGTTTTATAAGACCATAAAGAACATGAGAAAGGAAAAACAATGCCCTCTCAAATTTATAAAGGACAAGCAATGCAAATTGCTTACTGCCCCGAAGGAAGTAATGTAAAGATGTAATGAATATTTCTCAGAACTCCTTAATGGTGTGCAAGGTCAAGCATCAGAAATGATAACCACTAGCACAGAAGAGGAAACAAATGGTGAGGACGATGACATAAAGATGGAAAAACTGAAGGCAGCACTTGGAGAAAATCAAGATGGGCAAAGCAGCAGGGCATGATGGTATAACACCAGAAATGGTTAAGTACATGGGATCATCAGGTGACCTATTACTCTTAAGGGTCCTACAGGCAGCCTGGTGCAACAAGACCATACCAAAGGACTGGAAGATTGCCATCATAACACCAATTTTTAAAAAGGGTGACAATCGACAATGTGGAAACCAAAGAGGCATATCCCTTCTCAGTGTCACTGGTAAAATCTACTCTAGAATCCTAGATCAGAGACTCCGAATCCTAGCTGAGCCACAATTGGATGAGGTCCAATGCGGATTCCGAGAAAACCGAAGTACTCAAGACCTAATCTTCACACTCAGACAGCTGAGTGAAAAGGCCCTTGAGTATAAGAGTGAGATCCATCTTTGTTTCTTAGATCTGGAAAAGGCATCTGACAGGGTTTCCTGGAGCAAACTTTGGGACTGTTTGGCAAGGAAGAACTTTCCAGCACCTCTGATTCATGCTATACATAGCTTCTACAAGTCTTGAAGAAATTATGTGAAGACAGCAAACCATAAGTCAGAAGAGTTCAGGACCACCACTGGTGTAAGACAAGGGGATATCATGTCACCTTATCTTTTCATACTCCTCATGGACGATGTTATCAAGTCATGTAAGGAAAGAACAAGAAAGTATTCAGTGGGGTACTAGAAGATAAGACAGGTATGTATTTCAGAGCTGGCATTTGCTGATGATGTTGCCCTGATTACTAAATCAGAGGCACATCTCCAATCCAACCTGCAATTCTGAAAGGAAGAGCTGGAGAAGAGAGAGATAGTCATAAATAGCTCTAAAACAAAATCCATGGTGATATCACAAGAAGATATCAGATTAAGCTGGGAGAACAGGTCCTGGAGCAGGTCGACCACTTTAAATTTCTCGGAGCTATTATAGACCGAAAGGGAGGCATCAACGAAGAGTTGGCCACTCGAAAAACAGCAGCTGGAAGACTTTTTCAGGCCAAAAATCGAGGATTCCTGAGCAAGAGAGAGGTTGGTAAGAAAACGAAGATGGCTGTATACCGCTCCACCTAAGTCCCAGTCTTGACATATGGATGCGAGTCTTGGGCAATGACTACAACCCATAAAAGCCAGATCCAAACCTCAGAAATGAGGTATCTGAGGAAGGTGGCTGAAGTAACAAGAAGAGACATGGTCCGCAACCAGACGATACGTCAAGGCATAAAATTTCACCCCCTGCAGACCCAAATAGAACAGGCCCAACTAAGATGGTTTGGCCATGTCTGCAGAATGAGAGAAGATTGGCTACCACAACAAACATGGGAAACAAAGAGCCAGGGATCCAGATCCCCAGGACGAACCAGAGTCCGCTGGGAGGACAACATTAGACAATCTTTGAAGGACCGAGGACTAGAATGGAACCAGGCCAGGAGGAAGACAGCCGATAGGATAGTCTGGCGCTCTCTATTCCAAACCTCTACACCTCACAGTAGAAGGGGAACGACTATGTAAGTAAGGAGAATGGCTTCACTAAAAGTTTCTTCACAACTTAGCTAACGCCGGCATTTTTATTCCTCTTCTTCCATCGTTTATGCGCTTCTGAAAATTCCCTCCATCTAGACTGACTCGTTATCTGCTCATATCGTCTCCACGTTTCTGCCCTATTCTCAAGTATTTCGATATAACTCTGTACAGTATGTAGCTAGAACACAGTCCTTGATAATCTTCAACCTTTTATTAAATCCGTTTCACTCTACATAAAGAATGCATACTCCCTTGAAATGAAGATAGCTAGATACACCTCACAAAAGATCTTGATGTACTAGTGATGGAGCAACATAGGGATGTACAATCATATAGAAGTTCCGCAGCTCAAACACTAGCGTCCGCTCGCCAAGACACACACATATCGAATCACATACAGACGATCACAGCCTTCCGCATCTCTAGTATTCACGTCTGCCCCTCTACACCAAGGCAATGACAACCCATCCTGTATTAATAAATGACTTTGTAAAAAATAAACAAACAAGGAGCTCTGTCGAGCTACATTATGTGTGTCATGATACCATTCGACAATAATCAGGCACAGGTAGAATTATTTTGACTTTTACCGTTGTAACTATTATTTCTGCATCTGTAACTATGATTACTATCATTCCAGTTATTGTTACTTTTGTTATTTGAATAATTATATTACATGATTTCGACACACGTGTGATTAATTTTAATCATAACAATACTCCCCCTCCCCCCCCCCCCCCCCCCCCCCCCCCCCCGCAAAAAATAATGGAAACAAAGTTGTCATTATTCCCGTGGTATAAGTATAACGTCACCAGAGCGAAATATGGTATCATCAAACCTCACTGTAAATACGCAATAGCATAGCACCAAGGTTTCTGCCATATGGTAGGCAATTAAACACTAACAGTGTGGACAGTGGTTAAGAACCAGAGCCAAAGTCTACCATAAACAAAAATCCTTTTTAACAGCAATTTGAGGTGGTCATAATTAAATTTACCCAACATGTTAAAAAATGATGGTAGCAATACATGCACTCACATACCCCACACCATCCAATAACACCCTTCAGTCAAGTCCAGTATCAATAGTCAATTAATTACTTACTGATCAACATCACAATGGAAAATATTAAAGAATAAACAAATATTTAGAAGCGTAATTAGATGAAATAAAGCAGACATTCATATTAATAAAGTGAATGAATGCAACATCATACGCTAAAATATTAAAGTTATGTGTACATCTTAAGTACTTGTCAGAACCATAGTATTGTGGTGTTAAAAGATAAAAAAAATGTTATCTTGCATCTAACACAATTAGGTAAGAATACGCTGATGTGTGACACAAACTGACAATGGTATGGAATATCAGCAATATGTTCACTCAAAAATTAGTGTGAGTGTGAAAATGATTTGTATCAAAGACCGAATCATATCTTGCGAATTAAAACTGCTTAACAGTTAACTACAGCACTGGAGTTAAAAAGCATAGTGTACTAGTATATTACATATTAATCAACTATCAAATAACCAAAATCCAGCGAAAATATGTCCAAATAAGCACCATGACCATGTACATGATTCTCCGCCACACTTTCGTATGTTCATCTTAAGTCTGAATGTGCAAAGTCCAAACGGATTGCGAACCGAAAAAAAACACGACAGGATTGTTTATGGTAATTCCCATAGAACACGCGAAGCATTCTCGAGATATGTCCCTTAATCTTTGGACGCTGTTTTGATTAATAGAATCACTCACGATGTTATATTGAAAATCTTCACAAGTCACAATGTTCTTACAATATTAAAGAATGTGCGTTTGTTTGCCTATAAACTGAGTATAACCACTGTTAATAAGGCCAAGATATCCACGTAATGTGCTGAGTGGAAAGAGTTACAACATGAAATTGGTGATATCCGTATTCATCATCATCAGGTGCCGTGTTAACCGATCAATAACTGTAAGCACTGTCAAAAAAGTCATTGAAAGATTTTCTTCAATTTCAGTTGCGAAAATTCGAGTTAGTTCTCAGCGTTGGCATTGTACAACGAGTCATTGTACCTTTCATCCTTGGACCGCAGTAATACGTATTAAAATTCCCATCAGCATCAGCAGTGTTAGTCAAAAAAGCTCCCAAATGTTTAATGTTCAACGGGTCAACATGTGACGAAGTCAGTCAATAGGTGAGCCGTAATCCTACAAGATACTGTCGTAAATTTAGATAGGTATTAGTGATAGATGTGGTCCAGTCTGAAAAGAACCGAAAAAGTTTGGTTTATCTGAGAAGGAAAGTGTTAGAATAGATTCCACGAGTGAATAGATTAAGGTGAAGATCTGTCTCTGGAATGAGTGAATTCTCTAGACCAGCCTATCTTTACGACTATCTTTTGGTAATAGACAATCTATCAAACCTCCCTATAAATACAATTATAAGTTTAATACTCACATACACACACAGTTATGTGACAACAAGACACATAAACGTGAAAACTATGGTAAATGGAGATTGGGGCTGACCAACACAATAAGTTAAGTTGTGTTTAGTTTATTATCACTTTAAACTTGACAACATCAAACATATAGAAATCAATATAATCATTGTGTACAGACATAGGAAAATAACCTAATAAGTGCCCTCCCCTCTTGTTGAGAAAAGATCCCAAAAGAAGTTATTAACCCAAAATATCAAGGATTAACACTAGGGTATAGAATAGACAGTAAAGCAAAGAACGATATTCCTAGTTAATCTATCCCAGAAATAACAGTATTTTCAAAGAAAGTAAAAGATGGTACAGTTTCCGTAACTAGAACGTATTCACTCTCACTTCTGTCATTCGTGGCTTCATCAATCACGCCTTACCTAATACTTGAGTAACAATCTCTTGAACGTAAACATCAATGTACACGTATAAAAATCCAGTGTTGTTCTTCTCCGAAGTGAGCCCCAGTTCCTCCACGAATAATTAATTTTCCTAATGGGGAACGCCTACTTTGGTGGTGGGTTATTGGATATGAAAATGTCACTTCAGATAGTTCAGGTAGCAAAATATAAACCGCGATCTAGTGTTCATAGTAAACAGTAGACAGTTCTTCCAATAGCTAAAGGACACACCTGGTTGGTAAAATGTTAATAAAATGATGATGAGGATATACTCTATCGGTTTTTCTCTCTGAGTTTGAGTGCCGATTATGAAACAACGTATTCCTAAAACACGACTGTCAGTAGTCGTGAAAAATTGTATTTATATATTTGGCCACAGTGGGCTGATCAATTGAATGCAAAATCTGGGTATTTTATATGTCCAGTTATAATTAATCTTATTGGTTATATTTTTGGCCTCTCTCTGAATGAAGCAAGAGGACCGAAGAGGTCAACATCGAAGACCCGATAATAATAAGGATTGTTACTGGTGCTATTAGACCGCTGGAAGCTGGTTTGTAATCAGCACTAAATTAGGAAAAAAACAAAACATTTAATCACAATATCAATCCTATGCTATCGCGCGTAAAGTGTAAGATCTCTTATCCTCTCCGTCGTCTGATTAAATTAAAAGGCAAACGCGTCTTAGCCTATCTTATCACGCTTCGCACAACTGGTACGGGTTGGGTTTTAGGTATACGCTTTTCTCCTCCCGCCCGGTAAAACACTCAGCGCACAATGTCCGTGTTAATTTAATTATGATTACTTTAAAAAATATCGCTTGCCATTACTAGATATTTGTTTTGCCACATGATAATACACTAGTTACCTTTATAATTACCAATAATGAATTAGAAGTGAATTGTATACCGTCACTTATCAGTCGCCTAGTGTAATTATTAGTCAATTAAAACATCTCTTTCTGGGTGATGGCGGGTGATTAAATCTACATTAAAAATGAAACAAATAGCCTTGCTTTATTTAACACGCTAGTCTTAGCACCTAGAAGATCCCAGTGAATTATAATGATAAACTTAACATATTAAATCACGTAAATGCTAATATCTATTACCACAATCAGAATTGAAACAATCTCCAAGGAATGCTTGAACACACTTTCACAATGGCTCTAGAATAACGAGCTAGATTATCCTGTGCGACTAGATAACTGACTTCTAAGGGACGGAGTATTTATACAGAAGTGGAGTTATTATCACTAAAGAGTGCAATAATTCACGCCTTCGTTCGTATCAGGGAAATACAGTGGGTTCGACTCCCGAGGTAAAGAATTTTCCGGTTCGCTCGCTAGCGATGCCGAAACGACATCACAAGACCTGGCAAGGCTAGCAGGCTTTCTTTGATTTCGTCCCTCTGCTGGAGATAAAATGATTAAGTCCCCTGAGATCACGGACATCAAATGTGGTCGGTAAATTTATTTTATCGCCCTTGCATTTCTACCGACATCTGATCTGTCACTCCCGATGATTGACATCTCAGCTCGCTTGAGAACTCAAGTAAACCCTCGGTTCTCTCCCCTCTTGTTAAGACTGTCGGGTGCGAAAATTTGTAAACGCTCATTAGCGCATATAAGCAGGAAAAATAGGCGTCACTTCACAGTGGGTCTATAGACAGCGAATTGCGTAGCAAAATTATGAACCTTAGATGGTGTCTGAACATCAGTATAAAGAAGACAGAGTTCATGACACTCAATGTGGGCAGTCCAGAGCTCATAACAATAAGGAACCAGAAGCTGAAACAGACTGACACATTTAAATACAGATGATGCATAGTAACACCAGACGGCGGAATAAGCAAAGACATCAAGCACAGAATGACTAAAGCGAGAACAGCCTTTGCTAGTCTAAACAACATCTGGAAGTCCTCTCAGTACAGTACAAACACCAAATTAAGATTATATGAGAACTGTGTACTTTATGCGCTTCTCTAAGGTGCGGAATGCCGGAGAGTAATAGGGAAAGAAATGTCGAAACTGTCCTATTTTCACACAATCTGCCCAAGAAAAATTATCCGAATCTTTTGGCCGAATACTATCACTAACCAAGAACTACTTACTCGGAGTAACCAAGAGGACATGCACACCATTATAGCTTGCAGACGCTGGAGTTGGGTTGGCCACGTCCTCAGAAGAGACCTCAATGCCATCATACAAACAGCAATGCTATGGACTCCAGAAGGAAAGCAAAGAGAGGCCGACCAAAAACAACTTGGCGGAGAACTATGGAGGCGGATATGCAAAGAATGAACCAGAGCTAGGGCACTGTACGAATTTGGCGCCAGCCGAACACAGTGGAAGCAGTTTGTAGCTGCTCTACAAGACGCCACATGTCGTGATGGGCACTGACTTGTTTGACAGTGGGTGACTAAGGATCAAAGAAGAAGAAGGTTAATCACAAAGCGTCCATTTGTGCAAATGTTTTTTTTTGACAAAATTAAGGTGATGGAATAGAATTTTAAATTTGCATTCTTTAATTACAACAGATCCATATTTTCAATCATTTAAAAGCTCAGGGATCAATATGTCTCAGGGAAAGCTAAATTTGCTTTCTTTACTTTGTGTGAAAGTGGACATGCTTCATCGTATCGATTTTCATAACATAATCAAAGATTTTTCAATAAACAACTATTCATAATATTTCTCTATGATTTTCTGATGTTTGTATAAATTAATGTTGTTACATATTATTCTATATTACTGACAACTTTTATCTAAAATCCATTTGTTTGGTTTTCTTTCTAGTTTTACTTTTTAAGTGATTGGAGGCCCCAAAATACCTTAATAACCTAGGGTCTCCGGAGTTCTTCCAGCCATGACTGTGATGATATTGTTTTGTATTTTTGAACAGTTCAGCCCTCTATCTTTAGTATTAACAGACTGTAAAAGTTTAAAACAAAAACATGACAAGGTATTTGGTGGCTCATTTAATATGATACAAAAATATCAAAACTGAACATGTCTTTGCCGGTTACTTGCGAAGAAATCCGAATATACTAGATTTTTGTGACCTCTATATTATTATCGTTTTCGTAACTTTATTTCTGTTTTCATAGACAGCGGTGTCAGCCCTATGCTAAAACCCCCAGCCTGGAGGACCAGGGTGTCTGCTTTAGTCTGACCTCTGCCCGCGCAAACCTGTGCAGCTTGGTAGAACCTTCCAGGAGTAAAACTCCAGCTGGCATAGCTCTGGGAGTAATCAGGGTACGCAAGCCGCCATACCTCGACAAGGTATTGACATCGGTGATGTCAATCATAAAAAGCCTCTAAGCCAACTTTACGTAAAGCGTTGGGCAGAACAACCTAACCTTTGAGGTGAAGACAGGAGTACGACAGGGATGCCCATTATCAACCACTCTACTTTTACCAGTCATAGACTGGGTGATGCGTCAGACAACAGAGGGCAGTCCAAGAGGAATAAGATGGACTAAATTTTTCTACATCGGAAATTCTGGAATATGCAGATGACATTGCACTATTAGCACATTCACATCAACACATCCAGGAAAAAACGGATGTATGTATAGTATGTAATATGTATAGCCAGCAGGTGGGCTTGAACATCAATCTAAAGAAGACAGAGGTCATGACGCTCAATGTGAACAACCCTGAGCCCATATCTGTAAGGAATCAGCAACTAGAACAGACAGACACCTTCACATACCTAGGATGCATAGTAACACCAGACGGCGGAGCAAGCAAAGACATAAACAACAGAATGAACAAAGCAAGAACAGCATTTTTTAATCTCAACAACATCTGGAAGTCCTCTCAGTACAGGACATCACAAAATTAAGATTATATCAGAGTTGTGTGCTTTCTGTGCTTCTCTATGGTGCGGAAAGCTGGAGAGTTACAGAGAAGGAAATCTTTAAATTGTCCTCTTTTCGCACAACATGCCTAAGAAAAATTCTCCGAATCTTTTGGCCGAATACCATCACCAACCAAGATCTGCTTACTCGGAGCAAGCAAGAGGACATGCACACCATCATAGCTGGGAGACGCTGGAGCTGTGTTGGCCATGTCCTCAGAAGAGACCCCGATGCCATCACAAGAACAGCTATGCTATGGACCCCTTAAGGAAAACGAAAGAGCGGCCGACCAAAAACAACTTGGCTGAGGACTGTGTAGGCTGAGATGCAAAGTATGAACCAGAGTTGGGGCACTGTGCCAAGGATGGCCACCGACCGAGCAAAGTAGAATCAATTTGCTGTTGCCTTACAAGAAGCCACTAGGCGTCATGGAAACTGACTGCTTTGACGGTCGGCGGCTAAGGATCAAAGAAGAAGAAGAAGATATTATTATCATTATTTTCTTTTGTGTTCCTTGTGGAGCATGGAACCACCACTACAGCTGGTGCCCTTGTAGGAAGCCTGCACCAAACAGTCACGTGACTTGTGCAGTTGTCTGCTCTATTGTAATTAGTTTTACATGATGATGTTGCCAGCCTCATGTACCACCTCATATTAGTCACCTTGTACGAATTGTCTGAGCATAACGTTCACTCAAGCACAAGGTAATGAGTACTTTTTCAGCATTTTCCCGAAAATCCAGTGTTAATATTTCTAACAAAGTCAACAATGCACCATGACAATAATGAAGAGAAGGCCATACGTGTTCTTTCAGAGAGTGTTGAATTTAGCTATCTACTTGAGCACTAAATTTGCACAAGTGTGCCGTTTCCGTATTTTCCCGAAAACGTTGCGCGATTGTTTCACTGGTTACAAACTTTCATTTTTTAAAAATTAGTAGTGTGGGGATGTTTATAGTGTGGGTGTCCATGATGCCAGAATTTTAACTTTATTCTAGGTCATTTATTGGAGAATTTATTTAACTGTGATGATGGGCAGAAGAAAATGAAACGAATAAATAGGACTAACGTCACAAACAAGTTAATTAATGTGTCATAAAGAAAACATTATTTGGTACATAACAACCATTTTTTAAGTATAAGAACTTTTTAAACATGTTTATGAGATTACATTGAAGCGAATTAGTTATACCCGTTGATTCCTTGTCTCGTCAACCAACAGTTTTATTTTTGGTACAGTTTCTGACAGCGACAACCCCACATCATTTTGAGACTCCACATTTTTTTTCTTTCTTCAGATTAGATTAAGAACTCGCCATTCTCTCTTCATTACACAACTTTGTTTCTCACTAAGACTACTACTTTAGGAATATTTCAGTTGGATTATATGCAGTATGGCTCACACGTCTGAATTAATAGACCATTCGGCAGCTAATTATATTTGTGGGGATCCCTGTCTTCATAGGAACTACCGATGAGTTTAGCTGTGGCACTGATAAAATGACGGCTTAACGTCTGCTTCAAAGATGTCCCGCATACGTGAAACAGAAAAAACGCATATGGCCGACATCAATACCATTCGTGGAAAAACCCTACGGAGATTCAAATAGCCTCAAGCTGACTACTACTTTCTATGAAAACATTCAATTAGACGTCTGAGAGTGTACGAAGAAGATGATGATTAAAGAAGAATCATGTAAGTCGAGAATCAACTTATCCAAGTAAGAACAACACAGTACTTTAGAAGCAATGAATTGTAGTAGCTGACGGGTTAAACATTTCTTGGTGTTTGGAGGACCCACCAATAAATTATGAAAGTCGCTAAATAAAGTCGTCGTACATCTAAAAAATAAAAACTTCGTTACGAATGTGTTTTTCTGTAACCGCTATTTCTCTTCCTTTGTTATATTTATGTCTGTGCGTATTTACAATAGCGCTGGTCGTAGACCCGTTGTCTGGGATGTTTTGTAATACAGGTTGTTCATATCCGAGTGGAACATTCCCAGTTAAATAGTTTGGCCACGTCTGCAGGATTGGAGAAGATCGGCTACTACGACTCTTATGGGAAACCAATAGCCAAAGATCCAGATTTCCAGGACGACCCAGAATTCGTTGGGAGGACAACATAAGACAATCCCTGAAGGACGGAGGACTAGACTGGAACCAGACCAAAAGAAATGCAGTTTACAGGACAACATGGCGCTCTCTCTGGCTAATCTCTACACTCCAAGGGAAAAGAGATTTGTTTGTTTTGGTTTAATAGGTTTCTTTAAGGACCATCTTCATTGTACACGTACAACTCCATCAGTGCTCCGATCTCCTTCCTTAGATCACAAGGAGGATCTCAGCACATTGTACGAACTCCAAAGCACCGGCGATGATCCTAAATGTGTGTATTTAGGAATCTGACATTCTATAAATATTTTTCTATCGGATAGATTTTCCTAACGTAAATTCTGCCAGGGCAGCGGCCGTATGACCTACTCTTTATGATTTCTAACTGCAAACAATCAATATTTACCCTTTAGCTCCCCGGGGAGCATAGGTCTTCTTGTCCTGTGCCAGCCGCTCAAGTTCTTTCCATGTTTTTCTCATCATTTTCACCCCTGTATCCAACTCTCTTCTTCCTGTGTTTTTTGGTCCACTTCTGCCTCTCTTTCCCTGTGGATGCCAGAACAAGAACTGCCTTGTAATGCTATCAACAGGGTCCCTCAAAGTGTGTCCTATCCATCGCCAGCGTCTTCTTCTCAGCTATTGTTCCACTGGCACTTGTCGGGTCATCAATTCCACATTTGTGACATTGTCATACCATTTCAGTCCTTCTATTCTACACAGGCACCCGTTTATAAAAGTCTGTAGCTTTCTAGTTGTTGTTTTTGTTGTTCTCCATGTCTCAAAGCCAGACAATAGGACTGACTTGACATTTGAGTTGAATATTCTTTTTTTCGTGTTGGACTTGATTTCTCCATATGTTTCCCAAAGCAATGAAAGCTCCTCTTGCTTTTTGTATTCTTATTTTGATATCGTTGTCTGTCCATCCAACTTAGTCTATATTACTACCAAGCTATGTGTTTGATTCTATATCCTTTAGTGGTGTTTCTTCAAGTTCAATCTTGTTATCAATTCTTGCATTTATTCTCATAATCTTTGTCTTTTCCCTGTGTATATACAGGCCCACTTCTTGTGACCTCTCATCGATAATTTTCATTTCTCTTGCATCTGATTATGGTTATAGGACAGAAGAGCCAATTCATCTGCAAAATCCAGATCATCAAGCTGTTTAGTAGATTCCACTGGATTCCATTTATGTTGTGTGGTGTCGATGTTTTCATAACCCAATCTATTGCTAGTAAGACAAGAAATGGAGACAAAAGGCATCGCTGTCTCACTGCCGTTCTAATCCTAAACGGTTCTGTAAGTTGCCCTTCAATAAGAACTCTGAATGTCATGTCTTCAAAGGTCTTTCTTATTATGTACATATCTGTGTATATCCCTCTCCCAAAGAAATGCAATTTAAAACTGTGTACCAACTATCGTACTTTTGCTTTAATAAGTCATGCCAGCAAAATCCTCTTGCGGATTATCATGAAGAGGATAGAAAAAAAGTTAGAACATGAAATACATGAAATACAGGCGGGCTTTAGACAAGGCAGAGGTACGAGAGATCACATTTTTAATGTGAGAAACATCCTCGAGAAATGCAAAGAATACAATGTAGATCTTCATGCCTGTTTTGTAGATAACACCAAGGCCTTCGACTGCGTACACCATCAGAAATTGTGGAACATCATGAGAGACATGGGGTTTCCAACGCATTTGATCCATCTAATTGAAACACCATACCATGAACAACAAACAGCTGTCAGAGTAGCGGAGGAAACATCAGGATGGTTTGAGGTGAAAAGGGGAGTAAGACAGGGTTGCATCCTCTCTCCATACTTGTTAAACATCTATGCAGAAAATATAATGAGAAATGTTCGGAGTGACCAAGAATGTGAATATTGCGATCCGTTCATAATTGGTGGAAATGCGATCCCAGAACTCAGGTATGCAGATGCCACAGTTATTCTTTCAAACAGTGCCAAGGGACTAGAACAGTTAATCGTATCTGTGAAAACACACAGTGAGGATCAGAACCTTTTTCTGAACACTAAAAAAAAAAAAAACAAAGATAATGTCCACAGACAAAACAAGATGCCAACCAAAAATTACCATCAGTGATGAGGAAATTGAAAATGTCACACATTTTGAATATCTTGGCTCCATAATTAACGACAACTGCTCAAAAAAGGTCAGAAGGAGACTGGCCATAGCAATGCAGAGGTTAAATAAAATGAAGAACCTATGGCATAACACCAGCAAACTAATAAAAGTAAAACTTCTGAGTACGTGCATCTTTCCGGTAGCAACGTATGGATGTGAATCATGGACCATTATTCAAACATTAAAGAAAAAAAAACGAATCTTTCGAAGCAAAGTGTTACAGAAAAATTCTCAGAATATCTTGGACCAAGAAGAAGAAAAATATAGACATCCTACACGACCTGAATGTAGCGAAAGGTTTTCCTAATATGATAATAGTGGTAGAGCAGAAGTAGAATCTCTCTCCAGAAAGTATGAAGTTCCAGTGCCTGAGAAGTACACTGGTATCACAAGTGAGATACAGCTGTGAATACTCTGAGCTGGACAATAGAGTTAGGCTTCAGAAGTATAAGTTGCTACTTTCGCTATAGTTACCCTATGTGATAATATAATTAAATTTGAAAAATTAACTCAAAATTTAACAGTTAAAAATTTAACAAGTCAAATAAGTACAATTTTCATAATTTATTATGTACATCTATATATTCTTGTAATGAGAAATGGGTGTTGGAAGATGGTAAAATGAATGATTATTTATAGTTACAAATCCAAATAAACAAGTGAAAAAGTCTTGGATTTATCTTCCACTAAAATTACAACAAAAGGATTGTCACATTATCTCTTGCCATCTAGTTGTCATCATTAGACAGTCGTTTTAGAAACTGCTCACGGTGTTTGTTGGATGGATACACATAAAACTCATCTTATGTTATTAGCCACGTCTGCTCGAGGTTCCTGAGACACACTTGAATACGGAAGACTTTCCTTCAGCCCACCCTATAACTATGGGGGACTAAGGTGTTGAAGATTGGTTGACCTCTAGGCTTCAGTTAGCTGGATCAACGACCCTCAAGTCTTTAGTTTCTCGATCAGGAATGATCATAAACATTGATCATAAAACCTGGAAGAAAAGGTAATAGGTGGCCATGGTGTTCCAACAATCTCACCACCCACTGCTGTTCATGATGCGACCATGTCTTCAGTGTTTGTATATAAATGAATGAATCATGGTAGTATGTTACAGAGATAGCATGATAAGATAATGTATACTGTGCAGAATTAACAAAATACATGAATAATCACAGGTTATGATACATGGGTACGATATAACCTTTGCCTTCCACTTATGGATGTCAAGTCACTTATATACTTGCTGGAATGTCGTAAGCTTCCAGGCAAGAACTAGCCATGATATATTTGGCTAACCAATTAATGGTTATGCTTCCTGACAATGCCGGTGAAGGTTATCTCTGGTTAGCGTCATTCCATTTTTTATTATATCTGATACAATCAATCAGAAATAAAATCTGAAATAAAATGATATTAGTAATACATATATCTTTAATAAACTTACATACCCTCTTAGGATTTATAAGCTCACGGTGAGACTGTTTTGGTTGAAGTTAATCTGCCCTGCATGCAGCGTGAAAAAATAACTTTTCTTGCAGATACTGTCTTCCAGATTCTTACTCTGGCTTCTGGATTTGGTGTGTGTGATTTCCAATGCGCTGCTCTGTCCTTATATTTCAGTCTCTCGCCCGTACCAGAAAGCACCTCTAAAATTCCCAAATGATTTTCGTTTAATCTCTCGGTTTGAGGCGATTTGAGGCGATCTGTGCTTTTCCTGTACTTGTTTTTTTCTTCTGTTCACTACATACTTATATCCTTCTTTCCTTTCTAGGTATCATTTCCTTTTCCCCATATGAGGCTTCCATTCTATCCAATTTATATTTAAATCCGTTTAGGAATGTAGTTATAATAAATGTTTAAAGATTATTAGCTAACTTTTATCAGATGTGATGTAGGTGAAAAATATTAATTATATTTAAAACTATTTATATTTGAATAATATCCTTTTGGATATAATTCCTAGTCTATCTCCTTTGTTGAACAATTTTTATTTAATTGTAGTCCAACCAGGCGTTCTCTTGTAGTTAATAATTTAATGTCCAGTAAATGCAAACTTTTAAAGTCCGCCATTCATTCCTATATAGCTATTTCCTCATTCTACAGTAATATTGTCTGGCTTAACCGTAATTCACATTTCCCGTCTTCAAACTTCAAAGAAAGACCCGCCGAGCCGACCTTGCGCTGTGTGTGTGTGGGGGTGTCGCGCTACACATTTTTTCCACAACAACGCAAGAGGAACCAAATTTCGCTACAGAGCCCTCTTCTTTAAAACAGTGCATGCACAGTTAACTGTTTGGTAACTCATGCTGCAGTTTCTCCTTACTTTTCTGTTTCTGTATATCTCCTTTGATAGGACGCCGACTTAAAAAATCGGGTCCAAGATTGTCCCGTCCTGGAATGTATCTCACATTGAACGAATATGGAGATAACAGTAAACTCCACCTTAAAAGTCGTGAATTAAATTTTTTTGACACTGCTAAAAACATCAAAGGCCGGTGATCACTTTCCACAATGAAGTGTTTCCCGTAAAGAAAAGGGGCGAATTTGTTTATATACCAGACCAAAGCGAGGCTTTCACGTTCAACGGTAGAATAATTTCTTTCAGCTGCATTTAACTTTCTACTGACAAAAGCTACGGGTAGAAGCATATGTGGCGGTGTGTCTGCCCGCTGCAGTAATGTTGCTCCGATTCCTACATTGCTAGCATCCGTTCTTAGTACGAATTCTTGTGTGAGATCGGGAAGGGCAAGGATAGGTTTATTTGTCAGCTTATTTTTCAACTCTGTATAAGCCTGTTCACACTCCGCAGTCCATTGTATTTTATCCGGCTGACCCTTTTTGGTTAAGTCGGTTAATGGTGCACATAATGAGTTGAAATGGGGTATATATTTCTGATAAAACCCGCACAGTGACACAAATGATCTTACATCCTTTTTAGTTTGTGGTCTTGGTGCTTTTCTCATTTTCTCTACATTCTTTGGGTCAGGAGACATTTGCCCTGTAGAGATAGTGTGACCTAAAAATTCAAATGTCTCACATCCAATATGACACTTAGTTGGGCGTGCTGTCAATCCCGTTTCTCTCAATCTACCTAACAACATAGAGAGTGCTACTATGTGTTCCTCGACAGTAGTGGTAGCAATCAGAATATCATCCATGAAGTTGGTGATACGAGGATTTTGTAATGGTTCCAAAAATTTCCTCATCATTCTGGTGAAGATACTTGGAGCATTCTTTAAATCAAATGGGAGTACATTGAACTCGTAATGTCCATCCGGTGTACTAAAGGCCAACAGTTTCCTAACTTCTGGTTTCACTGGTATTTGGTAGTATCCCTTGCTTAGATCTACTTTTGAAAAATACCGAACCTTACTCAAGGTAGCAAACAACTGATTGGTGTCAGGTAATGGGTCTACCTGAGATTCAGTGATAGCATTTAGTTTCCTTTCTCTGGAGGGTTATGGCTTTTATGTAATTTGAAAAAGCAAGGCTTCAATGTACTGTCAGCAGTTTGAGCCTTTCTCATCTCTTCTGGATGAGTATTTATGATAGTGTCCTCCTCTTTCTTGGAGCTTGCCCTGGTCTGGACTGTTGCCATCATTATGGGTCTTATAGGTTCTCCTGGAAAGACATATCTACATCCCAGTATTAATGGGTAGATAGGGTTGTCCATCACTGCTGCTTTGATCTCTCCTTCCACATAGCGAGATCTTATGTTGATTCGGGCTATGGGCAGTGTCATGGTTCCTGCTCCATTGACTGGTCCTCTGATTTCCACGGTTTCTGTTGTTATCTCTTCAGGACTCACCAGAGAAGAGCACACTACAGAGTCAAAGTCCAAATCTGTATCATATAAGCACAGTACTTGGATGCCATTCAAGGTCACTTCCTCACAGACAGGGGGAATGATGGAGGTTCTTCTGACTATCTGCCAAGTCCTTCCTTCCCTTGTTTCCTGTTGTAAGGCATGCAGCGTGATGAGGAGAGTTTTTCCGTCTGCACTCCGCAGTATTGTGGTTACTCATTTGGCAAGATTTACACCACTTTCCTTCCTTTTTGAAGGTTTCTTTTCTGATCCTAGAGGGTTTTTGTCTTTATAATCACCTCTGTGTTTGTTCTTGTTGGAATTGTCCCTATGTTCATAGTTGGTAAAGTTTTGTGAAGGTTTGAAGTTCTCATCCTGCTTCTTCTTATTTCCTGATACCTCTGACTGAGCTGCTTGATATCTCTCAGCCATG